>CM076570.1:1304904876-1305116412 GCA_034641835.2 Pinus albicaulis
ATGGAATAGCAAAGCAAATAAAGGATTGAACAACAATTCTGAAATAGAACAGCAAGTCTAAAATGGAACAGCAATTGAATAACTAAGTCCCGCAGGTTGTAACCAAACTTAATCTATTAACTCAAATGCATTCTTTGCAATCAAATAACATTCTTTCACTCTAAAAGCAATTCACACAAATCACACTAATGGAACAGCAATAACTATTAATGAATTATGGAACAGTACTGATAAATCAGAAACGCGCACAACACGAACGTTTAGTATAACAGCTCTGTAACAAAACAGTAAGAACATGCAATTAACTCTTGAAAGGATTAATAACTTGATGCGGAGTCAACACACGATTCTATCTGTAAAAAACCTCAATGATTCAATCTTTAACAAAGCATGTAATATGAACTTATAAAGCATATCAAATTACCAAATAACAATGATAAACAAACCACACAAAAGTCAAGTCGTAATGGTACAGAAGCAAGTGTCCTTCGGGGCCGGGCCCTTAGCCTCCAAGGATACACCGCTTTAAGTTAATCCAGACGCAGAGATGAAATAATCACCAAGCTTTTATTAATGCATCGGTCAAAAATACATTGAACCAGTTCTCAACGAGACTCAATAATCAAAGTTGATGTTTTACAGAAAATTACATAAAAGCGTATCCTATCTATCAAGCTAACAGTGTTGTCCCTTTATATAAAGGTGATGGCGGAGATGTCCAAGTAACATGATAAATAAAGCAGCGATCCCTCAGGATCGAAGATCCTGAGGGATTCGCCAAACTGTTAATTCTTCATCCTTTCCTTTCTTTGGCGCCGAGCTGGTGTCTTCTCCTTCTTTTCCGAGCCGATTTGCTGTAATCTATTTAGCCTTGTTTGCATTCGGTTCTCGTTCAGAGGGACAGCAGTTATCTCGACTTTGTCCTTTCCTTTGGAACGGAAATTCCTCGTTTTCTCCTTTTCCTGTACAGAAAATAACCATTATCAGTGGCTAAGTCTTGCATATCAATTCTCACATGTTTTGTTATGGTTCCTTATTACTTTCCAAATTCATGATACAAAAAGGTTCACAAATTCTATTAAAAAGCCACTGAAATAGTCATCAAAAGCATACCTTTTGTACTTTTGTGTTACCATTTTTGCCGATCATAAGGTGTTTCCAACCTATGATTGAAGACGATGTAATTTTTTGAACACACTCCTATGATATATATCACTATTTTTGACGGCTATCTGCGTACATAAATAAATGTTTTTGTTTTACTGCTTTTGCAAATGTCTATTTATCATACTAGAAGCAATTGAATCTGCTAATGTATTTAAACGTCTTGGAATATGCTGATATTCAATGTAATCAAACTCACGTTCCAAGAGACGAACTCTCAAAAATAACCGTAATAACACCGGATTTCTAATGGTATAAACCCTGTTAAGCTGTAATACAACAAGTTCAGAATCCAACCTTACAATCAAACTCCGAATTCCAAATGATATGGACTCATATAATAACTCAATCACTGCACTATACTCGGCAATGTTATTTGTTGTTTGACCAAGGCTTACCCCATGCATGGATACTAACTCGTCAGAGGGTGAATAGATAACCCAAGCTGCGGAAGAAATGTTCCGTGTACTACGACAAGCACCATCAGCAAAACCAATGTAGGTTTGAAGAGACGTCGACATCTGCAATATCAAGAGTAAAACTCAGATAAGCAATCATAGTGAAAAACACACTTCTAAACTAGGCACACTTTTTAATCTAAAACACACCAACAGTAAAGAAATCTAAGACTAACAAAAAATCTCCACACCTTGTTTAAGCGTAATATCTCTTTAGATAAAGCCCATTTCTGGGTTTATCTAAAGGGACACCATCAAAATCCACTAACTCATAGGCCCCTTTTGCTAACTTTCGTTTCACAATGTAAGGACCATGCCACATAGGCACGAATTTTCCAGCTCCTAGCTTGTCGTTAGCTTGATCATAGAGTAAAACTAGGTCTCCTTCTGGAAAATTTCGAGGGGTCACATTTCTATCATACTGAGCTTTTATCCTTTTAACATGAGCCTCGTTTGCTATTGCAGCACTTCGCCGATTCTCATCTAATTGGGCTAAGTACAATAAACGTTTTTCCTCTTCAGACGTAGCTGGAAGTAATTCTATGGCTAATTTTAATGACGGTATTTCGCATTCAATTGGTAGCACAGCTTCTAAACCGTAAACTAGTTGAAAAGGAGTGAAACTCGTTGATGTTTTGACTGAGGTTCGATATGCCCAAAGCGCTGAAAATAACATGGAATGCCAATTCGTCTTGTGAATACCAATGATTCGTTTAATCATGGTGACTAAAACTTTATTAATAGCTTCAACCAGGCCATTTGCTTGTGGATAGTACGGAGTGGAATTATCGTGGCGTAGGCCAAGTTGTTCTATTAATTCAGTCATCGTGATGTTCCGAAAATGACTTCCATGATCTGTAATAATAGCTTGAGGAACACCAAACCTAGCAATTATGTGATTGAACACGAATGTTGCAGTAGTCTTGCCGTCAGCTGAATATGTAGGCATCGCCTCGGCCCATTTTGTAAAATAATCTACAGCGAGAATAATATAGGCATGCCCCCCGGCCGAGTGAGGGTTACATGTGATAAAATCGATACCCCATTTTGCAAATGGACCAACAACAATTATAGGGTGAAGAGGAGCGGGTGGCGCGCGCATTTTTCTATCAAAAATCTGACAGTTGTGGCATTTCCGAACCGCATAAATGCAATCTTTAAATAATGTTGGCCAGAAATAACCTGCACGCAATATCTTTTGGGCAGTGGCATACCCAGACATATGACCGCCACATGCTCTAGAATGACAGTCATTTAGTACCTTTTCAGCTTCTTCATGAGTTAAACAACGTCGGAAAACAGAATCCGCTCCTCGTCGATAAAGAGTATCACCAATGATGTTATATTGTTGGGATTGGAAGCGTATTTTCCGTCGTTGAGGTCGTGAAATTTCAGGCCGAAAAGATTGGGTTTAGAGATATACAATAATATCCCCATACCATGGATCAAGCGTACTGATAAGAAACAAAGATTCGTCCACAATGGACTCTTCTGCCACTGTTTCAATATCAGTAGAGGGAAAATCACACATTAGTTCCGCAAAAACCAAAGATTTCTTTGCCTTGGATTTTTCAAACTCCAAGTCAAATTCTTGTAGGATAACTATCCATTTAGAATATTTGCCCCCTAGTAATTGTCTGGTCAAAATATACATCATAGGGTTGCAATCAGAAATTACGGTGGTTTTACGTAACAATATGTAATGTCGAAAACGTTGAACAGCTTGAACAGCTGCCAAGGCCAACTTCTCCACATGTGTATATTTGATTTCAGTCGGATTCAAATTTCGACTAAGATAATAAATCACATGCTCGTTGTGAGATTCATCCTCCTGAACTAACACCATCCCAATAGTGGAATGAGAAGCAGCGAGATATAGAAAGTAATCCTGGTTGTAGTTGGGAGGATGTAATAACGGTGCATGGGTCAACGCGTGTTTAAGTGCATCAAAAGATCGATCAGCGACCTCGTCCCAAAAGAACGGAATATCTTGTTTCAACAACCGGGTAAAACCCTTTGCAAGCTCGGCATAGTTCTGAATAAATCTACTTAAAAAGTTTGCTTTCCCCTGCAAAATCTGGAGTTGGCGCAATGTCGAAGGAGGAGGCAACTTAACAATAGCTTCGACCTTCGAAGGATCAACACGAATGCCTGATTTTGAGACAACAAATCCCAGTAAACGACCCGATTCTACGCAGAAAACACATTTATGCGGATTCAACCTTATCCGATAATGCCGACATCTCATAAAAATTGCTCTTAAATGAGTGGGATGATCGGCCCTACGTGATGAATGAGCAGGTAAATCATCAAGATATGGTTGAACAATGTGCTTAATGTCATGAAACGCATAAGACATGGCCCGTTGAAAAGTTGCTCCAACGTTCTTAAGTCCAAAAGGTAGTTTACAATAGGCAAATGTTCCCCATGGACAAATGAAAGCTGTTTTAGGTTGATCTGCAGGGAGTATGTTTATTTGATTGTAGCCGGAAAAACCATCCATAAAAGAGAATAGTTCACTCCCAGCACAATCGTCGATTATCTGATCGATATAGGGAGTTGGATAATTGTCCTTTGGACACGCTCGATTAATATCCCTATAATCGATACATACTCGTATTGTTCCTTGTTTTTTAGTCACAGGAACAATATTCGATACCCAATCCGTTAAAGGAATTGGATAAATGAATCCTGCTCGAAGTAATTTTTCAACTTCAGATTTTATAGCAGCAGATTTTCTAGGATGTATTTGACGTAATCGTTGACGAACAGGTTTAGCATCCGGGTAAGTCTTAATTTCATGTACTACGATCGATGGATCAATTCCTGGCATTTCTTCGTAAGACCAGGCAAACACGTCACATAATTCTTGAAATAGGGCTTTATAAGTCTGAATTTCTTCGTCTGAACAACAAGCACCTATATGAATGTTTTCAATTATTCCAGGTTTTACTGAAATGTCAATTGGAACCGTTCTAGATATATTTTCTAAATTTAACTCAGAATCAAGATTTTTCAATGGATTCTGAGGTTCCTTGGCATATTCAGTAGTAAAGATTGAAGCGAAATCATTTTCAAAACGATCTAATTCAGGTAAGAATGAAGACCTATGATGGAGATCTTCCCATGGTAAATCATCAACAGACAAAAACTCACGAATTTGCTCGTCTGTATGAACAATTTCAGGAAATGTCGTTGCGTCTGAACTAGAAATAGAAAGTGATTCCTCTTGGATCCCATTCATTGGATCAATTTTGGTTGAAAAGATGTTGGAAAAAGACTGTACAGTCTGGTACGCAATTTCAAATGGACTCAAAGGCATCACGCCATCAAATGAGTCAATCTCGGATTCCGAAGGTAGTATCCAAGGATCATCAGTCAAAACTGTGTCCGACGAAATCATATGAATAGTTGCTGTAGAAGACGATACGTTAGGAGGAGGAAAGGAAAAAGTTCCTAGTAAACCAGAATCTTTAATCAAACCTACTCCAACATCCTTATAAGAGATAGTCGTTTTACCAACATGCTGGATTGTTTCTGTAGAGGCTGTGTCTGACGAAAAATAAGTTAACTGATCTATTGTCACGATCCTTCCTTGATATGGAAATTTTATAAGTCGAAAGACCGAAGAGACAACAGCAGTCATAGCATAATACCAACTACGACCCAGTAGAAGGTTGTAATCTAGAGGGGCATCAACCACTTCCACATCTAGATTAACAATTTTCCCTTCAACCCCTATGGGTAAATCCCGCAAAATACCATAAGGTTGAAAACCTCGACCATCAAAAGCTTTTAGAATCGTCGGAGATTGGTTAAGTGTAGGAGAACCAAGAGATTTCCAACACTGAAGCGACATAATACACGTTGAAGCTCCCTCATCAATCACAGTCCGAAAAATAGGCATGTTTTTGACTAATACTGGAATCTGGAAAGCCATCTGATGAGGAAGACGTGGTGTACTAGTTTCTAAATCGAAGATTATAAGGTTAGAATCATTAACATCAATAGCTCCTATGGCAGACAATAACAATTTACGCTGTGCTGGACACGACTGCAGCACTTCCAAAGCCGACATTGCTGAAGGAGAAATAGCTAAATCTTCAACAATGTTGTAATTCTGAGCAGCTCTCGCATGTGGATTGAAAGCTGATTTACGAAGAAAACCTTTAGCAGGCAGCTTGATTATCAAGTCTGGATTTTGTTTCTCGATCTGTATCGGACCGGAAACAGGAGGAGTTGTATTTGATGCGTTGGCATTGGAAGACTCTCCTTCTTTGCCATCAACGGGATTCTTAGAACCGTAATCTTGCGATCGCGTCGCAACCCTTATATGAGACATCATCATAATAGGCTCTTCTAAAGTGGTCGAGGAAGAACCAATCATCTTACTATCTTGAACTGGAAAAGGATCCTTCAAGACAGCAAGTTGTTGCGATCCTTTAATGAGTTTCGTAACCTCTTCTCGATATGGGCATTCTTTTGTGAAGTGATCTTGTTCACAAATGAAGCAAGGATAACGAGGTTTACGTTTCTCATCATTGGATTCTTCTCTATCTGATTTCTCTTTCGAATTTTTCTTGTTTTTATTCCTCCCTTTCTCTTTACCACCGGTTTTTGATTTTGCCGTAGATGTTTCAACGACATGAATATCGGCAGAAACTTCTTGAGAGGATTCTCCCTTCGGGGAATCAGGTAAAGTTATGATTGGAGAAGAATTCTTTGAAGATTTCTTCTTACTTTTGGAACTAACCGTACCAATCATACCGTCAGCGGCATGAGACCCTGAAGGAGGAGCATCAATTTGACCTTGTTTGGGTAAATCCGGAAATTTTTCATGTAAAGTACCTGACTGCGTATAAACGAGGTCTAGGTACTGAGCCTGAGCAATTACTTGCTCTTCAGTAACGACACTAGCCTTAGCTACATCTTCAGTGATCTTAGGCAGTAATGATTTTACAAACCACTCTGCCAAAATTTGATCCGGAATATAGACCTTCACCAATCGCCGTCTACGTCGCCACTCATGAATATGATCAGAAATATACGTGGACGTAGATTGTTTTAGTGAAGTTAATAATTATGTGCCATTGTCGTATCTGACAGGCAACTGGAAATGAGTTAAGAAAGATGTTGCTAACTGACTGAAATTATGAAACGAGCCTCGTGGAAACTCAATGTACCATTTGGCTGCAAGACCTATGAGTGTCCTTTGGAAAAGACGTAAGCGAATCGAATCATCAACAATAGAATTAGATGCACACCAAAGGTGATAAGTCATCACATGATTTGATGGATCCTCTCCTGACTTACCTTCAAATTTTGGTATGTCACTGGGCAACTTATGAGGCATTGACGGCCAGTTCTGATAATCGAAAATAGGATCATTAGTAAGGCGCGTCAAATCTGGTAAATCCAAAGTTGCGATGAACGGTAACTGACGGTTAGGGTCACGAAAACCTTGAGAAGCCAAAGCAGATCCAGGAGGCGGATACCCAGGATAACTAGGAATTGGATTAGCATTGGGTATTGTATAACCTCCTGGATAACCAGGATGAATCAGACCATACTGAGGTTGTTGATAAGTATAACCAGGGTATGGTTGATAGCTTGGATTCTGAACATAGGGACCGTATTGCAGATGTCCTTGGTACGGTTGATAAGTAAATTGAGGTTGACTCGTAACAACTGTACTTGTACCGGCTTGTCCTGCAGGCATCTGTACTGTAGTCTGAGCTGAAGGTCCTGACTGAGGTACAGAGACTTGAGGGATTTGCACGGATACCGGGATAGCCGAACTCGGGGCTACAGATATTCCAGAAATAGGTGTAACAGGTTGAACAGACGTTGCAACAGTTTGGGGCGAAGTCTGAGGTGTACTAGGCCCAGCCTGCTGAACTAAACTAAGTGCAGGAGTTTGAATAGCTGGCTGAACAGGTTGCTGGGTTGAACCAGAAACCAATGGCTGACCAGGTTGATAAGGTAACTGCACATTAGGCTGCAAAGGCTGTTGATATTGGGACGGATCCCACACCATCATTCCGGGGTATTGTCCCGTAGAAGGTTGAACGTAAGGACCAAAACCTAGTTGAACGTAGGGTTGATAATAAGGTAAAGTTCGGGCTCCTTGAACAGATGGTTGACCAGAAGGCTGTTGGTAACCTTGCATTGGGTACTGCCCTTGAGGTTGATAACCTTGAGGCACGTACTGAAGCTGGGGTTGTTGAGGACCCTGAGGAGCATATTGAGTTTGGGGTTGACCTTGAGGAATGTACTGTCCTTGGGGTTGGTAACCTTGAGGTATGTACTGTCATTGGGGTTGGTAACCTTGAGGTATGTACTGTCCTTGGGGCTGCCCCCCAAAATAATATTGATCCACAGTTTGTCCTGAGAAAAAGCTACCTTGAGGTTGAGCCCCGGGTGGTAACTGACTGCCTTGGGGTTGCCCCCCAGGCGGTAATTTTCCACCCTGAGGTTGCCCCCCAAGTGGTAACTGAATTCCCTGAGGTTGACCCCCAGAAGGAAACTGACTGCCTTGAGCTTGAGGATTAGGAATATTACCAGACATCATGAAAACTTGCTCTGCGTTCGACGTTTCAATTTTAAGTCCACTAAGACCAGATGATAACACATTTTCGACAGGTTGAGGAGTTGCTCCTGAGAAAGTACCAGACAAAGACTGATATCCCGCAGGAACAGAAGGACCACCATGTAAAAAAGATTCAGGCGTTTACGAAAACATGGACGACTCTCCAGCCATAATAGATGACGGATAGTAACCTCTGGGTGTAGGATGGAAAGGAGCTCGAGGTGGATAAAAAGTAAGACCCAGATTCTCTAAAAAATCAGTTAAAGAAAGATACCAGGGATTAGTTCGAATAGGGCTGTAGAAAATGGATTCACGCTCTCTAAGATTTAACGATTGAGGGGAGTTGGGAAGAGATATGTCTTCGTCTGGATTAGTAAGTTCTTCTATAGAAATTAGTCCAGAAGGAAGATTTTCAGTAATGATATTTCTAACCCTTGGTGAACCTAGATCGCTAGAAGTTGGTGAGATAAAACAGAAGATGTTTTCTAACACAAAAAAGATCTGGGGCCAGCTCGTAGATTTCTGGTGTTCGTCGATAATTTCTCCCCGTAGGGAGAAAGGATAAGGACTTTAAACCTAAATCGGCTTCGAATATATTCTGCTAGGAAACTTATACCGCATGTATCACAACAGCGTAGCCACTGTTGATCTAATCTCTACTGGCCACTATGTGGTACCAAGAGTCTTGCCCCTTCTAAATGACCTGGTGTAAATTCAGGGGGTTTCCCTTGTATTCTCCGGGATTGTCTTGGCAATTCCGCCACGATGAAAAATTATCTACTCACACGCAAACAAAGAAAAATTTCAATGAAAACACCTAAAGTCTCTAAGAAACAAACAATTGAATCATACGCTTAAAAAATCTAAGAGTTCAAACCACACACAAACAAGTAACTTTCCGTACTAAAATCACTAGTTGGTGATGAAATCCAACTTAGTAGAGTTTTTAACACGAAAAGGGCGGTTGGAACAGTTACCCCGACAACCTGCTTAATGAAACAGACTGGCACAAGTTTCTTCACATAACCATCTCGAGTGAAGATAACCCCCCAGAGATTCCAAGTGAGTCTAGTCGACGTCCGTTCCAGGTACAGTGGGATCTTCCCTCCACCGTCACCTTAGGAAAGAATCCTAAAGATTATGGCCTCTAAGGTTACCAACTGAAACAAATATACCTGGGGGAACAGTCTACGATCCGACACACACGCAAGGGCAGAGTAACAAAGCTCAATCCCCTTGAAGGCTCCTTGAACAGAATCCAAGGTTTACCGACAAGTGACCCCTGGCTCTTCGACAATGGTCTATCCGAGGTTTACCGTTTTTAATACGTGTATATCTTCTATCGTTCCCAATGAGGAAGGATTGATTACCCCACTGGTTCAGATATGATCTCGTGCTTAAATCCTTTAAGAGGAGCTTCCCAGAGCATACATGTAACAACTGGAATTCTTCCTACCGCAAGATATATCTACTTGTTTGTTTTATCTACCTTGGAGAGTTAATTACTCCCTACTCCAAGATACTAGCCTAAGCTATGTTGGTGATGAGAGCCCTAAAAATAAAAAGATTACTAGATGTATTTTATTTAAGCGTTACTTTTAAGAGCTGTTTCTTAAGTCAAATGGGCGCGGAAATGAAACTTTGTATGATGTGAAGACTCGACCTCCAAAAACACCAAAATGCACCTATGATGATATTCAATTCTTTTTTCTTTCAATGAATTTTCTATCTAAAGAAGAGTTAGAGAATGCAACTTTCAAATTTCTTCTTCAAACATGAAAACTAAGTGAAAGAAACTCTTTTGTCTTTTGTTAAACTATCAAAGCTCACAAGAAAAACTATTTTCTTTTCCAAACAAGAAGCTACAAAACAATTCTTTTTCGAAAGAAATCTACAAAAATTAAAACTATTCAAAACTATGAAGACTAATCTTAAAAAACTAATCTAAATTGAGTAAAAGCTTTTTAGAGTTTTTTTTTTATGAATGTTTCTCTTAGTTATTCAGCAAACTAAGAATCTATCAAACAGATAAAAAACACTCAAAATATGTTTTCCAAAACACTCAAAAAATAAATGAAATTCAAAAACTTTTCAAACAAGTTCTTTTCGAAGATTTGCAAAGAAATCAAAAAGGCTTAATTTCTCAAACTAGGATGTTTTCACAATGAGGTCAGATTCAATAGACAAAAAGAGATCTTATGTGATCTGAGATACTACAGATTGTCAAAAATTTGAATCACTACAAAGACCAAACAGGAAAAATAATCCAATCGGCAAAAACTTCTAGAAAATCATTCAAAACACTGACACTGTTGGAGTTCACAAACAATGAATTCTTGATAGACACAATAACCAGTCTGGGCAGAACAAAAGATCTAAAAATTAACCAGAAAAAGAAACCTAGAGATTTTTCAAAATTTTTACAGGGTCCGCATGTAAGCAGTGTTGACAGGTGCGGTCCCGCACTGTATTCTATAAAGAACGTGCGAAACTGCCCGCACTGTAACAGTTATGCAGAGTGCGGTCCTAGCAAAAATGATAGAAAAAACCAAAATACTTCTAAATTTTCAAAAACAGAAAAAATTTAAAGCACCCAGACAGATGTGAATTAATCAAAAATCAGAAAAAATAAACCTTTTCTCAAGTCAAAAATCAAAGAGAACCAAGAACAAACAAAAGTTCTTCCCCAGTGGAGTCGCCATTTTGTTGTGTAGATTAATCCGTCTTGCGGACAAGACCGATCTCTCTAGTACAAAAGGTAACTAGCAACAAACAGCCAATTATACCAATCTCTCTCTAAGCATATGCAATTTATAAAAACACTATACGGGTGCAAGGCCTACCTTATATCCAACGCTTTGCTTGCTTACTTGATTTTGTTGAAGTCCTTCCCGTGCACTGAAAGAACGTCCTTCGTATATCTGCAATCACAAACAAGGAAAAAGATTAAGCAGCACCTGTATAGACATTATCATAAATCATACTTATCATAATGATCAATGAATTTATGAAATAAACCACAAATTGACAGTTTAATGAGAGAAATGAGTATATTTGTATTAACTTTAAAGATAGAAAACCTTTACAACCTGTGCCTTGATGTTGTGCAGGTCCTCCCGGGGTCCGAAGCAGGAATCTCCTTTACTCTGACAAGCATTGCACTCTTTGAACTAAGACAAATGAGGATAAGTGATTTAACCTCACAGAAAGTCTTAAGTTACTCAAGTCTAAAACTCAACAACATTTCACTTCAAATCTCATAAGCTTGAACTCCCTTTGAGGCTACCCAAGGCCTCTTTTTATAGTGAAAGAGAGGAGGTTTCTAGTTCCAAATATGAAGGGATAGAATCCTCCTTCAAAGGGATAAGCTCCTTACATCAAGGGGTTAGCTCCATTAATAAAGGGATGCATGAACCAGCTTCAAAGCGTATCCATTCCGAGAATTCCCGTCTAGAATCTTCTAGAATTCACCCGGAATTCACTTTTTAATCTTCATTTTCTCGCCTTTTTATGTTTTACAGAGGTCCGCACCCATTACACAAAGAACGTGCGGTATGGTTCCGCATGCAGGCTGAGCTTTAGGTGCGGGACCGCAGGGAATGCATGGAGAAAGTGCGATACCAATTCTTTAGGGGATTTTAAGGATTTTCTTCTGATTTTGAAGCTTGATATGAGGAGCTGGTATATTAGACTTGCAAAAGGAGGAAGTATGAGTAATAATGAGCTCATACGGTCAGCAGAATGTCAAGGTGACAGTTTTCAGTGTAACAGTTAAGCACAAAACATGACATCTTGATTTGCGATTTTCGATTGAAACTTTGCAAGCGGCATCATAAATCGCACATCACACATATACATTCAAAACTTAAGACATTACTTATCAATATTCTGATATTGCGATATCTCGATAAAGGCGATTTTGTGATTTCGCGATATCGCGAAATTGCATATCGCATGACATAAAATTTGTTAAATAAATTCACTTCACAAAACAAGTTCAAAAATACGCAATGCGAAGGATTTGACAGGGTTTAATAAAGTTTTTAATATGAAAATAAATCATGTCAAAAATAATTAAACATGTTTTATCATCCCAATGCGAACAATTATTGTTTTGTTACAGCTAATTAATGGTATAGCTGCTTCCAGGATCTTTTCTTTTAAGATCGGTGCTTTAGGGTAAACTGCTTGGGTGGTTAGTTTTCGTGGATCCCTCTCAGGGCTTTCCGGTGCCCGAGGCAGACAGTCAGATTAGCTATGTTGTTCACAAAGATGGCATGAGCATGTTCATATTAACTTGAAGTAACTTGAAGGAATAAAATAAGGAATTACCTCTTTGACGGTTTCGTAATCTCTTGGAGAGCGCTGTACAGCAAAGTAAGAGTCCTTCTTCGCTGGCTCCAAATCCGAGACCTGCAATCAGTCAAAGCACCCGTGTAATTTCCAATATAACAAGTATTCTATCAATCAAATTAACAATAAACATCTAGATTATACACATATGAGCCATTCATATCATACTAAGCAAATATTGAAACAACAATATAACATTAAGCATTGAATGGACAAAACGAACACAGTTTTATTGATTTTGCAAGAAGGAGGATTACAACCATCGGTTGTACCAAGCCCTCCTCAGTCTCCCAATCTCTCTTCTCTCTCTAGTGAAGAAGTCCAAGTCAAAAAACTCTCAAGGAGCCTCTTTGACTCTTGGCCTTCACAATGTCACACTATTCTCTATTCCACAAGTATGCAAGAACTTTGAGCAATCCTTCGACCTTTGATTAAGAGCCTTTAGCTCCTTCTTATAGGAGAGGGAGAAAGCCATTGTTGCCCTTCTCTTTCCACTAGTTTGGAATGGAAAAGGCTTAGATGTTTCCTTGGTCTCCATGCTTTTGCCTCTCTTGGAGTTTAGTCTTCTATGGCAATGACCAATAATGAACTGGTGCTTCAACACTTTCCTCTGTCCACTGACTCCTTCGTGAGGGAAAGTCGAAGATTCAAATCTTTCTCCGCGCTCTTTTCCCAATTCAAACTTAAAACATGGGTAACGCGACCATCCAATGTAAACAGAGCGTTGCCCTAGCCACTAACGCGGCCAATGCATTGCTTGAATGCGTTATAACGCTCTTGTTCTGTTCTATGTGTGCGTTACCCTGGCAGAAAAAGGTTTAATTTAGGTCTTTGTACTTCTTCCATATTTGTCTTCCCCTCTGAGCTGATGAGGAGGTATTTTGACCTGTAACAGATGCCCCCTAAAGTGTGAGGTCAGAGACGAAGACGATGGCCGAAATACTCTATAATTTGTAGAGAGAGAGGGAGATTGAAAGAATGAGGAAAACATGAAACAACAACATATGTCAGAAAATATAGTATTTTCCTAGAGTCGGGCATGTCCCATGCTCTGTAGCTTTAAACAACATGATTTCTCTAGAATAGAGATATGAAGAATCTGTCCACCAATAGGCACAATGTGGAATTTTCTGTCATAATAGGATCAGGCTGAAAAAGCTGTCTCCATAAACAATATCGCAGCTTGGGGAAGGGAACACAACTTTAATGATGTAACCTTTGCCCCAAGGTCTTGACCGCCGATTCACTTAAACTGCATATTTCTCAACATGTGAATGAGGGAGTTGTCGTCGAACATGTGAGAAATCGTCTGATTACCAGTCAATAATGAAAATTGTTAACAGACGCGAAGGTGGCCACCGATAATGATGATGGTCCCTAAGATGCCCAGTACAATCTAGTGAGTGTGAATAAAAGGAGTTGAAGTCGAACACTCGTAGAATTATTCGACCAAGAGCCAATGATGAAGACCCTTGATCAAACACAAGACTACCTGCCACTGATGTCTACAAGTATCTGGGTACTGATGTGTTCCTGGACCACCTTCCTAGATAAGGTGTTGAAGTCGATAGGAAGTGATCTGTTGAAAGGTAGGCACTGAGGCGTCCTACATCAGTCAACACGAAACGGAAACCAACTAATTTTGTTTATGATTTGAGATAAGGAAGAGTAAATGGGAACGTCAGACGACAAATAATGTCTGGCATAATGAACGATTTGGTTGATAACAGGAGCAGTAGATAGCGAGATCCACTTGAACAATAGAAGGCACTCTAGCAGGGTACTAGGCAGCTAAAGCATGATGAACACCAAAGAGTGTGTTAGGAGTTTACCGGTGTAGGGACATTGGGAAATGAAGGCTAATACTCATAGATGGTAGGGTTCGGCTAACTGCGAAAGAGTTTTCTGGGAAGTGCCATGTTCAAGAGTTTTGTTGCCAAATCGACCTTTTTGGGAATGTAACAGAGGTAGTATCCATTTTGTCCAAATTTTTCCCCGTCTGATTAAGTTTAACGAGTCCAGACGAGTAAACTCGGTGAATTTTTCATGTTTAGAGAGTCTGAAAAATGTCAGGAAAGACAACTCTGTGCCCCATCTGATTAGGTTTAACGAGTCCATATGAGCAAACTCGGTGAATTTTTTCATGTTTAGAGAGTCTGAAAAATGTCATAAAAGACAACTCCATGTTCTATCTGATTAGGTTTAACGAGTCCAGACGAGAAAACTCGGTGAATTTTTCATGTTTAGGGAGTCTGAAAAATGTCGTAAAAGACGGCTCCATTGGGGTACCTTTGTCATGTCTTGATCACCGGGCACGGCAAAGGGGTAATAGTAAGCCCGAAACAGTTCATTTTCCGTAAGTTAGTCCATCGAATCCGGAAAAGTGAGAAATCTATGTTCAATGGACGTCTACCTCATTTTGTTATGAGTACGAGGAGACGAAGTAAACTCAATCTTCTTTGTGAAATTTTAACGAGTCCAACAAAGAAAAACTCAGTACCTCCGTGAAATTTTAACGAGTCACGCGGAGAAAACTCGATTTACTTTTTCTGTTTAAAGAGCGTTGAAAAAGAGGAAAAGAATGGCTCCTTGTTCTTTGTCACAGTAGTTTAACGAGTCTGACAAAGGTGACTCGGGATTTTTTTCGGTTTTATGAGCGAGAAAAAGATTCCTAAAAAGAATGCTCAGAGCTTCTTCATGGTTTTAACGAGTCTGAAGAAGAAAACTCTAGTTTTTTCGGATTAACGAGCAAGAAAAGACCACAAAAAGAACGCTCGATGTCAACTTCGTATAAGTTTAACGGGTCCGAAGAAGAGAACTCGAGGTTTTTCGGATTAACGAGCAAGAAAAATACCGTAAAAAGAACGCTCGATAAAGCACGAGTATGTCTGCTCATAAATCTTGATCCCTTATTAGAATCATCAGTACCAAATCTCGAGAGTTGCGACATGCGTACAGCGAGGAATCACGACTTTGCCGGCTGACTTAAGAGAGTCATGCCCCAGAAATTGCTATAAGAAGGTCAGAAGACATTCATTTTCACTGTTTCAAGTGCTGTGAAAGAGCTCTGGAGTGGAAAAGGGGTGAAAACTTCAGCTGACGATTACGGTCGATCCGGGCAACGATTTTCTATTCCGCGAGATCCAGGTAAGAGCTAGAACCTCCTGTTATCATTTAATTGTCAATTTTTTAGTTTTTGCTGGTTCAAAATTAGGAAAATTTGAGGCCCTAGAAAAATATTTGTGCCTAACGCGGGGCCGGAGTACAACAACCGCGTTAAACGCATAACCCGTGAGGGAACAGCGCGTTAGAACGCTCTGTTTTCTACTAATGTCCACGTTAGGCGCAACATGCTTTCTAAGAATTCAATTTTTCCATTTTTGAAGTGGTTCCGGCAAATTTTAATCGGTTGGAAATGTTTCATTTGCAGGTGTTCAGCTGTTAATCATGAGTATCTGGCGAGAAAGAGAGCATGAGCGGGAAGAACGAGAAATGGTGACGGATGCGGCAACTTTAATGGCTCTCCGGAGGTGCGGATTGCTTAAGTATGCCCATTTAGAACTGATGAGGGGTCAAGAGGACCTCCTGAGGTGGTTGATCCAGCAGTGGGATGAGAGGCATCATGTCTTTCGGATTGGTGGCAACGAGCTCGCCATCGAAAAAGATGATGTTTACTTTTTGACCGGCTTGTCGTGTCATGGGGCGAGGCCCAATTTGACAGGGTCCAGAGCTGACCCTCGCTCCACTACTGATTTGATCCATGCGCACTGCATACGTGGCACCCAGGCCGTGAGTAACCGGATACCGATTGCACAGGTGACTTTGAGACCCTTGAGGTCTATTCTATGGATGATCGTCTGCTTGGCTGGTGCCAAGAGTCAGCATGTGGCGACCAAGGCCCAGATGCTCTTAGCCTTGGATTGTATGCAGCCTCAGGTTTTCAACTGGTGTGACAGTGTAGTCCGTCGGGTCCGAGCAGAGCTTACTGCATGCAAGACCCGTACTCAAAGAGAGTTTGGGTACGGAATACTGATTGTTTCTTTCATACTGGAGCGGGTACCACTGATGAGGCCCAGGATCCCTACAGCGCCATTGGGTCCGCGTGAGCCGAGGCAGGCTCGGTGGGCCACTTTGCTTCCACGGACTGGAGAGGGTCCCGTCCGTCACTGTTTTGATGAGGGATTTTTTGATTGGCTGGACTCTTAGATCATCATGATCGAGGATTATCCCTATGCAGGGATGAACTTCACAGGCAATCCCGAGCTAATCCTGCCCCCTGGCACCGAGTGGGGGCCCGACGGTAAAAAATAAACAGTGTTTTTCAAAAAGTTTTTGTTTTTAGCTTTTGAATGTTTATGTAAATTTTTTTTTTTGTTAAAAAGGGGTGAAAATTAAGTTTTGACATGAAACTCTTGCTTGCTTGACACAGATGTGGCACCTGTCCGTCCAGCTGGGGCCCCTCGCTATGCACGGCGAGGATTGCAACTACCCGCGGCTGGCGCACCTGTAGAGGAGGCGGAAGCCGGCGACGACGATGACACCCAAATTTTACATGAACTCTCCAGGAACTTGGAGGGTCTGAGCATGGGTATACCTCCGCTTCCTATGCGGGATGTTCCAGTTCGTCTTCAGCGGCATACAGTGGGTGTGCCAGAGAGATACCTGGTTCCTCTGAGGAGGATAGCTAGAGCAGTTGTATGCTATTATGAGCATCAGGCTTAGCTGCTTGGAGTAGATGTATTAGTGTCAGAGCATGGCTTAGTGAGCCAAATTTTGTAAAACACCCCAAGTTTTGGGAGATTTTCTTTTTTGATGTTCTCTATGTACTGGACATGACATATATATCTATATCTATTTTTTGGTGATTTTGTGTTTTTAAATTTTTATGCATTTTGTGATGTGATAAAAATATATGTACTCATGAGTAAATCTTTTACAATAAATGCGACAAATGCCAATCTAACACATAATTTGCCAAAGAGTCAGCTAATGTATTAAATTCTCTAGGAACGTGCTCAAATGTGATTGTTTGAAATTAACGTTCTAAAAGTCGCACTCGTAAAAAATAACGTAACAAGACAGGGTGGCGGACGTGGTAATGATTGTTTAACTACATAATGATGAGTTGGGAATCTAACCTGACCACTAAATCGGAGATGTCACGAGATGCCGCTTCCGTGAGGAGTTGGATCACTGACATGTATTTGGCGACGTTGTTGGTGGCGTTACCTAGGAAGATTCCCCCGGAACCAAGGAGGTCTGACTCAGGAGTATAGAGAACCCAAGCAGCTGAAGCAATGTGTCTAGTGTGACGACTAGCACCATCCGCATACCCAACGTATGATAACGAATGTGATGACATCTGTGCGAAAGAAAAAGATTCCATGAGAAAAACACTTTAAACCAAACAAATAATTCAGAAGCATCAAAAATAAAAATAGGCAAAACTTTTATAACTAAAATTACAAAGCATATGCCTAGTGCAAAACTAGGCAAAATACTTCTTCAGATAGAGCCCGTTGCGGGGCTCCTCGAGTGGAATTCCATTACAGTCTTGTAATTCGTAAGCTCCTTTTCAGAGGGCTTTAGTAACGATGTAAGGACCGAGCCACAAAGGTTGGAGTGTTCCTGCCCCCAAGAGGTCGTGCTTTTGATCATAAAGCAGAACAAGATCGCCCTCTTGGTAAGAACGAGGCTTGACAGATTTTTCGTATTGAGCTTTAACTCGGTGCTGGTGAGCTTCGAGTGCTAGAGTAGCATCTCGACGAGTTTCGTCCAAGTGATCGAGCGAGAGCAAGCGCTCTTATGTGGTGGTGGTGCCAGGCAGGAGTTCAACGGCCAGTTTAAGCGACGGGATTTCGCACTCAATCGGAAGTACTGCCTCCAGGCCGAAAGCAAGTTGGAAAGGTGTAATATTTGAAAAGAAATACGGAATATGTTCCATAATACCTGTCTTGACCGAGATATCAATGAGTAGTGTCTTGGAAAGATTACCCATGTTCCCTTCTGAATCGATAGTGTGGACAGTCGTATAAGAGGAAGGAACTATCTCAGGTTGGTCAAAAGACGGGATTTCAGTTTTTATCGCCTCCGAATCAATCGTCGAAGCGCGATGGTGGAACTCTCCCCAAGGTCGTTCTTCTAATGACATGATCTCTTGAATAGCTTCGTCTGTAGGCCAGACTTCATTGAGGAGATCCTTAGAGAGAACTGTTATGGGAGAGAGGGTTGTACCTGTGGTCGAAACCATATCAGTGGAGGGTTCAGATGCGATTTGGATGGCTTGGTAAGCCAACTCAACCGGCGAAAGCGGCATCTGATCTCCATAGGAATCAATTTCTGAAGGTGCCAGAATGATCCATGGGTCGATAGAGCCATCCGAAGAGGTGGATATCATTGCAACCGTGTTTGGGATCTGAGGCGGCGGTAGAGGAAAACAACCCAGTAGGGAAGATGCCTTCAGAAGACCGGTACCGATAC
Organism: Pinus albicaulis; assembly: GCA_034641835.2. Taxonomy (NCBI): domain Eukaryota; kingdom Viridiplantae; phylum Streptophyta; class Pinopsida; order Pinales; family Pinaceae; genus Pinus; species Pinus albicaulis. Next base: position 1,304,923,921 of record CM076570.1, read on the forward strand.
TGACGTAAGAGTCAGGGACACCTCCTATTAAGGGTACGGAGCTACTTGGTAAAGTGGAATAATCAGGGGTGCAGAAGGATAGTTGATCGACCGTGACTATTTTCCCATCCAATGGAAATAGGATGAGTCAGAAGACCGAAGACACGATGGCGGTCATAGCATAGGACCAACTGTGACCGAGCAATAGATTATAGTCGAGATGACGCTCTACGACTTCAACGTCCCCGTTTACCGTTTTCCCGCCCAGAGTGACGGGAAAGCTAGCAAGGTATCCTTTGGGTAGGAACGTGTGGCCATCGAAAGCTTTGAGGGAATTCGATGGCGGGGTTAGAGTAGGAGAACCTAAATTCATCCAGCAAGCTTGTGACATAACGCAGGTCGAAGCACCTTCGTCTATGATAGTGCGATGGATGGGTCTCTCTTTCGACACAACCTACACCTGGAATGCGAGTTGATGTGAGAGGCAAGGCTTAGCCTTTTCCATATCAAAGATTGCTAGCGTGGAATCCTGGGGATCTATTCCGCCAATGGCCGAAAGCAAGGCTTTCCTTTGTGCCGGACAGCTTTGTAATACTTCAAGTGCAGACATGGCTGACGGTGCCTGCGCCAAATCTTCTACAATATTGTAGTTTTGGGCTGCACGTGTAGAGGTATTATGAGTCGTGCGTCGAAGTGTCCCTTTGGGGGGACGAATTACAGGTTCATCAGTAGGCATTTCGATATACAAATCGTTGGGCGGCGGCGGATTGGAGCTAGTTCCAGGTTCCTGAGCATCTATGGTAGGGGCTCCATAAAGATTGGCGCGAGTTTGAAGGTCAATACTCTCGATGCCATAAATGGCAGATGGTCCTTCGCCGGAAGGATGCGAACCACCATTGCCCCGTTGATGGGGTTGTGGCGGGTTGTCAACCATATGTTGATGTTGCTGTTGTTGATTGGGGAAGGGATTGTGAAGAACGGCAGGTGTTCTCCCAGAATCCTTGTTAGCAATAAAATCGGTGCATTCCTGCAACCGAGAACATTTGTATGTCAAGTGGTCCTCCACACAGATTTTACAAGGAAATCTCATGGGTTTATCCTTTCCTTTTTCATTAGCAGCATTTTTCTGATTAGAGTTATTCTGATTATTCGACTGCGCTTCCGAAGAAGATGTTTTCTTCTTATTCTTCCTATTTTTCCCGTTGGGTTTTTGTGAGGTTTGCACCAAATTTACCTCAGCGGAAGGGAGAGGAGTCGTTTGATGGGGGGCGGTGGCAGCCGAGGATGGCTAGGAGGTTTGCCCCCGAGACTGATTGGTGGCTACACCAGAGATCGTGCCAACAAGACCATCGGCATGAGCTCTGGTTTTCTTAGTAGCCGGAGGGTTCGGGTTACCAGGGGCATGGGGGAGCAGATCGTAAAGCGTGCCAGATTATGAATAGATCAAATCCAGGTGCTGGGCACGACGAATACATTGATCTTCTGTCACCGCACCAGAAAGGCCAATGTCTTTAGAGATATGGGGTAAAAGAGACTTGCAAAACCAATTTTCCAAGAGATGGTCCGGAATTGGCGCTTTAACAAGCCTCCTCCTACGTCTCCATTCATGAATATGGTCGGAGATGTGGGTGGCGGTGTCTTGGCGCAGTGATGTTAACAATTCTGTGCCGGTTTCCACTCTAATTGGTAGTTGAAAGTTCTTTAAGAACTCCGTCGCTAAAGCGCCAAACGTATTGATGGTGGCGCGTGGTAATTCTATGTACCACTTGGCGGCATTGCCTGTAAGGGTGCGGGAAAACAGTCGAAGTCGGACACTATCATCTACCATGGAATTGGATATGGACCACCAATGGAAGGTAGTGATGTGTGCGGCCGGGTCTCCCCATGCTTCCCATCGAACTTCGGGATATCTGAAGGAATCTTATGCGGTATAGGAGGCCAAAGCGAGTTGTGGTTGATGGGGTTGTTTGTCAGCTTATGGATGTCGGGTATGTCCAAAGCTGCCAAGAAAGGCAATTGTGGATTTTCCCCCGAGTCTAACCAAGGCAGTATGGGCTGACTACTTGGACCATAGGGTCCCCCCATCCATGTGTTACCAGAAGGGTAAGTGGGACTTTGATAAAAACCTCCCATAGGTGGAGGAGTAGGAACATACGGTTGTTGTCCATAGGGCATAGTGTATTGAGGGGCAAATGGTTGGTTGCCCCCAGCGTAAAAGTGCCCTCCCACTCCAGATGGAGGTTGGGGTTGGTTAGTCCAAATGGATGCAATAGAGTTTCCCAGAGGCATACTAGTACTTGCATAATTTGGCAACAGTATAGATCCTACACCTATGTTTGAACCACTTAAGGGAATAGTATTTACAATGGGTTGTCCCATTTGTCCTAAGGATTGCATAGGAAAAGAGATATTCCCTGCTACCTGTGTACTGATAACACTGCCCCCTGGTATAGTGGCCAGGGGGTTTGAACTCAACAGAGGGTTCCAACCGAAAGGGTTGCTAAAGGGCACCGAAGTAGTCATGCTCGTGGGAGGAGCTACCGTAGTCCCCAACGTGGTCACGGTAGGAGTAGATGCCGAAGGGTTCGGTAAACTACTGACATTTGTGTTGACCATTGGGTTGGGGGTAGGCATATGTTGACTACTGGGGTTACCCAGTAATGGCATAGAACTGACCACCGGCGGGGAGGATGGTGGCGAACCAATGATGGTTGCCATTGGCATCGTCCCTATGGATGCTGGTGGTGAAATAGATGTTGGTGTGGCCGCAGACATATCTGGGCGTGGAGGAATCTGGATTATCACCGGTCCTAACGGATCAGTGAGCGGAGGATTGTAATTAGGTACAATGCCTTCAGTGAAAGGGTCCTCCGGGAGTTCCGGCTGATAAGGGTCTATGTGATAATCCAGAGTAGTCAAAGGAGACTGCCCTTCTGTAGAAGGCCCGGGTTCACCAAGGTTCAATATTTCCTCTAAGGTGAGAGGAGGTAGACCTTGCTGTCGTCTAGACTGACGGCGTGGGTCAGGGGACGCCACGGTGACCGGTTTAATTTTAACAAATTTTATTTAAAATGTGATATATTATGAAGTCTCAAGTGACAGTAACCACACACTTACTAAAAAAGAAAAGACTCTCTAAAATCAATCAGCAAGCAGCTAGAATAGGGTGCCCTATCTGAGTACTACTGTTCACTGGTGATGAAATCCAGTCTCACAATAGCATACAGAGAGGGTTGGTTGAAAGTACAGTTACGGTTACTCTAGAGCTTCACCCGAACCCCAGACGATAGGTGTAAGCACTCTCGTGAAGACGAGTACCCTCCTAAATACTGAAGACAGAGTAGGTCCGTCTGTATCAGGTACCAAGACAGCCCGTCCTAGTCACCTTGTGTAAGTCCCTAAAAGTATGGCCACTAAGGATACTTCAAATCACAGACACTATCAGGGGGGTCCACGGTCAAGGACAGTGTGCTATATGGGCAGAATACCTAGATCCCCGATCTAGTTTCGACATCCCCGAAGGGAACCCCAATATATAACACACCCACAGGATGCAGTCGAAGGCGGGCTACCTTCTAGTGCACCCAAGTGTTGTCTCGTGTTGAGCTCCGGTAAAGGAACGGTCCCGATAATGTGAGTGCAGCAGGATTTCACTCGTTAATGACTCTAGTTTTCAAGTTTTGAGATCTTGGGTAGTTTTCTCACTTTCCTAACCCAAGATCCTAGCCTGAACTACTGTTTGTGTGAGCTCAAAAAGAGTTATTAGATTGATTTTATTATCGCTTTGTTTTTAGTGTACTTTTTTATTAGTCTTGCGGAGGGGGAATGGACGTATGAAGTATAGTGAGACTCTGACTCAATAAACCATGCAAAACATGCTCTAGATATTAACTTCAATGAACAATGTTTCTATAAGGAGAGGTCTCTTCATCAATCATCCATGCACCAACATGTAAATAACACAGCTCAACTTTCAAGATTCAGACTTCTATCTACCTCTTTAACAGTCTGTGAACCAAACTTTTCAGAATAAACTCATCTAAATGCAGAAAAATAAAAAAAAAAATTCTCTTTTTTAAAAAGTAAATGCTTTACACACTAAATAAATAAGAGAAACAAATAATCAATGCCAGTTTAGCAGACAAGCACAGGGATTCGGTCTGTGAAAGGTACTGGTGGCCAAAAAACTCCACAGCTAAAACTCAGTCACGGCAGTGAACAACAGGGTTTTTTGGCTGGGTAACACTTTGTCTGTGAGCAAATACAGCGTTATAACACACTGTATTTAAGCCTAGACCGCGTTATAACGCACTGGATACACTGCATAGGTCGCTTTAACCAGGGAAAAGATCTTCAGTTGGCCAGACAGGCACAGGATCGAACTCTGCAAGCGATTGGTATGTCTACAGGGCATCAAAAAATGGTCGGAAGGATACAGAACAGAGGAGAGAAGAAATGAAGGAGGAAATAGCCCGGAAACTATGGGGAACTATCCTCAGCGGAGTCACCAATTCTGCTTTAGGGTAAACTGCTTGGGTGGTTAGTTTTCGTGGATCCCTCTCAGGGCTTTCTGGTGCCCGACGCAGACAGTCAGATTAGCTATGTTGTTCACAAAGATGGCATGAGCATGTTCATATTAACTTGAAGTAACTTGAAGGAATAAAATAAGGAATTACCTCTTTGACGGTTTCGTAATCTCTTGGAGAGCGTTGTGCAGCAAAGTAAGAGTCCTTCTTCGCTGGCTCCAAATCCGAGACCTGCAATCAGTCAAAGCACCCGCGTAATTTCCAATATAACAAGTATTCTATCAATCAAATTAACAATAAACATCTATATTATACACATCTGAGCCATTCATATCATACTAAGCAAATATTGAAACAACAATATAACATTAAGCATTGAATGGACAAAACGAACACAGTTCTATTGATTTTGCAAGAAGGAGGATTACAACCATCGGTTGTACCAAGCCCTCCTCAGTCTCCCAATCTCTCTTCTCTCTCTAGTGAAGAAGTCCAAGTCAACAAACTCTCAAGGAGCCTCTTTGACTCTTGGCCTTCACAATGTCACACTATTCTCTATTCCACAAGTATGCACGAACTTTGAGCAATCCTTCGACCTTTGATTAAGAGCCTTCAGCTCCTTCTTATAGGAGAGGGAGAAAGCCATTGTTGCCCTTCTCTTTCCACTAGTTTGGAATGGAAAAGGCTTAGATGTTTCCTTGGTCTCCATGCTTTTTCCTCTCTTGGAGTTCAGTCTTCTATGGAAATGACCAATAATGAACTGGTGCTTCTGCACTTTCCTCTGTCCACTGACTCCTTCGTGAGGGAAAGTCAGAGATTCAAATCTTTCTCCACGCTCTTTTCCCAATTCAAACTTAAAACACGGGTAACGCGACCATCCAATGTAAACAGAGCGTTGCCCTAGCCACTAACGCGGCCAATGCATTGCTTGAATGCATTATAACGCTCTTGTTCTGTTCTATGTGTGCGTTACCCTGGCAGAAAAAGGTTTAATTTAGGTCTTTGTACTTCTTCCATATTTGTCTTCCCCTCTGAGCTGATGAGGAGGTATTTTGACCTGTAACAATCAGCCATTTCACTATATCTTTCATCATTTGATCGTTACTCTATCTTAAATATGGATTTTTCCTCAAGAGATGTCCATACGCAAGGTAATGCAGAAACACAGAAAACAAACTATTGTGGAATTTGAATGTACATAAATGTCGTCCACAATCACAGATACTGTTTGCACTGCAGATGGAGGTGCTACAACGTGGCAAGCCATCTATACTATCCTCGAAGATGAAAAGCCTGAAGTAACGGAGGTCAAGGCAACTGCTGATGATGCAAAGCCCTCAGATTTATAGTTTAAATATGCCACATGCTCCTTCCTTCACAAAATAGCAGCTAGGGCCAGGCTTTTATTATATACTGATATGAAAAGATGGGTGGTTGAGAATTCAACAATTAAAGACAGATAATTCAGAACCATTAAGGATGAAATATTAGGTTCTTTTAGAGCTGAAGATTTGGAATTCATGTACAAATTGCCCGACCAACAAGACATCTATGATAACCAATTTTTCAAAAAAATTGCAAAGGATAATGAAGACCCTTTCAAAATGATTCAAGGTTGGAGGAAAATGGATAACAAGTTTAAGCATGATAAATCAGGTATGTATCATGTTGCTTCACTTGAAAATCCATACAATTTTGTAGCATCAATGCTATGCAGATTATATGGTCTACCCGATAACACCAAGTTCTCTATTAATTGGGTTCCCTTGATTGACTCCTGTGTTAATTCTCACATCATGAATTGGGAAACCATTCTTTCTGAAAACCTAGCCAAAGCTATTAATGAATATCACCAGGCAAGAGTTATTTCTTCCAAATTTGTCCCCCGATTTTTCATGAACGCATATATTTTCGATGCCATTTGTTTCTCCACCAGCTTTCTAATTATGGGTTGGAAACGGACTCCTGAGGACCCTACCCCTATTCATTTAAGTCATAAACAGATATGGGAACATCATTTTGTACCACACTTCCACAGGTTATGTGATGGGGTTGTATTACCATTACATCAGTTAATGTTTCATAAAGAGAGCCCCAAGTTCACTAAGGAAGCCATCACATATCTCCAAATCATAGGAAGATGTTTCATTGAAGAATCATTTTCATACATCAGAGTATTCGGAAGCTCCGCTCCTCCACATGTGCTTCCTATGTATGTTTCAGATAAACTAATGGTAAGAGAAGTGGCTTACCAAACTATCGGAAATGGACTCACTAAAACTCTGAAAGATAATAAAAAATATTTATGGCGAAGTTTCCCAATTTAGTGTGGTTCATTCTCCCTCATGAATTTCAATCATGCATCGAAAGTGCCAGAAAATTCAGCTTTTGAAGCTCCTTATTCTACCGCCAAGGCCATTTGATCCACAGCAAATCGCTAATAAATTTACTCAGTCAATCAAAATCAGACCTGTCATTCACATAGATGATAGATTTGAAGACGTTCTGCAATCTATTGAAACTTTTGAAGAAGTTAAAAACTTTGTCAGATTGAATCTAAACCCGGAGGAATTACAAAGATTCCATGAGTATATAGAGAAAAGGCTCAAGCATATTCCAAAAAATAACTTGATTACTAGTTATATGACTGAACCAAGCAAGGTGATCAGAACAGAAGAATCAGACCCACAGAATCAAAGTGGGCTAGATAAATTGTGGACTTCAGTTAGTAATACATTTATGGATACCCCCGATGGATTATCCACATAGAAAAATAGAGAATTTCAGACTCCCCGAGGTCAGATAGTTTCAGCGAAAGAAACCATCGAAAGTCCTGGGACAAGCTCCCAAGATACAGAAGATATTCCTGTATTTCCTACTACTGAAATTATTCTAAAAGTAATTGATATCCCTCTATTGGATGTATTCTACAGCCCTCTTCATAAACTTGTAGTTAGGAAAGAGAGAAAGAGAAGAAGGATTGAAACACCCCCAGGTAATGAGATCATGGAATTTGTGTGGAAAGACACCCCGTCAAACCCAATCGACAACCTAACTCAGCTATCACAATTTTCTGGAGCATATACTACTGCAACAATGGACAAAGCAGCTGAAGTATCCATTTTGGTTCAAGAGAAGGATGATAAAATAATGCAACTACAACAACAACTCGATGAACAAAGGAACAGTTGGAATCAAAAGGTTGAGCAGCAACTCTTTAAATTACAACAAGATATGGAAGTACTTAAGATAAGTCATGAAAATGACTTATCCAGGAAAGACACACTGATTAAAGATTTGAGAGAAAATCTTATAAAGTATGAAGGCATTCCTACTGTAGAGGAATTCATTAAAGAATCATTGGCATTAAATGCCCTACTCTCAAAACAACAATATTTGTTTGTCTTACAAACGTCAGACATAGTTCCACATTTGGAAATCAGTGAACAATTAACTAATACAGTCATTGATTAGAGAATTGAGTTTAATGAACTCAATACCAAAATTTATGACTATATTTAATAGAAGGATTCAGAGGAAGGAAGAAGATCAAATCTTCCAAAGATCAAAGAAACTTATAAAGGTATTCTCTTTACTGACTAGGATACACAGATAAAACAGGTAGAATTGGCAATAGCTAGAGCATCAGGCATATCAAAGAGCATTGTCAAAACAATCAACCACATGTTACATACCTCATGTTTAATTAAAGAAGGAGATCCTAAATCAATTCCTGATCTCAAAATATTGGAGCATAGTTGGAAAAATACAGGTCAAATTTGAGAAGAAACAATTGCACAGCTGAAAAAGACTAATTGGGAAGCATACTGGCAATTATTGGTTAAGCCTCATAGTCAAATAATGCCATTGAATTGTTCTCTAGATTCCATACAAAAAAATTTGCCGCTTTTACTTGATGCTATATTTACTGGACAGATGAAACACAGTTCGGGAAGCCTCCACAAGTCAACCAATGTCCTATATTTGTGAACAGAAAAGCAGAGCTGGCACTAGCCGATCATCAAGCATGATCATGAGCTAATTTGTTTTGAAAATTTCAATTTTATCAATTAGATACTAGGAATGAGGAAGGTTGTTAGAAACCTCCTCATAAGATATTTTGTATAATCTATTTTTGTAAGTAGTTAATATAGTATTTAAACCCTTCTCATGCATTTAGATAAGGGTCTAGGATTTTTGTTTGTGGATGTCTTGATAAGATAATGGAACATGGTCTTTTCAATTATATATCATCTTGGTTGATCACTATTGATGCACTATTGTATTCTCTGAAAGACTTATTGATAGAAGATTTATTGTGGCCTATCATCACTGGTGAGATGAGCAGGATAGCACACATCTGGTACTATTATCATGTATGCTAAACTATGTTTTAACATTAGTGGTAAATCTATCTTTTTATGAATTATGTATGAAATAAATTATTTTTGTTTGAAGTATCAGTTACACTATTGTATGATATCATAATAGAAATTGATTTGTTTTATATATGATCATCAAAATATATGCGATATGTTTTACATATTCGTCTGATTAACTACTTTCTCAAAATGATTATCTGACAAAATTATTAATTCTATTAAGTTTGTGATTGATCTAAATCATCACAAACTGAATAGACATCATTTTAGATCGCATAAAATCAACATTATCCCGAGTTATATTAGATCAAATTTAATTCAAAGTTTTGCATCTTAGAATAAAGTTGTCTTAGTTTTTAGTTATTCTCTTTGCAAATCATTTGAAAGAAACCCAAAAATCATATAAAACCAAAAATTAGGAAACTAGTCCCATTACCCCCAATCGGAGTCACTATCCCAAATGAAAAAGGAGCTACTTTAAGGTATGGACTGGGTGGTTATCCCCCTTTGTTGTTGCCACATATTTCTAAGGCCTCAACAGGGAGATAAAATGAAAAGGAAAGAATGTAGAATATTGTATATAAGTTTTGAAACTTAGGATAAGATTTAAATAACCCAGGATATATTAACATCCTAAGCAACATATAACCCTTTGAATAACCTTCTCCTTTGGTAATTTCTTCATTACGCTTTTCAGCAACATTTTCCTCCTTCCCTAAACTGAAAGGTAGATTGATTCCTTTGAATTTCTTGACAGTCAGGCTTCCCTTCTTTTATGAAAATGAATGACATCCATGGAATATTATTTTCAATATGAAAGGTCTGGGAAGTAATCAGTCAGCTTTTTATACTTTGAATTACAGGAGTATAACAGTAGCTCCAGCTGGGGATAGCAGCTCCTTCAGGAGATGTCAAGAACATCGTAGACTAGTGGCCTGATCCATTGGGTGATCCCAAATCTACAACTTAATCTGCTACAAAAATTTTGTGGCTGAAAATCTTCAAGCTTAAGTCAACACTCTCTTCAAACTGAAATCTGGAACACACTTGAACTGAAAACAAAACAACATTCTGGAACTAAAGCTAAAAAATGTTCAAATTACTGAGCTTATTTTCCTACCTACCTATCCTAATGTAATATTCCTTTTCTTGATCCGATCAAAGTGGATGGAATCGGTCCATGGTATTACCATGGTATTTTCCTATGGTATCGGCCCATGGTATTTGTTGTTAGTTTTCGAGGAAAATAATAAAATAAGGTCCACCAACCTATAAAAGGGGATAGAAGCTAGGCATTTAGAATCATTCTGGTTTTATCTATCTTATTGTATTTGGGTTGAGAACTTGGCCTCGCCAGTTCTAACATTGATCCCGGGACGAAAACCCCATGGTGAATTTGTCTGGTGGATCCATCCAGGGTCCACGATTGTGCTTCAGTGTTTGTTTTTGTTTTAAGGAGCAGCCAAGCATGCCATTTGCAGGAGCTTAAATTTATGGTATGGGCATGTATTCTATTTTCAGCTAATAATATAAATAAAAGGTTGCATTTCTAGATCATGTCTATGTTCACAGTTTTTACTGAATGTAATTTTATTGAGAACACTAGAATGTGATAGATCTAACTAAATTATTAAGGTTTGGGATCTTACAATGGTATCAGAGTTGTGCATCTTGCCAGCCTGAGGGTTTTATGTAGGAAACTTCGGTGGGATTTATTCTCACCCTAGCAGACATCCCGATCTTCGGTGGTATTGAGTATCAACCTATTTGGTTTTATTTTTTAGTTGATTGAAAGAAGAATTTGTGCGTTGCAAAAGGAGCAGAAATTGATCTAGCCTGATATGATCTTCTGGACAGTCAAGGAGGAGGGTTGGTTCAGCCAGCAACATTGAGAACGAACTTGAATTTTTCTTAATCAAGAGATGTATTTGGAGCGTTAAAGTGGGTAAATGGACTTGACTCACAATTTTAAGCCATGTTTATAGTTTTGAAAATTATGACAGGGGTTGATATTTTTTTTTAGGGGTTTGATTTATAAAGAAAAGGGAAGGAACAGAAAGTTGAGTTTAGTTTGGGAGTTGTAAGGATTTAAAAATAATAATAATAATAATAATAATAATAATAATAATCAATCTTTGATACAGTGTTGTTGAGCATATTCCTTCATAGTGCATCATTTCAGGGCCTGCTAAAGTCTACCATCATGAGATAATTTTACACATATAGTGCTATCAAGTGCTAAAATATTATTTCAAGAGGTTGTGTTATTTATATACTTTTGATGGCACCAACTTAACCTAGTTTCATTAGGGCCAAAATCAAAATGTGAGAAGGCAGAATACATTTTTATATATTTCTTTGCCTTGCTATGTGAAGATGGATCGTCTTGAAGAAATTTTGAAAAACAACCAGAAAATCCTTAATGTACTAGTGAGGTTATATGGTCCTTTAAGTAGCCATATCTCCATAAACCAAAATGATAATCAAAGCAAAAACAAAATCTGTAGCAAGAATGAACTAAGGAGGAGAGGACTATGCTTTGTCTGCAAGGGACCTTGGACCCTTAACCATTCATGTCCAGGTGATAAGAAGAAGGCAAAAAAAGACAGAACAAGAGGATATTACTTTGAATCATGGGGAATATTTTGTAGATGGGTCTATTGATCTTCAGGATGGTGAGCAACATCGTGACATTATTTAGGGAGGCTTGCAGGACGACAAACATTTGGAAGTGCATAAATCAGTATCAATATGTTCTACATTTGTTTCTTCATGAGGAAATACTTCAGTACATAAATCAGTAGTAGAACAAATAAAATTAATCTCCTGATTACATAAAAATTGAGAGGCTAGTTGCATGCTTAGAATCTGATTTATTTCTTCTTTGGTTAAAGGAGGAGACAGTCTTTGTTTTCTTTGGATCGAACAATTTCTTTCTTTCTCTCGTGAAGACTGATCATGAGATTGAATATCTTATTTAGCCTCATACAAAAGAGAAAATGAATTATAATTTGCCTCCATAGAGAGATCTTGTGGATCTATTTTTATTTCTTGATTGATTTCATCTTCAACTAACTTCTCTTGGTTATCATGACAGTTAACTTGACAATGAAATTCATAAATTGCTTCTAAGATATCCTCGGGATTCCAATTTCCTAGATATTCATCAATATTTACAAGGTATTGTATGATATCCTCAGACTAATCACAACAATTTTCAGGTAATGGTAAATATGGAGAGTATTCTTTATAATGCTCATAAAACACCTTGTGGAAATATTTTAAAGAAAACAAACTACCAGGGTTCAAGCATTCATACCATTCTCTCGCTTTCCCTTCTAATGTTTCCATGAAAATATTCATGAGGCAATCATCGTGCCATTAAACTTTCAACTTCCACGAATGTATATGAAATTTAATGAGATGTGACAAAGCATCATCAACATTCTCATCTTGAAAAATAGGAAGATTTCTTTGCCAATTTACCTGAGGCATTTTGTGTGGGAATCCGGTAATGTGATCTCTGTTCTTTGGAGCATATCTCCGTTGTATTCTCGGATTCATCTTGTCAATCAATCAGAGAATGGAGTCACTGTATGTTCACAACAAATTTGGATTCTTATACCATTGGAGCCTTTAGGTCAACTAAAAATTTGTGGAGTCGCCAGTGAATCTCTGTTTTTGGATTTTTCTGCCAATGGAGTCGCTAAGTGAATGGAACAACCTTCTGGTGTTTGAATTCTATTCACCATCAAATTAAAAATTGAACTTGATAAGTTCTACTGAATAATATGAAACTCGATCCCCAGTATGGTCGTCGGTATGTTATCACCTCGTAAATTTCGATGGCTGAATATAGAACTATGGAGGGGAAACATCAAACCGCTTTGGAATCTAGGACCTAGCCTTCCTAGACTCAGAGAGGGATCTCTCTATTAGATATAGCTTTGTTTATAGGGGAATTTTAGGCTATTTATTAGTGCATAGGGGTTTGTTTGAATATTTATGGTTGAGGTAGCAGAAGAGGCCATTGGGCTATGGAGTCAAACAGGTGTAAACATATTCAAATGGATGAATAACTAAGGTCAAGTGCAACCAGGCAAGCTGTTATCACTCCACAAATTTTCAAAATCTAATTGTGTCAAATATGCTCTTGGTTATGGTTTCTAGTAGGTGTTAATTAATTTCAAGTTTATAGGGTCTAAGCCTTGGGTTAGAAGTCTCATTCCATCACCTAACAATGTTCATAAACCTTAATTTACCTTTTAGAGATCATATTCCATGTTTAGAAAGCCAAATTTTTAGCCATTTTGAAAACATTTTGAAACTAAACAGCCTTTTTCATCAGCAAAAAACTCTGTTTTTTGTTTTAAGTAGTCTTTTTCCATAGCAGTTTCTGGCCACATTAAAAGGTAGTTTGGAATTCTGAAAGAATTTTCTCTTCAAAAAATCTTTAGATACAATAACCTATCTCACTTTCTTCATAAGGATTACCAGTTGGTAGATACAAGACCTTATTTGAAGCCATAATTTCAGAAATCAAAAGTTACCAGTTTACACCTGATGTTCAAAGATAGTTTCTGGCCATTAGGAGAGGTCTTGAAAATAACCAAGAGAGGTTTGGGTTCATCACAGAGTGGTCTCTAAAAACCTCCTTCAGTTTTGCAAAAGTAGTTTTTTACAAGGAGAAACAATCTCTTTCCCAACACCTATGTTTCAGCTAAATAAGCGCAAATTTTGAGGTTATGAGGTATTATCTCATTTTTGGAGTTGTCTAAAGTTGATGATTATGGGTCATGGGAGCTGATATTTACCTGAGTACATAGTATTAAAGGTCTGTGACTTGAATTTTGAAGAAAATTTGAGAAAAATGAAGACTCAGCAGTTTCGTAGCGCGCTACAAAACTACTGTAGGATGCAGTTTGGTGAGTTTTTGCAAATTTGAAAGGAGAAATGTTTTAGTTTTGAAGCCATAATGCTGGTGGGAGATATATGTTAAATATTTATGAAGATTCAAAAGGTTTTGGCACATTTAATTGAAGTTTGAAACATGTTTTTCAAAGTAAATATCTGTGCTACAAAAACAGCAGACAATTTCGTAGCGCAGCACTATGGACAGTTTCCACATCAATTTTTTGAATTTTGGCATATACACAGATGGAAGGTCGAAGTTTTATGAATACTTTAAGACATTTCCACATGTTTTGAGTTCCAATTATGCAACATATGGTTCAATTGGCATTAATGAAGCACTTAAGCTATTTTGTAGGAAGCATGTTCTTATTTTGCAGGAATGGACAAGAAGCAGGTTAATGGGGTCTAACAGATAGGAGATGGACATCATCAAATTCGACCTAATAAGGTTATAGGTGTCAGATAGAAGATTTAATGTTTATATTAGGTTTTTAAAGGTTGTTATGTTTTAATAAATGGTGTTTTAGTCCTAATTGTATTAGGAGTCTAAGACAGACAATTTAACAGTCAATTTTAAATGCAGTTTGTTTTATGATAAGTATTAGGTGTCAAAATTCGAATTTCTCTCAAGTGTTTGGAGATAATCCTAAGATGTAGTGAATACTCTATAAAAGGGAGGAAATCTAATAACAGAGGGTTGGAATTTTGCTGGAAAAAGTGTACTATTTTGTGTTATTTGTAACTCTGTTTTTATCTTAATACAGTGATATCAGTTCGTTACTCAGGATTCAGAAAAGGATATGGATGATTGATGTGTTATGTTTATTTTTTATCTTTTACTTGTAGTAGCATGATTGTATGTTACTTAGAACTCACTGTGAAGGTGCTCTAACTTCCTTCATATATTCATGGACTATGTGACCTATTGTTTCATTGTTCTATTGATGCATCTAAGCCTTAATATGCCCTGACTTCCATATGAATTTGATATCCATGTTTAGTGAAAACATAAAGTGACCCCATAAGCCCAATGGATGCTTGTTTATTGTAGTACAACCAATTACTAAATTTAATCCATTTACTCACAGAGTTAGCCATCTGACTTTTATTTGAAAATCATAAAAGCTTTGAGAGAGCCCTCTCAGGCTGAGGAGGCTAAGTCTCAGCTAAAAGCCTAGTTTGAAATAGTTACTCAAGGTCTCCTTGATTAGTAGCCTATCAAGGCTTGATTTTGAGATAACACAAGCTAGCCATGTCAATGGATCTTAACAACTTGTGTAATGGAAAGGAGGAGGAGAGTAAGGTTCAACATGAATGTAGAGCAGACCCTCTCTGAATTCTACATTCAAGTCTCAGAGGAAAACATAAATTATTGATTCAAGAATGAGCAGGGTACCCCAAGGTAAATCCTACAAAAAAATTTCTATCCACAATAAAGAAAGAAAACAGTATGTAAAACTAGAGATGATAGATTACAAGAAAAGGAGCACTTCACCACATATCATAACACAAGAATCTGGAAAACAACATAATATTTCATTCATCTAAAGAGTGTTTACAACCAGATGAGACCTTACAATGGTTTTTTCCCCTTCGGGGCATCCCTCATACTGCTAATGCATGCATTATTTATATAAAAACTTAAGTCCGTTACTCTGTCTGTTTCAATGATAGTTATTAATTACATTCAAGCTAAACCTTTTCCAAGTGGAACCATGCAAGTGGTGATAAGATAAGTCTGGCCATAATAATGGCCTTATCAGTCTGTTATTAATTTCAGAGTGATCATAATCTAGCTCGAATGATGCCGAAGAGGTAAGGATGGCTCTGACACCTTGGCTCTACCTTTTGGACCGCCCTTTGCTGGATTATTAAATTGATGAGGTTTTGGCATTTTTCGTCGATCAGTGGCCATGCTGATGTGTTCGCTGACCTTTCTGTTTTTTTTGTTATATCACAATTAGTTATGCACAAATGCCCTTTTTCCCTACTTGACCCAACTATCACATTCGCAATAGTTCCACCATACCTTTTCTTGCCCGATTCTGCCTCTTCTACTCGCGTTGGGCCACATACCCGAGCTTTTCTACCCGCGTTCATGTTTCTTCATGAAACAATGTCACATCATATAACCCCAGACTTTAAATACTATAGGATTTATCTTTGAACTTCATCGCATCCATGTCAATATTTCACATCGTGATTTTTAAGATTTATGTTATGAGGAACGGGATCGGTGATGCAATGCAAAGTGTGGAGGTGATGTGGCAGGAGGGATGATGGTTTCAATGATGTGGAGAAAATGGGGCGTGATGGGTATCGGAGTGTTATGGTGGACCATTCGCATCGCAAATTTCAACCGGGACTGGATAAGTTTGTGATATGGTTAAAATAAATAAATTTGCGATGTGATGTGGAGCGATGAAAGGGTGACATGGATATGCAGTGATCGCAAGGTTTAAAGTTTGGCAAAATGCGATAAGTTACTTTTTGCAATGTGTGATGAGTTATTTTTGCGATGTGCGATGAGTTATAATGGTCAGGTGAGTGGTATTGCTTATTGCTGAGTTTGGACCCCCCCCCCCCCCTCCCCACCCCCGGTGATAAGGTTCGGATTGTGAAGGAGGGATGAATGGCTGTGAGAGCCATCGGATGCTGAAGGATGAGGGAAGGATTGTCGGGCAGTTATGATGAGGCCAACCGCATCGCAAATCGCAATCAGGACCGGATAAGTTTTTAATATGATTTAAAAAAATAAATTTGCTATGTGATTCGATTCGAGGAAAGGGTGACGTGGAATGATGGGGTCAAGATTTATAAAATAAGGTGTCGGGAAAGATATAAAGGATATGGCTTAGGGAGATGAAATGAAAAGGAAATAATGCAGAGTAATGTATATAAGTTTTGAAACTTGGGATAAGAGCTAATAACCTATGATATATTAACATCCTAAACAATATATAACCCTTTGAATAACCTTCTCCTTTGGTAATTTCTTCATTATGCTTTTCAGAAAAAATTTCCTCCTTCCCTGAACTGAAAGGCAGAATGATTCGTTTGAAGTTCTTTATAGTCAATATTTTCTTCTTTTCTGAAAATAAATGACGGCCATAGAATATTATTTTCAATATGAAAGTTCTGGGAAATAATTAGTCACCTTGTGATACCATGAATTATAGGAGTCTAACACCTACTAATGTTGTGAAACCGGCTCCAAAAATAGAAGAAAAGAGATATCAATGCCTTAGAAATAAGCCACTTCGAAGGGGAAACCTCCAATACATTACATGAATGAAAAATTCTTGGATGATACAAATTACAAAACCTCCTTTCTATATAGAGGAGTCCATGGGGCCACAATGTAATCCTAGTGGGCCATAATGTAATCCTATCCAACCTAACAATAATAATTTAAGAGCACAATAATAACAATATGGGGGTTATAGGGGTACAATAATAACAATAAGGGGGTTACACTAACAACAATAAGGGACTATACTAGTAATATAGGGACCTAACATGCCCCTCTCCTTCAAAAAAGTGTTGTCCTCAACGCTTGAATAGCTCTGGGTGCTTCTATATAAAATTCGCATCCTCCCATGTAGAATATTCAGTGGGTAAGTTCTTCCACTTGATGGGATACTCTAAAATTGATCGATTTCGTAGCTGTCGATTTCTTGTTTCCGTGACCACTTCAGGTTCCAATATGATTTTTCCTTCCTCATCAAGTTCAAGCAATATTGTTTGAAACGGAATATTTTCACCTATAACTTTGTTTAAGCATGAAACATGGAAAATTGGATGCACTCGTAAAGAAGCAGGAAGCTCCAATTTGTATGCCATAGTACCAATCTTTTGCAACACCTTGTAAGGACCATAGTACTTTGGCGATAATTTATTATCCTTCTTAGCTTGCTTGAGGGACATTTTTTTGTATGGTTGTAGCTGTAAAAATACCCAGTCTCCTACGTCAAAACTTCTCTCGCTGCGATGTTGATCTGCTTGTTGTTTCATTCGATTTTTTTCCAAATTCAAGTTATCCTTTAAGAGTTGGAGAACTTCTTTTTGATGCTCGATGTGATCTTCCACTACTTGAACCTTCGAATTTCCTCTTAAAGATGATGTGATGGATGGTGGATGATATCCATAAAGTGCCATAAATGGGGTCATTTTTGCTACAGTATGGAAGGAAGTGTTATACCACCATTCAGCAAGAGGTAACCACTTGACCCATTGTGTTTGTTTATTAGATGCAAAACAACGAAGATATCCTTCCAAACATTTATTTACTATCTCAGTTTGACCATCGGATTGAGGATGATAAGATGAGCTATGAGCTAATTGAGTACCCAAACAAGAAAATAGCTCCGTCCAAAAATTTCCAGTAAAAATGGGATCTCTATCGCTCAAAATAACCTTTTGGTTTCCACGTAGCTTTTGAATTGTTTCCATAAATGTAGTAGCAACTATACTAGCTTTAAATGGATGAGATAATGCACAAAAGTGTGCATACTTGGTAAGTCTATCAACTACCACCATTATGACACTCCTTCCTTCAAACTTAGGTAAACCTGTGATAAAATCCATTGAAATCTCCTCCCAACGTTGGCTTGGAATGGATAAAGGTTGTAGAAGACCTGGGGTCTTAATTGTCTCAAATTTATTCTACTGGCAAACCAAACATTCCGCCACAAAATTTTGAATATTAGCTTTAAGGCCATCCCAAAAAAATTATTTCTTCACCCTGTGGTAAGTTTTTTAAAATCCTGAGTGTCCTCCTAAAGGAGAAGTGTGCAATTCCAAAAGAATATTTTGTTTTAGTTGAGAATTCTTACAAAGATATAAGCGATCTTTGTACCATAAGGAATCATTTTTCCAACTAAATGTATCAGATGTACTAGGATCTTGCTGCAACTTTTGAATGAGTGTCCATACATCTTTGTCCTTCTTCCATTCATCTCTTGCTTCAGTTATCCAATCTGGTTGGATAATAGAAATGGCACAAAGCAATGCTTCCAACTCTTCATTCTTTCTTGAGAGTGCATCTGCAACAACATTAAGCTTTCCTTTTTTGTAGATTATTTCAAAGTCATAACCCAACATCTTTGTGACCCATTTTTGCTGCTCTTCTGAAGATAGTCTTTGTTCCAAAAAGTGTTTAAGACTATCATGATCAATTTTTACCTTGAATTGTCTTCCCATTAGGTAAGTTCACCATTTCTTTAGTGCATGCAGTATTGCTAACATTTCCTTCTCATAAATAGGTTTCTGTAAATACTTTCCTTTGATTGGACGACTTTCAAAAGCAATGGGTCTTCCTTTTTGCATTAAAACAACACCAATTCCATTTCCTGAGGCATCACATTCCACAATAAAGGTTTTTGTGAAGTCTGGCGTAGCTAAGACTGGTGCTAGGCACATTGCCTCTTTAAGATGTTCAAAGGCCTTAGGTGCTTCAGGAGTCCATGAAAATGCATCTTTCTTCAATAATGTTGTTAGAGGTGCTGCTATTCTCCCATAATTCTTAACAAACTTGCGATAATACCCTGTTAACCCGAGAAATCCTCGCAACTGCTTTATGGTTGTGGGGACTTTCCATTCCTTAATGGCTTTAATTTTGTTAGGGTCTACTTTAACACCCCCGTGAGATACAATATGACCCAGATATTCCACCTCTTGTACTCCAAAGAAACATTTGGATGTTTTTGCATATAATTGTTTCTCCTGCAATAGTTTGAGCACCCTGTCAACATGTTCAACATGATCCTTCCAAGACTCGCTGTAGATTAGTATATCATCAAAAAATACTAGCACAAATTTTCTAAGGAAGGGTTTGAAAATGGAATTCATCAACCCTTGAAATGTAGAAGGTGCATTGGTAAGGCCAAAAGGCATGACCAAAAATTCATAATGACCCTCATGAGTTCGAAATGCCGTTTTCAGAATATCTTCAGTCTTCATTCTAATTTGATGATATCCTGAACGAAGATCCAACTTGGTAAAATAAATTTCTCCATGTAATTCATCCAATAATTCATCAATCACAGGAATGGGAAATTTATCTTTAATGGTGAGCTTATTGAGCTCCCTATAATCTAGACACATGCGCCATGATCCATCCTTCTTGTGTACCAATACTACAGGAGTAGAGAAAGAACTTTGACTAGGTTGAATTATACCCGCCTCTAACATTTCTGCAATCATACGTTCAATTTCGCTCTTTTGGAAGTAAGGATATCTATAAGGCTCGATGTTTGGAGGAACACTTCCTGGAATCAAATGAATAGCATGATCATGATCACGAATAGGTGGGAGTCCTTTGGGAGTTTCAAACACCTTGGAATGATTGTCCAAGACTTGTTGGAGATCTGCAGAAATAGATGATTTTGATGTCGAAACTTCTAGAGAGCATAATTGTGCAATTACGTCTCGTTGTTCTTTCTTTAGAAGCTTTGTCATGACATTAGAGCTTATTATCCTTCCCGGCTTCCCTTCAATACCCCGTAATTCGACTTCCTTTCCTTCTGAAAAAAATTTCAAGAAGAGTTCTTGAAAATTAAAAACTACCGTCCCCAAAGATTGTAACCATTGTACTCCTAGTACAACGTCAGCACCTCCTATAGGAATGGAAAGCATTGGACTAGTCAATACATATTCCCCCATGGTTAGCTTGATATTATGGCATTTTCCAGAGCAATTTATAGTTCCTCCATTTGCAACCATCACTTGACATTCTGGTGCTGGGTATAGGAAACAATTCAGTTCCTTGGCTACCTTACAATGAATAAAATTATGGGTACTACCTGAATCAATCAACACTATTACCTTTTTCTTCTTGATGTGTCCTTCTATCTTAAAAGTTTGAGCAGTGGTAATTCCTACCAATGCATTACATGATATGGTCAGACTCATTTCTTCCTCTTCTAGGGTTGGTTCCTGGTGTATACCCTCTTCTTTTGAAAATTCTTGTTCATTTTCTTCTTCCTCTTCACAATCTATGTAAAATAATTTCTTCTCAGCACACTTATGACCTTTAGTTTATTTTCTACCATAACTGTGGCAAAGCCCTTTTGCTCTTTTTTCTTCCAATTGTTATCGTGTCAACCTTGTAGGTTGTGGAAATCTAGGAGTAGCAACACTTCCCTCTTTATAGAAGTGAGTGGTAGGCTTCCTTGTCACCATAATTTTACATTCTATTTTTCTTGCCAACTTGAATGCCTTCTCCAATGAATCAGGTTCCAAAACACGAACTTCATGTTGGATGTTATCCTTTAAAGTACCTATGAAGAGATCAATCATGTGTTCCTCTGGAATATCAGTTACCCTTATATTCAATTTTTGGAAGTCCTCAATGTGCTCTCGCACTGGACACTTTTGTTTGAGATTTATCAATTGGCTAAAGAAGGTATTTCTCTTTGTATCCTCATAATGTGCTATCATTTCCTCCGTAAAAACTGACCAAGTGAAAAAAAAATTACGGGAGAAAAGCCATCGATACCATACAAATGAATTTTGTTCTAAATGTAAAGTTGCGATGCGTACCTTTTGTGTGTTTTTCACATTATTGAGATCAAAATATTGCTCCATCTGTAGTATCCATGTTACAGGATCCTTTCCATCAAATTTCCTCATATCCATTTTTGGAATATGGTGGTTCTTCCTTCCAACATTAGAGTTTATGAAATCATGATTAACATTTATTTTGTTCTCATCATGAGTTTCATCTACTATATTTTCACCATTATGAAACATTTCTTGTATCAACTTTGTCAAACCTTCCATGTCTGCTTTTAGATCCTTCTTCATGTTTTCCATTTTTTCATCGATCTTAGCTTCCATGTCATCAATCTTAGATTCCATGCCAGCTTCCATGCCATCCATCTTAGCTTCCATGCCATCCATGCCATTCTTCAAACCATCCATCTTAGATTCCACGCCTTTCTTCAAACCATCCATCTTATTTTCCATGCCTTTCCTCAAAACTTCCATGTCATTTTTTGTTGCCCTTTGCGAGAGCGAAATTTGTTGCACTTTCTCTTGTAATTTTGATATGTCATGTTTCCATTCTTCGTCTCCATGAGTCATAGTAAAGCCTTCTAAAGGCTTAATGGGTGTTGAATTATTTTTAGGGGCCATTTCAGAATCCAATACTGATATATATTCTACAATATTCCCTTGGAATCAATTCAACTTGATTCCTAAAACAAGACTTATGCAATTCGGGAAAAAAAAAAAAAATACACACCTTTTACTTGATTTTGAGGAGCTTGATATTGAAATTGAATTATCTCTATAATTTCATATCCTCAATATATGAAATTTAGCACTGTAGTAGCCCTCTGAAGCTTCTTTCAAATGCCACGGTTCTGACCTGATTTGGATTCTTCAAGGAAAATTTATGTCCAATCTCCCACAATGCCCCAATTATGGACTGGTTCAGTAAAGAAAATTTGTACGACTTGCCACGTGTCACTGTTTCCTCCTTTGGCTCTAAAATTGATAGACAGAAAACTAAAGTCTGTTTACTTATGGTCACTTTTTACAGCATTCCAATCCGATGCTCAAAGAGAGAGTTATGAAGATTTTTCCATGATCACCTCTTTGAGATGAAATTCAGAAGCCTGAACAAGCCCTAACTTCCACAGATCATATCTCCGCCAATATTGCGAACCAAGATCTGAAATTTTGCAACAATGTTCCTCAGGATTTCAGCTTTGCACTATAAGCATTTCAGCTTCTGAACCTTCGTAGAAACAAATTTATAGCGAAAATTCCACAATTACCTGTTTAGGTTAAATTTAGGAGCCTGCAAAATGACCTGCCTTTTACAGATCATATCTCCGAAAATTTTGCCAACCAAGCTCTGTAATTTTGCGACAATGTTCCTCAAGATTTTGGCTTCACACTCTAAAAATTTCAGCTTCTGAACCTTCGTAGAAAAAAAATTATAGCGAAAATTCCACAATGACCTGTTTGGAGCAGCGAAACCCTAGAATCCCAAAGCTCTGATACCAAATGTTGTGAAACTAGCTCCAAAAATAGAAGAAAAGAGATATCAATGCCTTAGAAATAAGCCACTTTGAAGGGAAAACCTCCAATACATTACATGAATGAACAATTCTTGGATGATACAAATTACAAAACCTCCTTTCTATATATAGGAGTCCATGGGGCCATAATGTAATCCTAGTGGGCCACAATGTAATCCATAATCTAAGTCGACCTAACAATAATAATTTAAGGGCACAATAATAACAATATGGGGGTTATAGGGGTACAATAATAACAATAAGGGGGTTACACTAACAACAATAAGGGACTATACTAGTAATATAGGGACCTAACAACTAATCATAACCATGTAGAGGCCATGAAATATTACATAAATAATAAGTACCATAATAATATGCCCAAGGTTTCCATCCATCAAAATTTTATGAGCCTTCACATCTCTATATTTTGGTTAGAATAGAGGATCTCATGAACTATATTACATCATTTTCTTACCTCTTCTCACATGATTATCCATGTGTTGGCATTTTATTTTCCTACCTCCTACCAGCCTTATCATCCATGTGATTCTATCCACATTCACTTTGGAATTTTCTAAATGAGTAATCATATAGGCCGTAATATTTATATTGTTTTTATGAGATGTTGGTTACACTGGCTTTATGATTACAGTTTACTAGTTTTGAACCATATGCATGTTAGAGTGGTATGCAATGCATGTTTAATTTTGCATTATAACTAATGGCATACGATATTTCTCATAGTAGAGTAGTTTCACTTAGATTAATATTTGCACATCTTATTATTTGTTGATTTTACGGCCTAAAGTTAAGCATGGTGATCATAAGACACCATACAAACATGTTGCCCCATGGGTTTAGTCATTGATATGTGCAAGTAATAGGTCTATGATAACCAAGATATTTTTGGTGTTCTCATGGCCTCTCATTCAAGTAGCTTTTCCCACTTTTCGAGAGATCACGTCCTAGTTGGAGCCAGAAGTTACCCACCATTTTGTGGGTGATATCCCTACGAGAAATTTTTCTCCAAGATGGTCCTCTGCCAGCAGCCAGCGGCCCCTTGCAGCCACCAACTAGATCATTTTTCCATTTCTTTGCCACCTGAGCCAGCCATGTGGTCCCTCATCCATCTATCATGATCGTATGTTTGAAAGTGAGCTTCATGAACCTAAAGTAATGCCTTTTCATTTGGTAATTGATTATTGTAGATTACTTATTGTTGACACTTTTTAGCATGGATTAATAGGGGGATTCGGCAGAAAGAGTGGGCCAAGTATGTGTTTATGTCCCCTATACCTCTTTTAGATGTTACCCTTGGATCTTAGTCTTGTGGGATCTATTTTACTGACCTTTGGGTTTTAAGGGGTACTAAATGGGAAACCTCGATTTTGGTTGTGTGGTCCTGCTCCCTCATTCACATAAGTTACTCTCCTTCCATTCATTATATCCCCATTCATTATTCTTCCCACATGGGTCCAAATTTCCCCGCTACATCCACATAGGGTTGGCCTCCCCTTCCCCTTGTCCACACCTTGGTTCGGGCTTGAAACGATGCCCTGTAGGTTGATGTAGCTGAAAAGAAAATTAAAAGCATCTGATTTTGGTTGTGTGGTCTCACTCCCTCATTCACATGCATTACTCCCCTTCCATTTATTATATACCCATTCATTATTCTTCCCACACGGGTCTACATTTCCCCACTGGGTCCACATAGGGTTGACCTCCTCTTCCCCTTATCCACACCATGGTTCAGGCTTGAAACTATGCCCCGTAGGTTGATGGAGTTGAAAAGAAAAGTAAAAGCATAATTGGCCCCATTCAACAAGAAAATGTACCAAAAAGTGCAAAACATGTTCGGGAAAAACACATTTAGCACGTGGGAAAAAGTCAAATTCATGAGCTCTAACCCATACCCATGGCCATCACCCTGGTTCCTAAGGCCCTAGATGAACCTCCTTTATGATTCTGGAACCCACTATTGTCCCAATCCCTGGTGAGAAATGAACCGCTCTACCTTAAAATGGGTATCCACTATTATACCTTACACATCATGCTCTTACCCTTTAAGCCCTAAACATTTAATCAAATAAAAATCATAAAAGGATTAAGGCATATAAATAAGGGTGGAAAAATCAAGGTTAGGGTATCTTGTGCACCACGATTTCCCCATCCTACATATTATATACCCAAGTGTGTGCTTCCATTTATTAGATACCCTTGTACCCCGACATGTGGCCCAGGATTTCCCCTATCATTCCCTATTCCATTCATCTATTTATCACATGCCACCACCATTTTAAGGATTTACCTTGGACATACTATCCCCTATAAAAGTAGAAACCACCTAATAGGATACTTGGTTAATCCCCTTTAGGGCTTAGAGACATTAGCACATGCTAAATCCTACTATGGAAGGGCATGCCATTATGAAGTATAGATGATGTTTGTATTCCACAGGTTGTGAAATAGATAGTGGTGATGAAAATGATTAACAAAGAAAGAAGATAAACAAAGGAGTCGAAGTATGAGTGAAAGCCTCTAGTGAAAGGTGATAAGAAAGAATGTTTATAGGGGTAAGAGACTGGAATACCATATGAGTGGGTGCCTTCCCAAGTCAATTATCATGTTGTGAAAGGTAAAATGTGCCAAATTCATACAGGTAAAATCAAATATGCTAAATGAAAAGATTACCTGATGCTCAATAGAAATATTGGTAATAAATACAGGTGATGAAAATGAGTTGAAAATGATTAACAAAGAAAGAAATGAAACAAAAGAGTCAAAGACTGAGTGAAAGGTGATAAAGAAGAATGTGTATAGGGATAATAGAGTTGAATACCATATGATTGCATGCCTTCCAAAGTCAAATATCGTGTTTTTGAAGAGAAAATGTGCTAAATGCATACAGGTAGATTCAAATATTCTCAACGAAAATATTGGTAATGTCCATAGACTAAACACTAGTGGAATCCAGAATCAACTAGCACAAGAAGATTTGGCATTGGAACTACTATTGATGAAAATGAAAAAATGAAAATAGGACATGGGTACCTAACACACCCCCTTCAAGACTTATGGATATATAATAATGATTTCTCTACTCATTATATCCTTGAAATTGTTTCAAATATTTTCAAAATTAATATTTTAGAAATCCATACAGCATTATCTGACTCAATAGAGTGATTAGAGTGATTAAAGGGTGTATGCATTAGTCACACAGGTAGTGATTATCTTCTACCAAATGGGAAGGGCAATTCAATCCACCAAAGGCCATCAATTCCATGAGCCATTTTATCCTTTCATCAAATAGTTAATACTGGAATAAAATTATGACAAAAGAGGCATGCTAATTATCAATTTGAACCAAAAAAAAAATGAATAGCATTCCACTGCAAATCTCCTTCATTATTTTTGAATTAGGCTCCCTTTTTCTTGACTAGATAACCTTCCTTGGTAATTTAATTTTTATTATTATTATTATTATTATTATTATTATTATTATTATTATTATTATTATATATATTCTCAACAATTGTTTTTTTTTTTTTGTATATTGAATAATATAAGAGAATTGATGTGAGATATGAGATGAGGTGATTACAATGAGGTTGAGGGAATGTTTATATGACCTAGGTAGGTACCTCTTCACCAACTGTTATGTCCTTGGGGACATACATTTTCATTAACTAGTTATTAATTAATTATTATCTATTATCATTATTGTTTTACATTATTTGTATTATTCTATATATATTTTTATTCATAACAAAGCATGTCATGGCACTGCTTATTTATTAGTTATGATCTCTTTTGCAATAATATTAATGCATAATTTAATATGGTTAAACATTTAACTACTAGTATGCTTCACTTGCACAGTCACACTTCTATTTATTGTTGATAGCACTTTAGGGTTTCAACTTTATTCTTTGTTGTACTCTGATTTGTACTCTTTATCTATGTTTTGTAAAGGGTTATAAGCTACCCTTATATACATGGTATATGTGCTTAATGTCAAATGTGGCAAAGACAAGACAAGATACACTAATTATAATTTGTGACTTTATTATTAGTACTAGCAATTGCACCATATGTTGCAAAGGAAACGTTGTAAAGCAGTAACATAGGAAATAGTAATATAGAGGAAAAAACCATAATGCCAGACAATTCTGGAAGTTTTCTGGGTTATTTCCAGGGCCTGAAAATGAAAATATTTTCTGTTGTTTTAAAGATGACAAAATTTGGTGAAAAGGAAAAATTAAATTGAAATAAAAAATGGAAAAAATCATTAGAATGTTTACCACAAAGCATGGTCACAGTTTTTGTACCACTATGCATGCACCATAATTTGGGGCAGTGTGCCCCAGTGTGAAGAAGTGTGTGCCCTAGTGTGAAGTCAAGTCATTTGCAATTACAGACAACTTCACAAATAAGGCTAACCATCTCATTAATCAATTAGTTCAAGATATTTTCTGTTGTTTTAAAGATGACAAAAATTGGAGAAAAGGAAAAATTAAATTGAAATAAAAAATGGAAAAAATCATTAGAATGTTTACCACAAAGCATGGTCACAGTTTTTGTACCACTATGCATGCAACAGAATTTGGGGCAGTGTGCCCTAGTGTGAAGAAGTCTCTGTATCACGTATTGATTCAAATGTTCACGCATCTTCACAAAACTTCCATGTGAAGCATTATTCTTACCATACCCAATACCAATCAATCACATCTCTAGAAATGATTCATATTTGTTCTATAGTTGAGTTTTCATATTTGTTCTATAGTTGAGTTTTCATATTTGTATTAAAAAAAACAAGTCTAAGATATGATTTGATGAAGTAGAAGGAGCTTATCAATGGTTTGCTTAACTATTGGAAACACATAAACTCAAATATTTGAAGATTTATCTTAACTAATTTATTTATTTATTTTTTATTTTATTTATTTATTTTTATTTTTTTTGGTGAGGGATTTCAATTTAAATCATAAAATATAAGACACTGTATTATTTTTTACTCTAAAGACATTGTATTATTTTTTACTCTAAAAACATTGTATTTTCACTCTAAAGAAGTTTTAGATTAGCATTTAAAAAAAGTCTATGCTAATAACATGAAATTAAATAATTAGAAAAGATTTGTGCTAATAACATGAAATTAAATAATTAGTAAGATGATTAAAAAAAAATGTCAAACTTTAAACTCTAGAATGATTAGTAAGATGATCAAAATCCTTCGCCAAAAATAAAAAAAATAATAAATAAATAAATAAAATAAAAAATAAATAAATAAATGTAAAACCTTAAACGCTATAAATAATTCCGACAAAATGTTATTAAAAGACAATTAAACGCTATAAATAATTCCGACAAAATGTTATTAAAAGACAATCATAACACTGAGCTAGTGTCACAACCCTATAAGGAATCGAACCTGCTCCCTCCAAGTATAAACGATATGATATGGCACTGAATGATGGTTGAAATGTGGCAGAGTTGCATAAAGTTAATGCACGCTGGCTATAAATAATAGTATAATCTCTCTCTTCAATCTAATACTAGTGTGGCAACTAATGTAATAAGGGAATCGAACCCAAGACCTGTCCGTGGCAAACCATAACACAAATTAACCGCTGAGCATTTAATTTCATATATTTTGACATGAAATGCAAATAATAAGAGTGGGAAATGTTGTAATTATTATATGCAATCTGCTCAAATCATGTAAATATATGAAATCCAAATAATAAGGTTGGGCAATGTTGCAATTATTGTATGCAGACTGCTCAAGACATGTTCTAAACCAAGAAATTCAATAGGAATGCGTAATATTACAACTGTTACAAGCAGATTCCTCAAGGCATATTCTATACAGCATATCAAAACACCAAAGAACATTAAAACGCACATCTGAAATTGAATCCATTATAAATTGAGTAGACAATGCTAATATACAGTTTCATTGAGCCACCACAAGTTACAACATACTAGAATTGCGAAGCCGTGACTAGTAATTTGGAAAATGAATGAAACGAGGAAAATAAAACTTTGAATGCTAAAGATACTCATGACAAAAAAGTGTCAGAGGAACATTCAATAATAACATTCAGTGACAGCCTTGTAAGGAATTGAACCTATGGTCTGCACCTATGGTCTTTAGGTAGCAGATGGTTGAATTGGTGTAAGATTTCATAAATCTGATACGCAATCATCTTCTACAAATGGGTCACGATACGACCCTCATATGCATAGGAGCTCTGTGAGTGTGATGTGATCCGAGAAATAATTTCATGGATATGAAATTAAATGATTTTTGGATGAATCAACAACACTCTAAGTGGTATAAAGCGTTATAACAATTAAAAAAACAACAATGAATTATTCCAGAAAGAAAATAGAAGAAACTTAAATGAAAAAAATCAGAGCAAGCATAACACAGGAAAGGAGGACGAGTTTAACGAAACATAGATATAAACCAAGCATCAACAGAAGGGCCTACCCTTTCTTTCTCGCTTGGTGAGGGCCGAATTCCACCCAGTGCTCGTTTGTTTACATGTTTGCACATGTATGTATGGATAGCACTTATAAATGTTTTTTTTTCTCACAATTTTAAAATAAATACATTAATTTAAATAAAATAAATACAACATTTTTTTCCCACTATTTTAAATTAGATACTAGTTTTAATAAAAGAAATACAAAACTCACACAATTTACAGCAAATGAATGCAAGATTTCAAACCAAGGAGTCTCGATGTTCAGCTGTGCCAGCGCCCCCTTCCCGGTTATGATCTCTCCGATAATGGAGAAGGCGATTCCCAGCTGAGCCAACCTCCCCACGAACAGGTCGTTCGCTTTTGTGAACCCGAACAGAGGTCCTGCAAAAGAAAAATCAGATTTTCATATAAATATACGAGGATTCAATGAAGAAATTTTTGAATTCTGAAGAATTATTTCTAAAAAGAATTGTGGCTATTTAGATGGCGACGCGACCCACGAACAATTCGTTGGCCTTGGTGAAACCGATCCCTCCGGAGGTTCGGAAGATGCCGTCCTCCACCTGGGGCTTCCCCGCCGGCGCCGCCTTCCCCTTCTTGGGCGGGGCCTTTTCTTTGGGCTTGAACAGAGCCACCGTCTTTGCAATTCCAGCGTTGAGTCCCGTGGCATTGGCTCTCCATAGCTCTGTAAACGATGACCATGATATCTGAGCGGAGTTTGGCAGCCGAATCCCCTTATGGAGATCTGTTCGTTGTATAACTGATTAAAAATAACCGTGTTTAATCCTAAGGTAGAGATGATTTGAATCGTCTCACACTAAAATCAAGGGTGCATAATAGTACACGTAACCATTCAGCAAAGTTGTTTTCAAATAGGTACGCTTTACAGCGTAATTAATTATCAAATATTATTAGTAATATTTTACAATTACTGATTAATATTAAAATTAATATTAATAATTATAATATTTTAATATTAATCATAATTTATAAAAAATTAATCATTAATTTATATTATTCATCATTAATTTATAATATTAAGCGTCAATTTATAATATTAATTTTTAATATCAATCAAAATTTATATTATTAATCATAATATATAAATATTATCCTCTTTTATTAATTATCATCCCTCATTAATAATATTAATATAAATTATCTCAATATCAACCTTAGTATTATAATAAAGCATAATAAATTACATTGAATTATTTATAATAATAAAATAAATTAAAATCAATTAATGGTATTTATGATTAATAGAATTAATAATAATTTAAATAAAAATTTGTATATATTTAATAAACTATAATAAAATATTTTTATTCCTTGGTTTTTTTCTGGTCAGCTCTTTCTTTCTCCTCATTCACTCTGTTCGCTCCTGCTTGTATTTATTACATCAATCCTCCTCTCTTCTTGGCAGCTTTTTTCATGAGGATGAGTCTTGTTTTAGACTCGAAATGTAGACGTAAAAATGGATACTGTGGAGATTCTAAATTCCTCATCTCAAAACTCACACCACATAAACCTTCAAACTATTATACACTAATTATAGTTTATCACACATTATTTTCTTGCTTACTTTAGGCTCACATGAATTGGGATCACTATTTTATCCATTTTTTATTTTCAGGACTCTCTGCATTCTAGCCTTCATCACTTATTCAAATTCAAATGATTCTTAGATTGCATTTTATATTTATTGTAATAATTCTCTTTGTGCCTCCAATTTATTTTTTTCCATTAATGATATATATATATATATATATATATATATATATATATATATATATATATATATATATATATATATATATATATAAGCAAGAAAAGAGATGTAATAGTCCCTCAATACATGTCTTATACCACTTCCTTAATTACATACTCATTTTCAAACCCTCTATCATATGTGGTCATTTTCATTTTCTATAATGATCCTAGTTTCTTACAATTTCGCTATTCTAACTTTTTCCTATTTTTCATAGCTCTATTATTGCAATGTATTAGTTACCATCTCATATTCCACTAATTATAAATATTCAAATTTGGAAAGTGCTACAAAATTGCCTTTTCTCAAAAGATTTATCTTACATTTATTGTTATACTAGCATACCTCCAATGTGGGGGAAAGGAAATGTCAAAATGAATTGGGACTATACTTTGTTTGAATATAAGAGAAGTGTGTTGGATGGTTCATGGATAACCAATATAGGGTCCATTAAATGGGGCTTAAGAATAATGTATCTAAATTCTCTCTCGAATATTTTTAAGCAATGTCATAGTTGACTTCTAAATGTATACAGAAGAATCTTCATATTTCAATATAACATCAGTTAAAGTTTAAACACAAAAAATATTCACAGGTTAGTTGTTTTCATGAGAGAATATGGGTGAGAGTTTAGTTTGATCCTTTCAAATGTATATATGACCATAAATGAGATTATACATGTTGATCATTTATTGGAAATAAATTTCCAATAGAATAATGATGCCTTGATCACCATTGGAACACCATTAGATTAATTAAAAACGATGATGTATGATTAATTTAACAAAAAAAAATCAAGTGGCCTTCACCAAGTTTCCATCTATTTTTTCTACATTCCATTATTTTGAGGAGATGTAGCAATACATTTTTGGCTTAATAATAAAGAGGTAGTGGTGATACTAGTTAACAACATTATTGAATACTAATGTTTAGTAAATATTTATGATTTTGGTTGTTTCCATGTGGGTCTACCCTTAGCTAGAGATTAGATCCTAAAAACACGAATTTTTCTCCTCAAGCAACGAACTACTTCAAACCATAAAATTCCTAACTACAAGTCACATGTGTACAATTGGACTCCATCTTAGTTTGGGCATAGAATTAATGGCTAGTTCAAAAATCTAGAGTGTTTATGCATTCCTTGTTTGCATGTTTCATTGCTACTCACACCATGTCCTAAATAATTATATCCCTCCCTGTTGAGATTCAACAAGAATATTCGACACCCACTCCTAGTGCATTAAGCACCTAGTTTCATTTAGCACCTGGTTGCATTAAGTACCCAAACTAGGGTGGGGCCCATAGTGCTATTTTTGGGTCCATCCCTATTTTTATTATCCCTTAATTTAGATGGACATCAAACTGTAATCTATTCTCAATGTGGACTTGAAATAGTTAATTGAAGTGGAAATTTTAGTTAGCTAGTGAATTTCGAGTTAGAGGTTGGTTGGTGGGACATGCAAAGTAATTCTAGTTGTAACACAATTCGAAGTGCAGTGGTGCATTAGTTAATGCAAGTTGTAAATAGTCTAAGTCATTTGTGCTAGTTGTAACTAAAGATACAAGTAGTGAGAGATCAAGTGAATTAAATATTAATTAATTCACATGCAGTGATCTCACATGCAACTAAGGATTTACTATTATTAGTTGCATGCATGTTAGATCAAGTGGAGACCTAGTTGAGTTCTAGGTGAAAGGGAAGTTGAATATCAGTTGTGACATTATCTGCTTGCACACATGCAAGAAAACACTCAATTTATGTGCCAATGGTACTTGCAAAGTCAAGGAAGGCAGGATTGCATTCAATAGGGATTGCGCACACAAGGCAGGTTGTCTGGAGGCATTAAATTGGCTAAGTAATTCACCAGTTTTTGTATGACAGTGTGAGACAATTAGCTGATGTACTGAGGGATCTTGTGAGAAGAGTTTTGTATGTAATTGTTTCATAATCCATGATATAATATAAAATAGAAGATAGTGGGGTTTTTAGTTGTAAGATTTCCCAGGAAATTATCTATGTTGTGTGTGATTGATATTTCTTCATGTTCATGTGATTAGCGATTATGTTTTTAATTCTGCAAAATATTTGTAGAAGTGATTCAGTATTTAACTTTAGTAAATTGTTAGATCGGGTGAATCCAAGATATACATGCTTGTTTTATAATTTCTACATGGTATTGGAGCACGGGAAATTGCAGAAGTGAAGTAGGAGTTGAGTTTGTGACTGTATAGAATTCGAATTTGCAGAAAGACTTTCTTGGTGCTATAGTTGATTCAAGATCGAAATGGATTTCAATGGCTTGAGGTTAGAGTATGCACTCGAGGGCAGCTTGAACTACATTTCTTGGAAGGAAAGGATGGAGGTAGTA
Source organism: Pinus albicaulis (assembly GCA_034641835.2). Lineage (NCBI taxonomy): Eukaryota > Viridiplantae > Streptophyta > Pinopsida > Pinales > Pinaceae > Pinus > Pinus albicaulis. The sequence continues at coordinate 1,304,957,391 of CM076570.1, forward strand.
CTTGAAGACAATCGCTTGAAGGAATTCACTGACAAAGATTATGCTAAGCGAGATGCTATGGATGTTTCCAATCTTGATGCATGGAAAAAGAAAGTGGAAAAGGCGAGGAGGATCCTATAAGAGGGAGTATGAGACCACATTGTCTCAAGCCTCCGTGGGAAAGCCACACCATATTAAATTTGGAAGGCTTTGATGGGTCTATTCCAAAGCAGGAGCGACCATAGGAAAATGGCGCTCAAAGATAAACTCAGGAAGATCAAGACGGAAAAGGGCGACACCATTTCAAAGTATCTCACGAATTTTTTCCAATGTCGGGATGAACTGGGGAGTGTGGGAATAATAGTCACTGATGATGGTTTGGTGATTTTATCTCTCTTAGGACTTCCTAAGAGTTGGCACAGTTGTGAAGACTCTGTCAATAGACGGGAAAAATTTCCAGATTGGGAACAACTGTGGTCAGATTTGGTGCAGGAAGAGTTCAAACGGAACACCAGAGATGGCTCTTCATCTAAGCATGATGATGAAGAGGATTGAGCTTTGGCTGCCAAGGCGAATAAGGGGAAGGGGAATAAATTCCATTCTAAATCCAAGTCTAAAGGCAAGAACCAAGGTCCAAGACATGTCCAAGGTGAAGTGTTTTCATTATCATGAACACGAGCATTTTTCTACTAACTATCCACAAAAGAAGAAGAACAAGAAGGCTAATTGGATCTGCAGTTGGGGAGGCCCTTGCCTCGTAATTTGAGCTTGACTTCTCATTAATCGCATGCATGGTGTCTAGTGCATTGGTATCAGTGTGGTATTTGGATAGTGGTGCTTCATTTCACATTACGGGAGATAAGAAACTTTTCAGTGACTTAGAGGAGAAAGATCACCAGATGCATATTGAGATGGGCGATGACAAATGGTATAGTGTTACCGGGATTGGTACCATTACCTTTCAGAGGGATTCAGGTAAACCATTTCAATTAAAATATGTAATGCATGTACCAGTTCTGAAGAAAAATTTGGTCTTAGTCGCAATGTTGGAGGACAGAGGCTATGACGTTTTTTTTAGTAATGGAAAAGCTTTCCTGCGACATAAAAAATGGGTCAAGCCAAGAGGATAGGGATTCAAGTTAAGAATATCTACAAGATGGAGGTAGATGGTTGCACTGCCACGATGGTCAAGGCAGAAAAAGTGGTGAGCTGGGATGAGGGAGAATTATGGCACAGGCGATTAGGCCATCTTCATCATGGAGTGTTGGAGCAGGGTCCTCCAACGACTGCGAACTGGGACAATTTCGAGTATTTTGTATAATTTTGGCATATTTTGTTCTAGCACAGGGGTTTTGGGGTGGGTCAAAGCCCCAAAATAATTGTAATGGGTCAAAGGGTAGACCTAGAGTCCGCAAACCACAGTTTGCAAACCACAGGAAAGTTTAGGCTAGCTTGTTATAAATAGAAGGACATTTTGAGTTGTAAGATAGAGGAATCAATAGAGATTGATGCTAAGTGGAAACTAATAGATCTAGTTAGGGTTGTTGGGGAAGGAATCCTACTGATGTGTGCATGGAGATTCTCTGTCCTGTTGTGTGCGGACCCTGCTGTTGTGTGTGCAAGTTGGGTTTTGGGGTATTGTAAGAAGGATCTGAGGATTAATGAATGCAGAAGTATTGTTGAATATCTGAATCTATTGGAATTATTGTTAATGCAAGTCTATCATATTTTATTAGTTGATGCATACTGCTATGTTGATGATTTACGCTACAAAAGCAACTGCGTTATTTGTTTATGCTGCGATATGAATCTGTTTTGTTCTACTTTATGCAAGAATCACTGAAATAGTTGCGTTAGTGTTCTATGCATACATGATCTGTTGATTACCGTGAATATCATTGCTATTGCACACGTGGATGCGAAGGAAATCTGTAGATCTAGGCTCTGTGATATATGATTTGGTCAGTATAAGGTTGAACGCAGCTCTGCTTGACTTACCTACCCTCTCCCAGGGTGCAGAAACCTAGTTCCAGCACCCACCCATACTACTTCGGGTGAGACTTTGGCCTCCGTAAGCAGGTCACTGCCGAAAGGGCCAATAGTATAGGGGTTTGTTGGCAAACCTTGAACCTCCGAACCTGGGTCAGGACCCCTTGAGCCAACAAATGGTTCCGTTGCCGGGACCGGGAGAATTTTGAGAGAGGGATCAGGTAATGCCAAGGCCATACTGGAAACCTGAAAGAAAAGAAATTGATGAACGGGTCAAACATAAAGTTTAGGAATTCATAGTGAAAGAAAACCACAGTAAGAGGTTGACCACCGAGGAGTGGTAAAATAAGTACATTTTCACAGATATCTACGAGATATTATTTGTAACAATTGTGATCGAGCTCCAAGAGTGGCTCGCAAGGTTGGTTGAATTTCAGAAGTGTTGGAAGGATGAACGAGTCATGCAATGGACTCCCGAATTGACCCAGCAGTTAGAGAATACTAATAACACCATCACTCGCACAGTGGACCACTAGGTGGACAGTGTGCTAGGAGGGTTCATGACAGAATTTTTCATCGATCAGTTCGTATCCTACTCTGAAGCAGAGCGAAGATTCTTCAAGGGTTTTTGGGTTAAGTTTCTGAAGACCTTACCATTGCTGATCAAGATATTACTATGCGAAAAAATTATTCGGTGTAGCCACACCAAGTGAATGATCGTTGATCCAGACGGAAGTACGACGCAAAGCAGCAAATACTATCGGACCAACCTAGAAGGAGGTAGATCTGTCTACAACCCAGTAAGAGAAGTAGTTGTGCAGAATCCTCCCGACACACCACTTTCGAGCTGGCATAGGAGTAATAATTCACCTACACCTCCACCACCACCAGAAGACGACATGGCTGCACACATGAAATTGTCGAATTTTAAAGGTATGGGGGATGAAGAAATGGTGTGATAGGACTATGGAAGAATGGGTTCATCTATTTATCCATGCCTTGGGACCACTTCCCACTGCATGGTATTTAGACGCGGAGCTACATCAGCGCACTCGCCATTGGGAGACTTTGAAGGATGAATTTCTATGAACATTTGGGTTCGTAGGTGGAATAGATGCGCTTGACACAGCTCTATAAGATACTGATGTTGTGGCATGGGCTGAATAGCACCTATATGTCGCATCTGAAATACCCATGTGGGAAACGCAAGTACTGAGTATGGTCGATTACTGGGGCCTAGCCCCAAAAGAAGGTAAGAATGATCCACAAGCTGATTTTGACTCAAAATTGGAAGGGATGCGCATGCTTACCAGGCCGTGTAGGCTACGAATGGGTGGCATTGAAACACACCCTACGATGGCTAAGATTGGGATGCGGATATAAGAAGCAGATTTATCATATATCTGGCATATCTTACAACCAAGAAACGGCTGCTTTCAATCCTCAGCCATGCAGGTTATTACAGGAAGTTTGTTCAATAGTACACACTGATCATAGCACCTCTGAGAAACTTGCTTACGAAGGGGGTTCAGTTCTGTTGGGATGACACATGTCAGAGGAACATGTCTTTGGTTTCGAAGTTCCTAGGGAACAAGCCTGTGTTGAGGAAGGATGCACAGGAGGTGCAGGCGTTTATTCCAAGCACAGCAGGTACGTTGAGTGCACATGAGGAGAAAAAAGTGGTGGTTGGAACAGTAAAATCTGGTAAAGAGGAAAATTTACTGTTGAATGGAGCAGGCGGCTGGAAATTAATGAGGTGATTCCTTGAGATTTTCTACCATTTACTTGATGGTAAGTTCCAAGTGACATTTACCCTACCATTAGATGGCCATAGGCACTATAAAGTAGGAAAAAGAGCTCAGACAAAGGTTCTGTATCACTTCCGTAACCCATATGTATTTTCTCTATGTTGCACGGTTCTTTGGGCTTGTAGCATCCTGTTCATGATGAATTAACCCACTCTCGATGCCAATAGTCCCCCAGAATAGAGATTCCCTTTTCGCTCTAGAATGACAGCTACTAACCCCGCAAAAGCTTCGGTACCTACAAAGCCAGAACTTGAGGAAATCATGGTGATTGGGTCGGGGGACGAAGAAATTGATAGGATAATTGCGCTCTGGCTCCCTACATGGAGGATTGGCTTCAGACCCGGCGAAAAGAGCACTAAATGGACCTTCACGACAGGACTGACCCCCCCTGTCAACCCCGAGGAGACCGCAAGACTTAGCAAGAGGGGATCAGACGCAGCCACGGAAAAGGACTCACATCTACCACAGATTGCCGAAAAGGACATCGAGGCCGATTCACAGCTAGACCTGAGCTTACAAGGGATGAATAATAAATATACCACCTCCCTCTAGGGTACAAAGCAGTCAGGCAAGCCTGCAAAAGGGCCCCAAAAAAAGCAGCGCGCCCAATGCCAGGAATATGATGTGACAGTCATGCTAACTGACAATGACCTTGAGCAAATCACAGACACACTTACACTGGCTACAGAGGATATATGGGCAGCCATAGAGGAACAACAGAAGGTTTCAATTGACACCATTCAGGTCGAGCTATGCACCCTCCAGTGGAAGACAGATATGTTGTAGACCAGCGTAATTCAAACATGGGCTCCCTTGGCAACCAGCAATACAGTGCTAGCTATGGAATAAAGTCGTCTTTGCTCTTTGCCTAGCACTACCCTTGTAGGAATCCAACTCCAAGCAGGTACAGTCATAAAATTGGATCTCGCTAATCTGCCCCATGAGGCATTACAGGGTCTCCACACCATTGTGTTCCGGGAGATCCACCATCGAGACCAAACAGTACACCAACAACTCAGTGTGGCCAACTGGACCATCACACAAAAGAATGCAGAAATGTCCCTCGCTATATCGCAGTAGGTGGAGCTTGAAACACTGATCCACCAGCTCTGCATGGAGGTTCTAGATGGGATCTCAGCCACAGCTAAGCCCTGGGCCAAAGTGGAAAGAGTGGTTGCAGCATTGAAAGCGTCTAGGATAGAAATGCAAGTCATCATGACACAGCTAAAGTAGCAACTCTTTGACTTACAGGCCAAATTGCAGCATGCCATGCTGCCGGAGGTACGAGCCTAGCACACTGTGTTGGTGACCGAAGCTACGAACACTATCACAGGGTAGATTTCTTAGGGCACCCAGTTGCTAGAGTCAACCATTGAGCTCTGGACCACGGTCCAGTTCAATCCGGTCCTCTGAGAGATCAATCAGGACTTACGGCAGAAGGAAGAAGCTTTTGAGCAGGTCGAGGCTACATTTCCGACCTTGGTGCCTACACAATGTTTAGCACATTTGAGGACCAGCAACACTCTCCAGGACGAGATTGAGAAACTTCGGCGCAAGAAGCATGTCATCGAGGAATAATTAAAGTCGTGGTTTGCCACAACCCTCCAGATCTCACAGGATATAGATGGCACAGTCAAGTGACTAAACCAAACACTGGAAAGTGTCACTGCGGCAACCAAAGGACCAACATCCCAAAAGCTTGTGGACCTTGCACAGAGCACCGCTGCTCAGATTCAAGAGGTGCCATCTCTGTTGATCACAGCCATCAATGCACTACGCGCGTAGGTGGAGACCACGCCACTACAGTGACTCGGGATGAGTCACAAGATTGTGTTAGGGGACTATTGGAGCAAGGTCCTCCATCGGCTGCGAACTGGGACAATTTCGAGTATTTTGTATAATTTTGGCATATTTTGGTCTAGCACAAGGGTTTTGGGGTGGGTCAAAGCCCCGAAAGCATTGTAATGGATCTAAGGGTAGACCTAGAGTCCGTAAACCATGATTTGTGAACCACATGAAAGTTTAGGTTATCTTGTTATAAATAGAAGGACATTTTGAGTTGTAAGACAGAGGAATAAATAGAGATTGATGCTAAGTGTGAACTAATAGATCTGGTTAGGGTTGTTGGGGAAGGACTCCTACTGCTGTGTGCGCGGACATTCTTTGTCCTGCTGTGTGCGAACCCTGTTTCTGTGTGCGCAGGTTGGGTTTTCGGGTATTGTAAGAAGGATCTGAGGATTAATGAATGCAGAAGTATTGTTGAATATCTGAATCTGTTGGAATTATTGTTAATGCAAGTCTGTCATATCTGATTAGTTGATGCATACTGCTATGTTTATGATTTACGCTATGAAAGCAACTGTGTTATCTGTTTATGTTGCAATCTGAATCTATTATGTTCTAATTTATGCAAGAATCACTTAAATAGTTGCGTTAGTGTTCTAAGTGTACATTATCTGTTGATTGTTGTGAATAGCATTGCTATTGCACACGTGGATGTGAAGAAAATTTGTAGATCTAGGCTCTATGATATAAGATTTGGTCAGTATAAGGTTGAACGCAGCTCTACTTGACTTACCTACCCTCTCCCAAGGTGCAGAAACCTAGTTTTAGCACCCACCCATACTACTTCGGGTGATACTTTGGCCTGCATAAGCAGGTCACTGCCGAAAGGGCCAGTAGTATAGGGGTTTGTTGGAAAACCTTGAACCTCCGAACCTGTGTCAGGACCCCTTGAGCCAACATGGAGCCTTGAAATTCATGCAATAAATATCTACTAGACTTCCAATGGGAACACTTGCTTAGTAAAACCATGCAAGGGTTGCACCATGGGAAAGTATGTAAATTCCACATTTCATTAGAAGGAGAACCGAGCTTCGGGGATCCTTGAGAGAGTTCACACAGACGTGTGTGGACCATTCTTGGTTGCTTCAATAGAAAAACATAAGTACTATGTAATCTTTGTTGATGAATTTTCTCGTAAATGTTGGATCTTCTTCATACAGAAGAAAGATCAAACATTCTCTAAGTTCTGTGAGTTTAAGGAATTGGTGGAGAAAGAGTCGGGCAATAAAGTGAAGGCTCTTAGGAGCGATAATGGTGGAGAATACATCTCTAACGAATTCAATAAATTCTCCAGCAAACAAGGAATTCAAAGAGAACTCATAGCGCCTCATAACCCACAGCAAAATGGGGTCACAAAGAGGAAGAAAAGAATGATTGTGGGTGCAACACGAGCGATGTTGCATGATCAGGGCCTACCAATGCATTTGTGGGTGGAAGCACGCAACACTGCGGTTTACGTGTAGAACCATTGTCTTTATAGAGTACTTGGCATGAGTACACCTAAAGAGGCTTTCACTGGTAAGAAACCTTATGTTTCACACTTTAAGATTTTTGGCTCATCTGCTTATGTGCATGTGACCAAAGAAGCCAAGAAGAAGCTGGAACCAACAGCTAAGGTTGGGATTTTTTTGGGGTACACAGAAACACCCCATAATTATCGTGTGTAAATGCCAAATAGCAGAATGATTGTTGTGCGGTGAGATATAAAATTTGATGAGGGGAAAGCCATGTGGTTGTCCCTTGAGAGGGAGCTGGACTTGCATGCAGAGGAGGAACTAATGGTTCCCAAAGATGAGTCTCAAAATGTGGATCATCCACATGAGGAGGTTCATGGAGTGGAGGAAATCACTCATGCAGAGCCATCCATCATAAATGGCAGAAGGCGCACCACGGAACCTAATAGGCTGAGACTTGATGTTGCACAGAATGTGGGAGCCCCTACTTCACAGCGCTGGCAGAGACAGTCTCTTGGCCGATTTACTGGATACATGGCTCTCATGAGAAAATGTATTGTGATCAAACCATCTTCCTTTCAAGAAATAGTGCAAAAACCTACTTCAGTTGATGCAATGGTGCAGGAGTATGACTCCGTTTTCAAGAACAGTGCATGGGAGATAGTCCCAAGACCAGTTAAGAAATCAGTGGTAGGTTCAAGATGGATCTACAAGGTAAAGAAAGCTACTGATGGGATTGTGGAGAAATACAAGGCCAGATTTTTGGCCCTAGGTTTCTCACAGATCGAGGGGATAGATTATGATGAGACCTTTGCACCAGTCGCAAGGTACTCTTTCATAAGATCCATCCTTGCATTCTCTGCGCAGATGGGCTAGCGCATTCATCAGATGGATGTGAAAACTGTGTTTCTCAATGGGATAATTGAGGAAGAGGTGTACATAGAGTAACCTAAATGTTTCAAGATCTTCAACAGCGAGTCGCATGTGTGCAGACTCAAAAGAGCAATGTATGGGCTGAAGAAAGCACCTCGTGCTTGGTACACTCGGATAGACAGCTATTTCACCAAATTGGGCTTCACCAAAAGTGAATCAGATGCAAACCTATACCAGATTGTGGTTGAGGGTAAGCTATTGATCATTATTCTTTATGTTGATGATTTAATTTTGACTAGTGATGAGCAGCTGATACACTCATGCAAGGAGGATCTTGCAAGGGAGTTCGAAATGAAGGACATGGGACTCCTTCATTATTTCCTTGGATTGGAAATATGGCAGTGGGATGGTGAAATTTTTGTGTCTTAAGGCAAGTATGCAAAGGAGATACTGGGTAAGTTTAACATAGAGAGATGAAAACCCATGGATACTCCTCTTCCATGAAATTGGAGGAAATATGATAATACTTCTGGAGAGGTAGTGGATGATAATGTCTATCGACGGTTAGTGGGTTCACTAATGTATCTAGTGAACACAAGATCGGAAATTTGCTATGAATTTAACCAGCTGATTCAAGCTATGATTAAGCCTACCAAGCTCTTTTGGAAGGCGAGGAAGCATGTCCTGAGATACTTGAGGGGCACATCAGAGTATGGTCTATGGTACAGACAGACGGATGGAGTGAATTTGCATGGCTTCATGGATGCAGATTGGGTTGGCAGTCCATCGAACAGAAAGAGAACATGAGGGGGTATCTTTAGCATTGGGTCGAAAATAGTTTCCTGGTACAATAGGAAGCAACGATTTATGGCACTCAGTTCAGCAAAAGCGGAATACATGGCAGCAATTCAAGCTGCATGTGAGGCTATCTGGATGAGAAATATCTTGGTTGGTTTGTTTGGTTCTCAAATGGATCCAACAATGATTTATTGTGATAATCAGAGTTGCATTAAACTCTTGATTAATCTTATGTTTCATTATAGGTCCAAGAATATATATATCTAGTACCATCATCTCAGAGATTGTGTGCGGAAGATCAGGATGTAGATATTCTAACGAAGGCGCCCACCAGGAGAAAATTCGAATACCATAGAGACGGGATCGGGGTGAAGGATAATCCCTTTCTTTTTGAGAGGGAGTGTTTAGATTCAACAATAAGATTAAGCACCCATGCCTAGTGCATTAAGCACCTAGTTGCATTAATCACCCAAACTAGGGTGGGGCCCACAGTGCTATTTTTGGGTGCATGTCTAATTTTATTATCCCTTAATTTAGATGGACATTAAATTGTAATCTATTCTAAATGTGGACTTGAAATAGTTAATTGAAGTGGAAAATACAGTTAGCTAGTGAATTTCATGTTAGAGGTTGGTTGGTGGGGCATGCAGAGTAATTCTATTTGTAACAGAGTTCGAACTGCACTAGTGCATTAGTTAATGTAATTTGTAAATAGTTTAACTCAGTTAAGTGAGTTAAACTCAGTTGTGCTAGTTGTAACTGAAGATACAAGTAGTGAGAGATCAAGTGAATTAAATATTAATTAATTCACATGCATTGATCGCACATGCAACTGAGGATTTACTAATATTAGCTGCATGCATGTTAGATCCAGTGGAGACCCAGTTGAGTTCTAGGTGAAAGGGAAGTTGAATATCAGTTGTGACATTATCCGCTTGCACAAATGTAGGAAAACACTCATTGGATGTGCCAACGATACTTGCGCAGTCAAGGAAGGCAGGATTGCATTCATTCGGGGTTTGCGCAAGCAAGGCAGAATGTCTGGAGATAGTAAATTGGCTAAGTAATTCACCAATTTTTGTATGATAGTGTGAGACAATTAGCCGATGTGCTGAGGGCTCTTGTGAGAATATTTTTATATGTAATTGTTTCATGATCCATGATATAATATACAATAGAGGATAGTGGGGTTTTTAGTTGTAAGCTTTCCCCGAGAAATTATCTGTGTAGTGTGTGATTGATCTTTCTTCATGTTCATGTGATCAGCGATTGTGTTTTTAATTCCGCAAAATATTTGTAGAAGAGATTCAGTATTTAACTTTAGTACATTGTTAGATCTGATGAATCCAAGATATACATGATTGTTGTATTATTTCTACACTCCCTACATTAGGTTGTGAGTTATCTCCATCTTTTCTTTGATTCCTATAGGTCAATTATGATTTTTTTTTGGCTCTAAGTATTCACTTTTTCCTGTCTACTCTATATCTCATCATTCCACATCTATTATAAATGTTTACTTAGAATCCTATAAACCTACATTTGTTTGAGTACCATCCCCATTTCTTCTATGACTAAATCCCATCATCCTTAGTCTCTACTATTGAAGTCATTCGAATCAATATCATTCTCCCTAGGTATATGAGCCTATGATTCGGGTAGGTTTATTCAACCCTTAGCTATAGGTAGGCGCCTAAAAAAATGAAGTATTCTCTTGAAGCCATGAAATAACTCAAACGATGAAATGCTTAGCTACAAGTCACATGAGTCCAATATTGCTCTCCCTTAGCTTGGGTGCAAGATTAATGGTTGGATCAATGAACCAATGTTTTTGTGCATTCCTTGCTTTCTAGTTTCACTATTGCTCACACCATGCCTAAATAATTATGTCCCTCCCCACCGTAGGTTGTGAGTTATTTTTGGATTTTTTTTTTATAAATCAAATAAGCCAAGCCTAACCTAGCGTCTTTGAACCCCCTTGATTACCATTGGCTAAATTTTCCATAAAGGCACTACGTAATATATTTTCTACATCAAAGGTTTCTTGCTTGAGATATATATCTCACTTGAGATATAAATATTTAATAATTATTGATAAACTTAAATTTGATCTAATAAAAAAATAATAAAATGTACATTAACCCTAAAGTAGAGCACGACCGAGTTAATATAATTTTATTTTATTTATGGAATGATATGTTTTAATGTAAGAGAATTAAAGTCAACTTCCTTGTTCTTTTTTTTCAATTATCATTTTGAGAAACTCACAATCAATTATAATATAAAGAGGATCTAACATAATCAGTTAAATCCATGGCACTAAAGGTTGACATATACAATTACGATTTTTAAAAACCCACAATTAATTTACATATTCTTATATGCAAAAAGGATTGTGTAGAAACCAATCCCCTTAGTAGTATATCGTTCATGTATATGAAACAAGATTTCAATTTTGAAGATTTAAATGAATTTAGAGATTATGATGCATTCCTATGTTACATGGTAAATGGAAATAATTGGATACAATACCATTCAATGCATAACAAATAATGTTCAATTATGTAAATTAAGTTGAAAATGGGTAACTGTAATCTTAAATTGAAGACCAAAATAAGAAAACTTCTATGAAATGTGACCCCATTCAATATGGATTTATCTTATTTTTCGATCTTTAACTCAAATTTACATATATGATTTTTTGTCAATGTATTATAAAATTTCGTAATATAATGAGAAAGTGTAGTCAAATATATGATGGAAGCCAATCATAGATCATAGAGAAAAAATATTATAACCATATATTATCCACTATCCATGTAGGTTTTAACCCTGTACAGAAATTTTGGTTTTTAAACTCCTGTGGTGATCATTTTGTAAGAAGCTTTTCGGATTATCCACAGTATTGAAGAACATGTGTCGACGTTTCAAACCCCAACTGGGATCCATCATTAGGACTTTTTAGAATGAAGAATTTTAGAGAAGGGTTACAGACTATTTATAGAGATTAATTTATTTGAAAAGAGTCGACCAAGGTTTGGAATTTTTGTATTTCTAATCATTATTATTTTTTCTTTTTTATTAATATTGATTTTAATAATCATATTTCTAATTTTTTTTTTTAATTTACTAAAAGATGGTTTTTTTATTTTTAAGTTTATTTATTATTTATTATGAAGTAACTAAGACGGTTAATTTAGTTTTAATATATAAATTTTAAAACAAATTAGTTCTCAGTTTATGGATAATATTAATTATAAAAAAAAATTTAATAATTAATTATAATAATTAACTATAAATATAATTAATTGATTATAAAAAAATTTTAATTATAAATAATTGATTAATTAATTAATTATATAATAATTAATTAATTAACTATAGTTTATAATTAATTAATTAAATATATAATTAATGGTTAGTGATTAATTATAATTTAATTAATTATAAATATAATTAATTATTTGTTTAATAAATTATATTTATAATTAATTCTTAATTCATAATTAATTAAATGTCTTAATTAATTATACTAATATATCAAATTAATAATTTTTATAGAATAAAGAAGAAAATACTAATAATTATTGTTTAATTAATTCATTTTTATTTTAACCAAAATAAAAATCAATTAATAGGAATAATTATTAGATTTTAATTTTTAAACCAAATTAGAATTCAAAAAGGGGGGGAACATACCTGAGATTCTTATACCTGAAAAACTATGTCTCGTCGGATGGTGTTTTGGAGCAGATTTTTCGAAGAAGAGGTCACCAGGTGTCACTAATTTCAATTCCCCCATCCCTATTAAGATTATCTGGATGTTTTATAATCTCCAGGGCTTCTCTTATCTTTCTTCTTTGATAGTGCTCTTCTCTCACAATGATCTTCGCATCCCCAAGACGTACTTGATGTTTGGTTTTTGAGGAGTGTTCTGCAAGGGCTGAGGTGCGGGATCTTTCATACCTGATATCGGCTCCATGCTCTTTAAGTCTCTTTTGAAGTGAACGCCCAGTCTCCCCAATATAACTTTTCCCGCATGAACAATCAATCTTGTGCATGCCTTTGAGTTGTTCAAGGCTAATTCCATCCTTAACTGGTCGCATTCTATGCCTAATAGTCCCTGATGCTGAAAATTATGTGAAAATATCATTCTTTCTCAAAACCTTGGCGATTTTATCAGTAACCCCCTTAATATATGGTAGAAAAATCCTCCCCTTGTTTTCTTGCAGTTCATGGCGATTTCGGGGTAGGATCGAACGCTCAGCTTTTTTCAAGGCTTTTTTGATATCTCTTTCTTTATAACCTAAATCCCTAAATACTAATGACAGGTGATTGATTTCTTCGCTCAGGTGTTCAGCATCAGAAATTCTCATGGCTCTGACGGCAAGGGTATTAAGGACACCAAACTTTTGAGCTGGATGATGGTAGGACTCAGCGTGGAGATAGCTATCAGTATGGGTTTTCTTTCTAAAAACCTGATGCCCAAGAGTTCCATCCTCATTCCTAGTGACAAGAACGTCCAAAAAAGAAATGCTCCTATTTTCTTCAACCTCCATTGTGAACTTGATCTCAGTGGAAATGGAGTTGAGGTGATTAAAAAATCCCTCAATATTCTCTTTACCATGCGTCCACTTTATGTTGGTGTCATCTACAAATCTTTTCCACCAATCAAGTTTTAAGGGATAAGAGGCAATGGCCTTCTTCTCAAAGTGTTCCATGTATAAGTTAGCGACAATAGGGGATAGCGGAGATCCCATTGCGACACCTAAAACTTGCTCATAGAATTCCCCTTGAAAGCTAAAGAAAGTGGAGCGTAGGCAAATCTCTGCAAGCTTGGCTGTTTCAGGATCAGTGACATCTTTAATGACATGGATCGTCTCGTCTAAAGGAATCTTAGTGAATAGTGATACTATATCAAAACTAACCAAGATGTCTCTTTCCTCAATCTTCTGCTCCTTAATGAGCTTGATAAAATCGCTAGAGTCCTTAATGAACGAGTCAGTATTCCCAACAAGAGGTTTCAGGATCTTGGCAACATATTTTTCCAGCTCATAGGTGGGGGATCCTATGGTATTAACAATCGGTCTAAGGGGGACTCCTTCTTTATGAATTTTGGGCAATCCATAAATCCTTGGCATGACCTCACATGATGGGGTTAACCTCTTTTTTATCTTGTCATCCAACCCTGAATTCTTGATTGCTTTCTTGACTTCTCTTAACACCTTGGGCAAGGGGTTGGAGTTAAGTTTCTTGTAGCTACCACAATCTAGATGTTCATTCATTTTCCTAATATAATCAACTTTATCTATAATGACAGCATCACCTCCCTTGTCGGCTTTCAGCACCACAATGTTGTCATTATTGCGAAGAGCTTTGAGAGCAAAAAATTCTTCCTTACTTAGGTTTCTTTTGGGAATTTTGGATTTTTTCAAAATAATGGACCATTCTTGTCTTAGTGCTTCTTTATCCTCAAGAGTTAAGCCTCTAATCCCTTCCTCGATGCTGCACAAAATACTTTCATTTGGGATGCTTTTGGGAGCAACCGCAAAACCTAAACCCTTACCAAGAATCTTGATGGAAACTCTAGAGAGGATAAATTAACAACTTTTTTATTATTATTTTTATTTTTTTTATTATTTATGGTAGGTTGGATATGTTCAATTTTCTTCATTGTTAAGTTATTGTTGCAATCGGTATCTGCAACAATTGTAGGATCCTCCCTCAAATAATCAATCTTATTGTGAGCTATGTTGGTTGAGGCATAGTTTTTGGGGCAAGGGCTATTATTATTATCACCAAGCAAGTAATTGGGAATAATGTCACTTTTATAACCCAAATTTCGATGCAAATAGTGTTGCCCATTATCAATACGAAGCCAGCCTCGAGATGTATTGTTTTCATATTCTCTGACCGTAATATCACCACAAAATTATCTACAAACGAATTCTTAAAAATAGAAAATAAACAATAGCAAGAGCATAAAACATAAAATAGATATACACAGAGATTTTTCCCCTGGATCCCAAACCAGGACTACCAGATTGATTTTTCATTATATTCCTTTTAGTGTTACAACACATATATATACATGCCGAAGCATTCATAAACCATAATCCATTAACTCTATATTAGAACATAACCGTAGTTCCCTTGACCGGATCTACAAAATATCAGGGGCCGAAAACCATCATGCCCCAAAACCATGTGCAAACCTATTGCTGGGTTGAGGGGTCTTGACCCAGGTTCAGATTTAAGGTTTGCCAACAAACCCCTATACTACCGGCCCTTTCGGCAAAAGTAGTATGGGAGGGTGTTGGAACCATGTTTCCACACCCTAAGAGAAAGATAGTTAATTAAGGCATTGTTGTTAAGATCTATTTAGTTTGCATAGAAGCAGTATTATTGTAGAGCCTTTAACAGTATAGAAAGTGAAGCTCATAAAACCATAGACAGCATGTAAACATAAATAAAGAAACTACTATTAAGCAGATCTCAGTAATACCTTCACATCCACGTGCGCATCAATAATTATCACAGACAGAATCGCAGTAATGACACAAACATAGATAGTTCTTATAACAGAGATATACTTCAGCAGATTTCTCATTCATTAAAATTCAAAACCCAATTCACAACCTGCACACATAGCCAGCGGGGTCCGCACATAGCAGGACTGAGGATCTTCGTGCACATAGCCAGCAGGAGTCTGTACCCAATACCACCCAAAACAGATCTTAATATTTCGCATCTAGCATCAATCATACTTCATCTCTATCTAGACTCAATCTATCAATATATTTCGCAACTAGCATCAATCATACTTCATCTCTATCTAGACTCAATATATCAATATATTTATATCATCATATCCTGCGTTATCCTGTGGTCCGAAAACCGTGGTTTGCGGACTCTTGGTCTACCTTTTGACCGTTTACAATACATTGGAGGCTTTGACCCACCCCAAAGCCCCTATGCTAGACTAATTACTACAAAATTTATATAAAAAACGCAGCTATGGGACCCCATTCCAACAGGCCCCCAACGCAATCTTATGACTTGTCCGGAGTCACAGCGGCTGTGGGGTTTGCATCTTCACCTGGAGTTGCTTGATGGCGTCGACTAGAGGGGGAAAAACACTTTCACTCTATGGGACAATGTTCTATTCAATGTCCACCAACTTTTGCGAAGTTGGGCCTTCTGTGGCAGTGGTAACACTCTCCAGGGTCTGATTCAGCTGCTTGATCACTACATCCAAATCCTAGGATAACTTGAGGGCTTCATCTGCCCAGGGCTTGAGGTGGTCCCTAAGGACCTTCTTTTTGTGGCGGAGCCCCTCAAGGTCATCTCTGAGCATGTGGTTGGCTCGCAGACATGCTAGGAATTGGGCTAG
The DNA here is from genome assembly GCA_034641835.2 of Pinus albicaulis. Lineage (NCBI taxonomy): Eukaryota > Viridiplantae > Streptophyta > Pinopsida > Pinales > Pinaceae > Pinus > Pinus albicaulis. The sequence continues at coordinate 1,304,973,530 of CM076570.1, forward strand.
AATAAGAGTGGGCATCGTAGCCTCCAAATTATTCTTCCTTCTGGCACACCTCTTGGGTAAACTCGCGCAGAAGAGGGTCACGCTGTACCGTATACCATAGATGCATAGCTGTCTCAAACAATTCGATGCCCTAGGCAATATTCATTGTAATGGTATTTTTAGCTTCTGAGACTAACATAGCTCTCTGGGTGCGCACCTCGGGAGGGGTCTCCGGCTGCAACTTAGCTTGCAGCGCAGTAATCTATTGTTCCATCTCGGCTTTAACGTTCTCCATTTTGATCCGAAGGGCTTTCAGGGTTGTTACTAGTCCTTCAATCTTGGCCTATGGGGTGGCAGAGGTTGAAATGTCCTCTCACACATCTTCATAGAGTCTGTTGATCAGACGTTCGACCTTTGTCTGTTGCGCGGCAGAAAGGATGCACGCGGCCTATGCCTGAGAAGCCTCGGTAGTCTTCTCTGCGATGGTCTGCTCTACCTCACTCAGCTGCTGCTGCGCCCATCGATCTTTGTGTTGGATTTCCTCGAAGAGGGGCGTATGGAGAGCATGCAGCGGCTCGCCTTGAAGCTGGGCCAGGTCAAGATGGATTTCCGCGCAAGCCTGGACGTGCTCGCACAGGCTGGGCGGACTCAAAGTAAATATTGTGCCAGGCAGGGGGAAAAGTCAGCTCTTGGTTGTGGGGATCAGTGTAGCATTGGTAGTGGGTTGGCTCGCTTGAGGCTTCCTCGCTTGAACCATGCTCATTTGTAGGGTATCGGCTTTTAGCTTAAGGGCGTGTAGCTTAGACTGTAATGCGGCTACTACGGCCTTCTACTACTCTTCCAGGTCAACCCACCTGTCCTCCGAAGCGATAGTGACCATGTTAGTATGAATCTTTTGTCGAAGTGTACGAAAAAAGACCACTTTAGCTATGTATAACTTATAGCCCTAACATCAAATGTGGTTGTCAATATCTTCAGATCTGAAGTTAATTGATCAAGACAAGTGCTGCAAAAACCAGATTTATGCAAAAAGAGACATTAAGCAGTAAAAAATAAGGCTTTGCTCCATACATCCAATAGACAAGACAAGAACAATTTTTTGAAATAATTTTTGTATTAAGGGCACCTGGGAGGAAAACAAAAAGGCGTCTCCAATTCTCCTCAATGGGATGGGTTCTTGGAAGTCCTCAGCACTTCAGATCTAGCATTTCTCTCTCTTGTTGGTGTAGAAAACCTAGACAAAGATAGAACTCAAAGAGAGCTCACACAGCAAATAGTGGAAAATATGACAATGATAATGGCTCAAAGTCAGACCAAGAGTTTAGATCCAGAGTGATCTAATAGGCAACAAAAGGTGAAGAATGGTAGGAAAAACCCTCCTATCTATAACAAAATATTGGGTCATTCTAGATCTTGGTGCATGATTAAAATAACATTAACCAAATCTATATCCACCTTTTATGGAATATTTTATTATATTTGTTGGAGGGAAAAAGTATTTGACTTGGGTAAAATCCCTTTATTTGTGAATAATAAATAAATAAATGATTTATTTATCATTTTAAGGAAGTGGTTGAAGGATAATCAAATAAATAATGATTTATTTAATTATTTATGGGTGATTTAGTCATATTTAAAAAGGAATATTATTTAAATAAGATTTAAATAATTATTCCTAGAAAATAATAAGATAAATAAAGATTTATCTAATTAATTTCTTTGTTTTGGGTTAAACATGACCAGGAAAATCAAACAAATATAGGTTTGTTTAATATTTCCTTTTGGGGTTTCCTGTTTAGACCATAAACAACCTAATAAATGTGTTTTATTAAGTTATTTTTCATAGTGAAGGCAATTTTACTTAGGGTAAAATTTGTCTTACATGGTGTACTTGGGTCCATCTAATGATAGTAGGTTAGATGACCAAAAAATGGTGTAACAGACCACATCTTCAATTTTCTCTAAATATTCTTCGATCAGAGTAACCTCGATCTCCCTATCGGGCCTCATAGCCCGTCGCTTCGTTCGTCGGCCCTTGGGGGGCTCAGTTTTCCATTTAGTGCCACGCAAGGACCCTGCACGCTGTCCATTGAGGCCCTTAGTTTCCATATCCTTTTGTGACTCCTGCTCCATGCCTTGGGTCGTATTTGGTGCAACCTCCATCCTGGTGGTGCCTTCCGGGCCGTGGCCTTCCAAGTCTTTGGTAGTATCAGGCAGGGTGGTTGTCTTCGAAGCTGCGCTTGTACCAGTAGTGTCTATTGTGATAGGGTTGTCCGACTTGAATCCCAATTTCCATTGCAGCGGCCAAGTGGCTATGAGCCGATCAATTTCCTCATCAGCAACCATGTAGGGGAGTGACATCCAAGTTGGATCCTTGTGGCCCCAAATTTGTACGTTGTGCATTATAACCTGAAATGTCGCGATGCTCTTATACTTTTCATACATCATCAGGGATAGGCGTGGCTGGGAATGAATTACTGCTACCAACGCTCCGTCAAACAATACCCAAAATACTTTGTTTTCTTCAATATGCTTCGCATCCTTTGAATCCCAGAGGTTTCCGTATCGCGCCCCTTCGCCCATATCTAGTTCGAGCTCAGGGAGTACCGAGCCTTCAGTGGCTTCCCATGTGTTACATCATTTTTTGGTCATCTAACCTGTTACTATTAGATGGACCTAAGTACACCATGTAAGACCAATTTTACCCTAAGTAAAATTTCTCTCACTATGAAAAATAACTTAGTAAACCACCTTTATTAAGTTGTTTATGGTCTAAACAGGAAACCCCATGAGGAAATATTAAATAAATCTACATTTGTTTGATTTTCCTCAAGGAATAATTAGTTAAACAGCAGTTTAATTAATATTCTTTGCTTATATACAACAAAATAGGGAAAAAAATTAGATAATTCACATTATTTATCTTATTTCCTAAGAATAATTATTTAAATATTATTTTAAATAATATTATTTATTGAATATGGCTAAATCACCCATAAATAATTAAATAAATCATTATTTATTTGATTGTTATTAACCACATCTTAAAATGATAAATAAATCATTTATTTATTTATTATTTATAAATAAAAGTTTGACCCAGTCAAATTCCTTTTCCCTCCAACAAATATAATAAAATATTCCATAAAAGTTGGATCTTGATTTGGTTAATAATATTTTTAATTGTCTCCAATATCTAGACTAACTCAATATTTTGTTATAAATAGAAGAGATTTTCCATTCATTCACTACCTTTTGTTGCCTAAAGATACTTTCAGGATCTATACTTTTGGCATTTGATCCACCATCATAGTCATATTTTACTACTCATTTTTGTTTGGGTTTCTACCATCAGAGAGGAATTTTAGATCTGAAGTGCTGAGGACTTACAAGAACCCATCCCATTGAGGAGAACTAGTAACACCCTTCTGTTTTTTCCTCCCAGGTGCCATTAATACAAAATTCATTCAACATATTCTTGTCTTGTCTATTGGATGCATGGATTAAATCTTGTTTTTCTACTTCTTAATGTCTTTTGATGCATAGATCTATGTTTTTGCAGTATTTATCTTGATCACCTAACTGCATATCTAAGGATATTGGCAGCCATATTTGCTCTTAGGGATGTTTGTTATGCACAGCTAAAGTGGTCTTTTTTCGTATGCTTGGAATTAAGATTGATACTAACACCATGCTACCAAGGTAATTAGTAGCAATAGCCAAGAGTAACAGAAAACCTTCCCGTGGTCCTATGCCTCACGAACATTTTCCATAAATTCAGTGCAAAGGAACTGTGACGAGTTAAAGTAGACCCCCTTTTCTTAGTGGCCAACAAGCTGAATTACATAGGTGGGGACAGCTTTTTCCTAGCACTTGTGCATCATTTTTCAGGCTAGCAGCAGGGTACCCATGCACACTCCAGGGTCAGCAATAGTTCTGACCAAGAATCCCCTTTTGTTTCATTCTACATGATATTCCTTCCGCACTTTATCGACAATTTGTTGCTCGTACTTCTTCCAACACACTCCATGGGATTTGGTCCTTACATCGGGAGACCAGTAATGTGGTGAATTAGGGCGAAATTAATGGGAATGCATTCTTGGATCCACAAGTTGCCATCATGGATCAGTGCTAGCAGCTGTCGCACAACTAGGTTGGTGATGTTGTATCAACCAAAATGGTGTATCCACATCAAGTTCAATAATCCCGAACCTGCTAACCCACGCACCCATGGCATTAGGACTACCTTTAGCACATTATCATCCAATACTCTTTCGAGATATAACTCAGGTGCCAATTCTGAGAAGGCCTCAAGGTTTGCGAGGTCGTGATCGTCGAACTTAACGGAGGGGAGATTTCCAAACACGTCTCTGATTATGGGAACTTCATCTAGAACCAGCTGCATCTGCAGATAGGAGCGAACAAATCGAGATTCTTGGGCATGCACACTGAGGGTCTCCTAGGTTGAACATAGGGTGGTATCTAAGTCAGCGGGGCCGCCAGCAGAGCTTCTTCCTGAGCATTTAGAGGGCGCTTCATAGGGTTAGGAGAGTGTTCCTTAGGCACCCTCCGGAGGGATTGCACATTCTCAAGGGACGTGTATGGCTTCACCGCACCCCATTTCGTAGTTCTCCCCTGCCCCTGCTCTTGGCCTTTTTCATTTTTCTTTTCCTTGCCTGCCTTCTTCCCCTTGGTCGGCATGGACATGACCTATTCAACTTCAGGAGTTACTTCCAATACTTCATCGAATTCCATCTCAACAGAGGCTACGCCCTGCGATGATTTAGCGGGGTTGGTCGCAGTCATTCTTGCTTAGAAGACGAACTTAGGGTTGCTGCTATCAGAAGGGGTAGTGCCCCCAGACATGAACAGAGTACAGTATTTATCGAAAATTGCGAGGCACAAGAATTTCAAGAAGCAAAGAACCCAATTCTGATCTGCACTTCTCTTTTTATAGCTTTAAATGGTTAGCAACGGTAGGATGAAACTTAGCTGGAACTTACCACCAAAGAAACGGTAAAAATCCTCCAAAATCACTACATTAATTGGAAACTTCCTGCACCCTTTAACGGTAAAAATGGCTTTTTACCCAGTTTTACTATTCCAACGACTATTTTTCGCTGCTGCGTATTACCCCTGCGTGCCCAGTGCACCCTTTCGTGCCTCCTAACCTACAAACGACCCCTGCATGCATACCGGTCCTGCATTCGTTCTTCCTCTTGCGTGCGCGCAGCCATCCTGATACAGCTACTCCGGCCATATAGTCATTTTTTATGCACCGATTTGGCCCTATATGGTTTTAGATAGCTGCCATTAACATATCCTGGTAGGGGGTCCCTATGCAGCGTAGCCAATCTCACCGCACCGCCATCCTTAATTTGTTACCACATAAGGTCCCAACCAATGTTGTCGAAATTTCCCTGGGTAGCGTGCAAACTGGTTGTCATATAGTAGTACTAGCTCATCTTATTTAAACAACTTCTGTCGAATATGCCTATCATGCTAGGCTTTTTCCTGGGCCTTCTAAACTTGTTGATGAAAGTTAGCAGTGAACCGATTCTCTTCCAAGGTAACTAGTTGTGCTAAGCATTTCTCCATGATATCGGGCTCTGCCATGTTTGTCAAGGCCGCGATCCACAGGTTAGGGATGATGTACTGCATGGGCATAATGGCTTCCTTCCCATAAACCATCTAAAACAATGTTTTCCCAGTCAATTTCTTTCACGTGGTCCGGTAGGCCTAGAGTACTGACGGGATGCACACGTCCCAATCGCATCGATCAACATTACAGACCTTGGTAAGCGCCTATTATAGAATTTTATTAAAAGCTTCCACCATTCCATTTGCCTGTGGGTTATATAGGGTACTCTTCGCATGGTGGATCTTGAGTTCCTCAATCAAAGCTTGAATTTTCATTAATGAAATGCGTACCTCTATCACTCATCAAGACCTTCAAACAATCAAACCTAGTTAAAATATGCTCAAAAAAAAAGTGCCCAGTGGTATCTGCAGTGCAATCCTTCACAGCTTGCACTTCCGCCCTTCTGGATACATAATCACTTGCAGTGAGGATGTATCGGGCACCTGTCTTCTTACTTGGTGGGTTGATGGGTCCAATAAATTCTATAGCCCATTTATCAAACGCTTGCAGGGACATCTGTGTTTGTAAGGGCATATCATCCCCGTGCAACGGTATTCCTATCTATTGGCATTCATCGCAGGCTTTACAATATGCGTGGGAGTCGCTATGAAGTGTGGGCCACCACATCCCAGCTCTTAATACCTTATGCCCAGTTTCTTTTCCTGCATAGTGATCTCCTGCTACTCCTCCATGGGCTTCTGCTAAAATGGCTTGTCTTTCATGCTCCAGTAAATATCTTCGCAGTACCTCATCAGCTCCTAGCTTATACAATTGGCCCACAATGATGGTAAAGTCAGTTGCGTGGGTTACCAATTTTTTTTTTTGTTGTACCGATTAGTCTGCAGGTGCCATCCTCATAGTTAATAATTGAATAATATCGGCAAAGTGATCATCAACCACCTCAATAGAAAATAGTGCATTGGGGAATCCTTCTTCTAGGTTAGTTGGCTCTTCACCACTCTCGGTTCGGGACAAGTGGTCTGGTCCAGAATTTAGTCTCCCATGCTTCACAATTATCTCAAAATCATATTCCTAAAACAGTAGTAACCATCGGCAAATCTTCCCCCCCAACACAGGCTTATTGAATAGGTACTTTAAAGATGAATGATCTATGAACATCTTGAAGTTCCCTCACAGTAAATAGTGTCGGTATTTCTACAGAGCATACAGCATTGCAAGTCCCTCGCATTCAGTAGTAGAGTAATTATGTTCTGCACTAAAAATTTTTATATTAGAAAATGCAGCCTGGTGGTCAATGTCCCCTTCCCCGACTTGCGTAAGGACAACTCCTAGGGCAATCCCTGAGGCATCCACATGGACATGGAAAACCTTCGCCCAGTCAGGAAATATGAGGATAGGTGCAGAGACCATCTTTTCCTTGAGCAACTCAAAACTCTTCTGACACTCCTCGTCCCAGAAAAATGATACGTCCTTCTTTAGTAGCTATAGGCATGACGGTGTACTGGATGGATCCCCATTATGTTGCGAAGGTAGTTTTTCTGCGATCTTCAAGTGCGATCCTGATCTGAAGGTAGCCCAAAAACCCGTCAATGAATGAGTATGCTTCCTGACCTCCCACACTGTCAAGAATTTCATCAGAGAATGGTGTAGGGAAGGGATCATGTATGCAACATCATTCATCTTGTGCGGGTCTCCGCAGATTTTTATTTCCCCTTTAGTCTTCTTTTCTTGGACTACCATAAGGCTTACCCAATCTGACTTTTCTACTAGTTTGATGATACCTGCAACTATCATTTTTTCGATTTCTTCTCTGACTTTGTGCTTATATTTTGGGTTCAATCGGTAAGGTCGCTGCTTGATAGGACATGCATCTGGTTTTATGGTGATTCACATAACACCCAAGTCCCCTATGATACCTTTGAGTTCTGAAAATTTTATGGGAAACAGATCCTAATATTCAGTGAGAAGTTTCGCGACTTTTTCAATGGTATCATCATCCAAGTAATCCCCAATTCTAGCCATCTTGGTTTGTCCTTCTGTTCCAATGTTGACTTGCCTTAATTTGAGAGGCTTAGTCATGTCTATTGGTTGCATTGGGGGTCCATCAGCTGCGCGTTCGCCCTCAGACTCTGGGATAGTGATATTTCGCGGGTCCTCGTCACACTCCTCCATGGATATATTTCGACAGTTGGCAATATCCGGCATCTGTACATCCCAAGCCGGTTCCCCACACTCTATGCGAGGGCATGATTCATCAAATACAAGAGCATCTATATCCTACAGGGCTTCGTCTAATTTCTCGGTTTCGCCTATCAACCCGAACGTCCCCAAACAATCTTCCCTCATGGTGTCCCAGTGGCGAGTGCGTTGATGTAGCTCTACATCCAAATACCATGCGGCGGGGATTGGTCCCAAGGTGTGGATAAAAATGTGGACCCATTTGTCCCAAGTCCTTTCACACCATACCTCCATCCATATAGATAAGTGCTTCTGTGGGTCCCTGCAGTCGAGGAAAGTCTGCATGGGTAGGTTGACCGGGGATTCGAATCGTAGGATCATCATTCTATGACATTCCTCCCAATCCTGGAAAGTTCCCTTATACACCCACCACCATGTAGGGGTCGCACACATAGCTAGGTTAAGCGCCTACATTCTCTGTTCCCTTGGGACTTCTACTTCGAATGCTCTAAGAAAATCCATAACACTACCAGAATCATCAAAATAGGGCAGCTCTCTTACCTTTGAGGAGATACACCGGAAGCTCTTTGTGATCTTAAGGCATTGTAGCGCAGATACGTCATGCAACCGATTCTGCCAATTTTCGATCTCTCTATCTGAGTCAGAGAGACATTTGTTGTCCTTCTCCCAGCAGAGAATACCATCAGTCGTAGGGTTAATCCAATCCTTGTCTCGGGAAATCAGTCTGTAGATATGATCAACATCGTCTTCTTCGCGCACTATATTTGTATACCACTCACCCTCTATTGGGTCTAGAGGGACTATTACCCGTGTGCCCTCGTTCTCAAAAACCATGCTTCTTTTCTTCAAGTTGATAATACCTCCCATGTCTATAGCCTAGTCCAGTCCTAGGAGCGTGGGGTAAGGGTTCACATCCTCTATAATTTGAATTACCTCAAAATCTGCATATACCTTAACTCCCGCGATATCTACCATAATCTTTGATAACCTTCCTAAAGGTATGATCTTATGTTGGTTAGCCATGCACAGCTATATAGTAGACCATTCCAACTTGTGTTCACCCATTCTCTTCCAAGTCTGTTTGGGTAGGACATTTGCATCAAATCCTAAATCTAGGATGACCTCATCCATTTCATAATCGCCAATCTGCGCAGTTAGCCACATTTCCCAACCAGTATGTTTCTTACGCCTATAAAGTTTGTGGACATCTTTAACTTTCGTTGGAGGGTCAAACTTTTCTGTGCAACATTTTATCAATGCTTGAAGGTTCTCTACTGCCTTCTAGTTGCGTAGCAACTTCATACATGCCTACAGGGACGACTTAACTTCTTTGTCCTCTTTTATATTCGTGGGGGCCTTTGAGGTAGATGCCTTATCTTTGGAAAATTCCTTTCCGCCTTCCAGGAGGGTTTCTTTCTTTTTCTGTAGGTCCAAGCTTTCATTTTTGTCAACGGCTTTTCTGATAAGGGGTTTGGCTACAGCTCTTTCCTCATCTCCTCCAGTAGCCATGCCACTACGCGTAATTACATTAATACTGGGTCCTTCATCGCACGGTTCCGCCTTAACCCTTTGTACATTCTATGTCGGTGTTTTCTATTTCTCCTGCCTCTTTGCTATTAGTACAGGATAGTCTTCGATCACATGATCCAGTTGCCTGTGATATTTGCATGTAGGGTTCGGACAATCCCTTGTGAAGTGTCCTACCTCTCCACAATTATAGCAAATAAATTACCCTCTTCCCCGGCCTATGCTTCCACTTCTCCCCCCCTCTCCTCGGCCTCTAGCAGGGGAGCCTCCTTTTCCATAGTGAGATAATGGTGATGAAGGGTCCTCCTGCACCTTGTATAGGTTTCCTCTATTTGTCATTAAATCATATGTCCGACATTTGTGCTCATCATGTCCCACAGATGAGCAGAATCTGCACCATTATTGCTTCAATTCTACAACATAGGCACCAAGTCAGGGGCAGTGATTGGTATCATGTAATCTGGCTATTCGGCAGTCAGCGCACCATAATGTGGGGTTGCTTGGTCCCGCAGCTTCTTTAGGGCGCAATGGGTTGGTCCCCCCAGCCTGCATGTAGTTTAACAGCAGAGGGCACTAATCCCTGGTGTAGCCTGACACCCTACACCTTAAGCACCAAATGTCTAGGCTAGCTTCTTTTCCCTGCTCCTTTCGCACATTCTGGATTTCTAGGTGCATTTCCTCCAACTAGCCCTGGATCTGCTACACCCCAAACTGGGTATCGTCCCTTGGCGCAGCTTCTAGCTTCATGGAAACTTCCAGGGATTTTTCTTGCGTATCAATCATCTGCTGACCCATAGGCCCACGCAGGTGAGGTAATAGCATGGAAATGAACCATTCCCTATGATTTCTATCCTCATACTTAAATTATCCATCCCTGGTAGCTTTCTTCAGCCTCCTAGATAGACTCTGTAGGTCCCTGTTTAAAATATTTCAAGTCAATCACAAGTTGAGCGTAGGACTTAGGCTTTCGGAACTATTGTTTTAAGGCATCCTTAATTTCTTGTATTGATGGATCCATATGCTGGCCAACGTACCCCATGAACCAATCCAAGGCCCTTCCTTCAAAGGCTAGGGATAGTTTTTCCCTTTTTATAGCATCGCTAGCAACATTTTGCGCAGTTCATACCAATTCCACTACGAACCAAAATTGGTTCATGTCATCATCCCCCACACCCTTAAAGGTGGGTAGCTTCATGTGTGTAGCCATATCGTCTTCTAGTGGTGGTGGAGGGTAGGAGAGTTCTTTCCCTTATTCTTATTTGACGGTGGTGTAACCGGGGTACTAGTTTCTACGTGTGTAGGCGACTCTCTTAAGGGACTATAAACAAATTTGTCCCCTTCTCAATTGACTCTATAGTATTTACCACTTCGTGTCGTACTTTCACTTTGATCAGAGGTCATGCACTCGGTGTGGCTGCACAGAATACCCTTTTCGCACAATAACATATTAATCAGTAGCGGCAACGTTTGCAAGAGCTTACCTCAGAATCCTTTGAAGAACCTCTGCTCAGCTTCAGAATAAGATACGAATTGATCGACTGTGAATTCCATTACAAATCCTCCTAGCACACTGTCCAGCTAGTGATCTACGGTCCAGGTGATTGTGTTATTAGCCTTCTCCAACTGTTGGATTGATTCAGGAGTCCACTGCATAACCTGATCATCTTTCTAGCAAGTCTGGAATTCTACTAACCTTGCCAGCCACTCTTGTAGCTCGTGCACAAAATTTACAATGAAAATTTCATATACCTCTGTAAAGATATACTTGTTCTTCCACTTTTCAGTCGTCAACTTTGTGTTGCGATTCTCTTTTATGGAAATTCCTGAATCTGTTTTTCGAACCAGTCTTCAACCTTAGGTTTCTCAAGCCACCAATGACCTCGTGGCATTACTCGATATTTCTCTCAAAATTCTCTCAATCCCGGCAATGAAACCATTCGTTGGCTTGAGGGTTCCTGAGCGAGGTTCGGATTTAAGGTTTGCCAAAAAACCCCTATACTACTGGCCCTTTCAGCAATGACCCACTTCTGCAAGCCAAGGTCTCACACGAAGTAGAATGGGAGGGTGCTAGAACCAGGTTTCTGCACCATGAGAGAAAGAGAGTTAATTAAGGCAGCCCTGTTAAGATCTATTAGTTTTGCACAGAAGCAATCTTATTGTAGAGCCTTTAAGAGTATAGAAATCGAAGCTCATAAACCCATAGACAACATGTAAATATAAATAAAGCAACTACTATTAAGCAGATCTCAGTAATACCTTCGCATCCACGTGCGCATCAATAATTATCACAGACATAATCGTCGTAATAACACAAACAGGGCTAGTTCTTATAACACAAAGATACTTCAGCAAATTTCTCATTCATTAAAATTCAAAACCCAATTACAGACCCAATTCACAACCTACGCACACAGGCAACGGGGTCCACACACAGCTGGACTGAGGATCTCCACACAGCCAGCAAGAGTATGTACCCAATACCACCCAAAACAGATCTTAATAGTTTTCAACTAGCATAAATCGTCCTTTGTCATTATCTAGACTCAATCTATCCATCTATTTATATCATCATAGCCTGCGTTATCCTGTGGTCCGCAAACCGTGGTTTGCAGAATCTTGGTCTACCCTTTGACCCGTTACAATACATTGGGGGCTTTAACCCACCCCAAATACCATGTGCTAGACTAATTACTACAAAATTTATATCAAAAACGTATCTAGGGGACCCCATTCCAACACCTATGCACAAAACCATAGGCAGCTCTACCCACCTAAAATAGGGTCCAAAAAATATTTTCCCGGGCCACTGCCCCAAACCCTTGTAGGGGGCTACCTGCCCCCTGCAAACCCCTAGACAGGGGGGCTTCTGCCACCCCTATGACCCCCCCACTATGCCCGATGCAATGAATAGGGAGGGGCTATCACCCCCATGTGACCCCCCCTCCCCCCCCCCCCACCTCGCGCGTGCGACTATTCGTGGAAAGAATATAACACACACACAACATTCTCCCACTTGTTTTTTTCTTTCTGTAGGGGGCCACAAGAGAGCTTAGTCATTATTCTAGCCCTACAACACCCATTGTTTCTCTACACCAAGAGAACTTTTGAGTGTTCACAGACTTTGTCAATGCATCCGCAATCTTCAAAGTTTCCACCTTTACCAGCAACACCTTTTTATCATCAACCATATCTCTCACAAAGTGATATTGAACATCAATGTGCTTTGTATTTGAATGATAAGCAAGGTTCCATCATCAAATGATGCTTTACTATAGGTGAATGGGACATTGGAAGCCTTCAATAATATTCTATTGCACGGATTGACCAAGGTGTGCTTGGTCAATCTGGACGACCTGGGCATTCTCGTTCGTTGGTATGCCAACGGGGAGGAGATTATTATTGAGTGGAAGATTCAGGCCAGTAATTTTGATCGGGATGGATGGGCATGATATTGGGCCAGTAACATTAACAGAGAAGGGAATTCATTGTAAAGGATATCATCGCAAGTGCTATACTAACGGGAGGGCTAGGGGAGCTGAGGAGCTAACAAATCACAAATAGGGGGTGTGTTTACACAGGTTCAGGCCTTAATGGGAGGGAATACTCTTCTTAATACTACATAGAAAACTACATATTACTCTATCATATGAAAATCCCCTAAGTCAGGGCCCCCAAAAGCTCTCTCATAGCCAAGAAAATTTCACTTTGGCTATCAGAGTATATCCTTATAGCTCGCTGCACCAACCCATACTTGAACGCAATCTCTGCAACCAAACTTCTTCCTTTCTTGCATGAGTGGATGCCATGTATTCTACTTCTATAGTTGAAAGAGCCACTACAGACTATCTTTTACTCATCCAACTGATTGCACCTCAAAATAGGTTAAACACATACCCACTTGTAGATCTTCTTTGTTCTGGATCTCTAGCCTAGTCTGCATCAACAAAACCATGCATATCTGAAACTCTGTCCAATCCCGGTCTTCCCTAGTAGCACAAACCATAATCACTAGTTCCACACAAATATCTAAAAACCCACTTCAATGTTTTCCAATGCTCCTTCCTTGGTTTTGACATAAACCTGCTCAATAATCCCATTGCATGTGCAATGTCTGGTCTAGTAAAGACCATTGCATACGTCAGGCTAGCCACTGCACTTTCATATGGAACACGAGATATATCCTCCTCTTCTTCTTGTGTCTTGGGACATTTTTCAACAGATAGATTTACACCTACAGGAATAGGAACCTTCACCATTTTACTATCCTGCATATTGAACCTCTGAAATATTGTCTCGATATACTTCCTCTGGTTTAACCAGAGCTTCCTCTTTCCCCTATCTCTCTTAATTTCCATGCCCAAAATATAGTTTGCAACACCAAGATCCTTCATGTCAAATTTGGAGAACAATTGGGTCTTCAAATCTTAGATAATTTCTTTGTCATTTCTAATCAGCAACATATCATCCACATATAAGAACAAATAAATAACACGGTCACCAATTAATTTAAAATACACACATTGATCCTCTTTGCTTCTGGTGAAGCCAAGTCCCCGTATATAGGTATCAAATTTCTAATACCACATCCTTGGTGATTTTTTTAACCCATACAAAGACTTTTTTAACCTTCATACTAGTTCTTTCTTACCCTTCACTGTAAAGCCTTCAGGTTGCTTCATGTATATCTCCTCTTCCAGATCGCCATGAAGAAATGGTGTCTTCACATCCATTTGTTCTACCTCAAAATAAAATGTAGCAGCAATAGATAAAATTAATCTAATAGAATTAACCTTGGCAACAGGAGAAAAAATATCACCAAAATCAATTCTCGACACCTGGGAATAACCTTTTTCTACCAACGGATCTTTTTATTTCTCCACCTTTCCTTCTACATTATTCTTCTTCTTAAACACCCATTTTCTCCCGATGGGCTTCCTTCCAGGTAGCAACTCCACTAGATTCCATGCCTCATTTTTGTGCAAGGATGTCATTTCATCAACCATGGCCTCCTTCCAGATTTTTCCATACTATGAATCCATTGCCTCCCTAACAGTTCTTGGATCATCATCAATGATAGTTAAAGAAAAATTTGAACAGAAAGAAGATGTGCTATACCTTTCTAGTTGCATTCTTTCCCGAAATGATCTTCTCATAGCTGGAGTTGTGGCTCTTCCTCTTCTGAAACTTGTTCTTTTGTAGAGTTTGATTCATCCTCTTTTAGCTCAAACTCTCTCTTCTTAGGTTTCTTTGGTAGGAATTCATGTTTAACAACATATTTCACCTCTCTAAACACCACATCTCGATTGTACACAACCTTCCTTATTTTTGGGTTCCAAAGCTTGTAACATTTTAAACCATCATTATACCCAATAAATATGCACCTTTCATATTTATTATCCAACTTGGTCCTTTCCTCTTTTGGAACATGTACATATGCATCACATCCAAATACCCTCATATGTGAAAGAGAGGGTTTCTTACCAGTCCATACCTCATGTGGAGTCTTATCCTCCAACGCTGATGAAGGTGATATGTTAACCAAGTAACATGCAGTCTCCATTGCCTCTGCCCAGAATTCATGTGCTAACCCGATACCATTGGGCATGCTTCTTGCCTTTTCCATCAATGTTCTATTCATTCTTTCTGCAACTCCATTTTTTTGAGGTGTGTATGGATTAGTCTTCTGTCATGTTATACCACACTTATTACAAAACTCTTCAAATTCCTTCTTTCAAAATCTCCACCATTATCTGTCCTTAGCACCTTTATATTCTTCTCTATCTGGTTTTCCACCAGAGCCTTAAATTCTTTAAATATGTCTAAACTTCAAATTTCTTCCTCAAGAAATATATCCATGTATTCCTTGAGAAGTCATCTATGAATGAAACAAGTACACATAATTTCCCAAGGATGCAACCGACACAGGTGCAAACACATCAATGAACAAGCTCTAATATCTTGTTCGCCCTCTTAGCACCAGAAGGAAAACTCACCTGATTCTTCTTTCCATATACTCAATGTTCACAGAAATTGAAATCCATAGAGAAATTAGACATACCTTCTACCATACCATTACCATTCAGTATCCAAAGGCCCTTCTCTCCAATATGTCCAAGCCTTTGATTCCATAGCATGTTCTTTTCTCCAAATACCGTTAGGCTTTCCACTCCACTTTCAAGAACCACAGAATTGTTGCACCCATCAATAATAGTGCTACCCTAAAGCTTATACAGAGTTCCAATCCAAACTCCCTACAATAATACCAGTGCTCTTTGAACCATCTTGCAGGTATCTTTCTTGGACATTGTTTTACACCTGCATCATCCATCTTGCTTACAGAAATCAAATTTTTGGCTAATGTAGGAATATGCAGAACACCAGGAAGTGTTCTAATCCTTCCACCTTGCAGCTTCAACTTGAATTTTCCACGTCCGACAATTTTGGCCTGCCTATCATCCCCTAAGAATACATCACTACCATCATACTTCTCATACTCGCAGAACCACTCCCTATGGGGAGTGAAGTGAAAGGATGCACCTGAGTCAATCAACCATGCCTCATGATCTACATGTATATTTGAAGAAGAAGCCAAGTAAACATCCCCACCTTCATCTAAGGTGGTTTTTGCCTTTGTATAAGGAGCATCATCATATCCATTTCCTTTCTCATGAGATTTAGATCTATAGTCCTTTCTGAAGTGCCCTTCCTTTCCACATTTCCAGCACACCTTTATAGGCTTTCCTGGGGATTTATATCTCCCTCTAGATTTAGATCTCCCACTCAAAACCTTATTTTTGCTTATATTCTAGGACCTTCCTTGTATAGATAAGGCATCTCCATTTTGGCCCTCCATATTTATTTGTCTCATTTTCTCCGAGAGCAAGGCTGAGACAATTTCACCAAAATTCAAGGTAGTTGTATTGCTACCTATTGCAATAACCAGATTGTCCCACGAATCTGGTAAAGAACACAACAAACTGATGCACTTATCTTCATCTGAGATTTTAATATCAACAGATGACAACTAACTTACCATAGTATTTAAGGCATTCAGACGCTCTGTCACCGAGTCTCCATCCTTCATCCTTAGGTTATATAGCTTTTTCTGCAGGAGCAATTTATTCACTAGAGACTTAGATTGGTACAAAGTCCCTAAATTGACCCACAAAGTCTTCGTCGTAGCTTCCCTAGATACATTCAATAATATTGAATCTAATATATACAACCGTATTGTGCTCTTTTCCTTCCGATCCAACTTCACCCAGTCTACATCTGACATTGTCGTTGGTTTAGTACCCAGATCTACCGCGATCCGATGATCGTTATCCTCCAGCAGATCCTCCATCTTGAGCTTCCACAACTCAAAACTCTGACCATTAATTTTCGCGATCTCTATCTTTCCACTGCTCGCCATATTTTTTCACTGCAAGAATCAATCCCACAGATATCCCACTGAACAAGGTCTACCACAGGCCCGAGAAAAAAACCCCTCAACAACAAAGGTGTCCCCTTGAAGCCAAAGCAACTATGATACCAAAATTAGGTTATAACCCTGTATAGAAATTATTTTCAAATGAATTCTTAAAAACAAAAAATAAATAATAGCGAGAGCATAAAACATAAAACAGATATACATGGCGATTTTTCCCCTAGATCCCAAATCAGGACTACCAACTTGATTTTTCATTATATTCCTTTCAGTGTTACAGAACATATATATACATGTTGAAGCATTCATAAACCCCAATCCATTAACCCTATATTATAACATAATCGTAGTTCCCTTGACAGGATCTAAAAAATACCAGCGGCCGAAAAATCATAGATTTATGGCTAGTGGACCAGGTAGAAGGGCCTTAAAATGCATAAATCACCATACTTCATACACCATGTCCAAAATCTAGAAGTAGCCCACCATAGGAAGGGGTAAATGTGTGGAATAAACAAATATCATAAATTTATTAATAAAAATAATAAAAGAGAATTCAAATTAATATTTTTCCAATTGTTAAATATAACAAACAAACTCAAATTAGAGGTCAAGAGCACGATATTGATTCGATTTAATTTCTATCAAAACTACACTTTATACCATTCAGATGCTCCAAGTTGATCCACCCAAATGTTTCCTACATACAATTGACCTTCCAAGCCTATGAAAATGACTAATTACTTCAAACTCTCCAAAAATTTCTCACGAGATTTTCCTATGTACAATTAACCTTCCAAGCCTATAAAAATGGATAACCATTTCAAAATCTCTGTAGATTTCTCCCCATATTATTAATAAACGTAGAATCCTTACATGACTCCCCATTTAACTTTAATTATTCCTTGATATTTTTTCATTGGGTAAATATCTACTTATTTTTGAACACCCATGCCTATAAAATGAAATATTTTCAATATTTCTATAACTCCATGCCCACCTATAGTGTCATAGATATGTGATTATGATTGTTATGCGGTATTTACGATTGTGGACAAAAGTGTCTCCCATAGGTTCAATGGCCAACATAGAACAACAGAGAAACAAGGAACACAATGATTTCCGTAAAATAAATAGATGATGGAATGAAGCCTACCCAAAATCCCTCGTACTTTTTTTTCTTTCTTCAGATTGAATGCTCCAATTCCAACTCTGATTACCAAAATTAGAACCTTCACAGTCAGATAACACAAGCCAAGAAACCACGAGATCTATACAGTATCATCTACGTACTATATTCAATAGATCAACATGGTATTGAAATAAGTGAAATAATGGAAATCACATATAGGAAAACAAATAACTCTTTGCATTAATATAAATGGAAAGATATTACAACCAAAAATATGTCTTCATCTTGTAGAAGAGCTGCACCAATCTATTAAATTTTCCTTTCCTTTTCACAATATGCACCTCCAATCACCCTATATGCATGGAATGTTAACCTCTCACCTCAGCAACATAAGGGTAGAATCACTCTCCAAAATCCAACCCCCTGCATTTGCAAGGTAGTAAATATATAGATGAGTGGCGTAAGTTGGGAGTTCTTATCTGATTACCATTCTAATATTTTAGATCCACATTTGATGGGAGGATGGGATCAAATTATAGGGATGGAAACTCCAAATAAGGATGAGATAAGATCTAAAATTTAATCCAAGGTAAATGGTTGTAACAAATTCTGGAAGATTCTAGAAGAGGAAGCTTTCGGAAATTCTCTTTTTTTCCTGAATTTCTAGAACCAACGCATGTGCAAAGGGGAGCAATCTGTAGGTGATCAACGATGGCCACATTGATGAAACTTGTATGTGAATGTTGTCTAGAGGAAGGCCAGGGAGTGTTAGTGCTAAAACTAGCTCAGATGTGGTGGTTTCAAGCAGAAATTCTGGGAAATGAAGGAGGTTCACTCAGGGATTTGTGAAATGATGTTGACAAGGGGGATAGGATGTTGATTGATCCCATTAGGAGGCCTAATGACTAGATATGGAAATATTTCCTATAACAAAATCCCCCCTAAAGCGCAAAGTCAAAAATGATGGTTGATGACAGAAGTGCTTTACCTTGTGACAAGTCGGGACCAAGAACAACCGACAAGATTCATCAATACAATTAGATCATGAAATATCTTTGATGAAGGTGACATGCCCATACTCAACACATAAGCAAACATAAAATGTATAATGATCAAAAGATGTATCCACAGATGAAATTGGTGGACCCATGACTAGATGAATATCAATATGATCATAGACATTAAACATTGTGATCTTTGAATAACTCCTAAAATCACAGCTTGGATGGATGAAACTTGATCTGGGGTCTTATATCTCATTCACATAATAAACCAAATGTGTGTGTCTAACCATGTGGATCAATGAGATGAGTTCGAACATGGTAGACACCATCTGATTGTCGATTAATGATGTGAGTCATTAACATACACGAGAGAAACCATTGATGATGTTAATGGCTCTCAAGGTACTACAGTACAATATATATGGTGTGAGTAAATGAGTTGATGTCGAACACCACACAGAGTCTTTCGGTCAAAGTTCAATTATGTAAACCTGTCACCGAGAGCAAGGAAACTTTCCATTGATGTATGGAATCACCAAGGTACTAGAGGGGTGTTTCTAAGTCAACTTCTTGGATGATGTGTTGATGTCAACAGGAATCGAACCATCGGAGGAGGGCCTTGATCTACCCCCCATCAACGACACAAAACAAGTATCAAGAGTGAGATAGAATGATTATTATATGGTACTATATCAGGAAAAGTCAAACATGAAATGAAGTCTTAAGAGTATTGTGACAAATATCAACTAAAAAGACCTCTCTTAAACACATAACAACACTGAATAGAGTTGGCATCATTGACCAAAATACAATATGGAGGCTTTGAAAAGGTATGATGAACCAAATGAAAAATAGATTACCCAACCCAATAGTCATGGAGATGATGTGGAAGAGTGTCGTGTTCAAGAGCGACTCGCTTCCATTAGAGAAATGGAGTACCTTTCCCAATTTCCCCAACCATAATGGTCAGTACTTGTTTATTTTTTAACAAGCTTGAGGAGGATAACATATGCTTGATATGTAAGTTCATCATTTATTTGAATCCCTCCGAGTGTTTTTAAAAAACCCTGAGAAGAAGTGGTTCGGCCTTGTCATGTTCAACAAGCCCATCAATGTTTGTTGTTTTAACGAGTCCAGCGAAGGTAAAACTCAACATGTTTTTCATGTTTAGAGAGTTTGAAAAAGAGGTGAAAAAGAAAACTCCAAATGTCCCTTTTCATAGATAGTCTCTTAATTCAGAAAAGGTAAAAACAATACTCAAGACACTTAGCCATGGTTTACTAAGGTATTCCTT
This sequence comes from Pinus albicaulis, assembly GCA_034641835.2. NCBI lineage: Eukaryota > Viridiplantae > Streptophyta > Pinopsida > Pinales > Pinaceae > Pinus > Pinus albicaulis. Next base: position 1,304,993,696 of record CM076570.1, read on the forward strand.
TTTCGTAAATAGTTAATCTCAGTCCGAAAAAGGGTTAAACTTATACTGAGAGCACATCTTTTCATTTACTTTAACGAGTTTGAAAAGACAAGTAATTAATAATATTTTCATGTTTTGGGAGTCTCAAAAGAACTGAAAGAGGACTCCAAGGGTTTCTTTTTCATAGTTTTATAGAGCCCGAAAAATAAATAAAAGAATGCTCCCTAGTCAAAATAACCTATTCAAAACATGTCAAAACACCATTAACAGTTATCGACCTGCTCAAAACACCACAAAAAGGATTAAACATACATGTTTCATAGTAAAAAAGAAGCCTATCTAGGTTAAAACATTAAATTTTAATAAAATAATGTGATAAATGACCATAAATACTCAAAATGACTATTCATTTTTACCATTTCACATTTACCTTATAGAGTGAGAGTTTTGGAGCCCTCAATATTTTGTAGTTGATTGCAACCAATCCAGTGGGTCATTTTGAGTATCGGCACTTCCAGGTAGGAGTTAAAACCATTATCTTTCATTTGATGGTCCATTCTTGTTATTTCATGGCAATTTTTGAGGTTTTAAGGGCCCTGGTCCCAAATTTGCACATAGCAATTTGGAACATTAGATTTTGCTACTTTCACTTAGAAGAAGAACAAATGGGTAAGGAGGCCCATGAATAATAAAATATGGATAATTTCCACCTTAAGAAGGAAGGGGATCACTTCAGGAGCTGAAATTTACACTTACAAGTGTGAACATGGGCAAAATAGATAAGGACATAGTCAAGTTTGACTAAGTCAACATGCATTCTTGAGGAGGAAGAGATCACCTAAGAAAATCGGTTCAATGTGAACAAGGATCAGCCTAAGACACATATGTAAAATAGATTGAAGATCCCTAGAGTGAAAAGAGGCATTGGAGGTGGATTAGTTGACCAAGTCAACAACGCAGCCACAAGAGGAGGGAAGCAAGCTACAGCAGCACAATTTTGAAAGAGGAAGCTTCATGAAGAAGTCACCTCAACATTGTGTGGGGTCCAGGGTGAGGAGGCTCACCAAAGATAAAAGGAAGGCATAGCATTAAAGGGAGATCATTCATGTATTCAGCTATTTTGGTCTAGAGACCAATTGCATACTTCAGTTGTTTAGCCATAGTTGCTACACTGCTTAGTGCAAGGAATTCTTGTGCGGGAATTCCATCCTCTCTTGGGATCAGATTGCTTAAGGGATCAAAGGGGAGTGATTTGAGCTTCATTTCAGAACTTGGCTTTGGTCCATTCATCCATACTCAGCCACAGCGCAGTCTCTTTCAGAAAACTGTGTCCCTGATGCAGAGCCAGTAGCAGCAATGTTGCATCCTTTGATATTGTGCTAGTCTTTGAGGAGGAGGTGCTCAATCCCCTCCGGGAGTTTGTTAGAGGCCTTTGGCCATATTTCTGTATTATTTAGCTATTTAATGTTATATTCAGCCATGTATAATACAGATATGTAGTAACTACATTATTTTTGTAGTGTTGCTTGTTATTCATGCATTTTGCCGAAAACCTTTGTCGGGTGTCTTGTTTTACTGTATAAGCTTGTAAATATCCATTTCTCTATTGTTTGATCAGTATAATCTGAATATCAGTCTTATTTATCATTTTCTGTAGAAACTCTCATGGGAATTACGCTCTCACTGTATTCATAAATTTCTGTTTAGTAAAGTAATGGGAAATCAGTGTTTTCTAGCCTAGTCGGGAAAGGAGGAGTTGTTTAATATAGCTAGAAGCATTAGTTTGAGCTGAAATTCAGAGCATAGGTCCCTCATGACCTTAGCTATCATATCTGTTAGGGTCCCATGATTTGGCTGATTGGAAATCCAAGTGACAGGGTAACATCAAACCAAAATTTAGAGCCCAAGGACCTAGCCTTCCTGGACTCAGAGACTCTATTTGTGTAAGGGATATCTGTGTGTTTGCTTCTTGTGTTTCTGATTTTAGGCTAGTTATGAAGAAGGTTTCTAGTTTTTTTTTTTAGGTTTGTGAGGGATGAACTAATCAAAGACTAAGATAGATAAAATATTGTTAGAATAACTGGGCTATGGGGTCGAAAAGGTCAAAAAATATTTCAGATGGCGATACAAGGTTGTTGAAGGGCTGATTTGAGAAAGGTAAAATGGATCTTTGGGTAAAATGGAGTGGGATGGACACTAAATTTGTGAAGAAAAAAGGATTTCAAACATAAATAGTTTAATAGCTGACAGAAACATGGTAGGGATAACCATTAATCATGAGAAATGTAACTATAAACTGATCAATGCATAGAAATAAACATTCAAGCAATACATAGAGAGATATGACTCTCTAACTTTAGGAAATTGCTATCAGACTTTGGGGAAATACATTTAAGACAAACAAACAACTCAAATCACTATGAGGAAATGCCTAAGCATAGTATTTCAAGCTATTGGGCACTTTGAAGTAGGATTGCATAGTTTTAGGCAAAGGGCAAGATCAGTACAAGACCTCCTTGGTTCAACAAATGACAATCAAACAATCAAAGAGAGGTTTCAGAGGTGGAGTTATGACTAGCCATGAGTAAGCAGGGAATACCGTGAATCATACTTAGCATGCATAAAACCATAAATGAAACAAGCAAAAAATTTCTTCAGTTATCAAAGAGCAATCAAGGATTCTTTGATATGACTAAGAAGGAAAAAAACATAGAAGCTATAAAGAAACAGGAAATTTGAGGTGCCTCCAAGGGCATGTCTCAAATCTATTCTATATTTTCTTATAGCAAGCAAGAACATGGAATATGAATGAAAACTAAGAAGCATAACAGAGAGGGACACTATACCATTTTACCAAGTCAAAGAATCCAACAACAGACCTCTTTCATCATCCAAAAACATTCAAGAAACTATCCAATGCATCAGACAAGTGTTTCTTCCAAGCTTGTATAACCATATATTGCTTCTATTCATCAAATTCAGCCTTCTTTACAATGAATTCTCTTGGAATATATAGGCCAAGATGAGGGAAAGCCTCCTAGTGCAACTTGCAATCTCATTGGCCCATCAAAAATATATGATTTTGTCCTTGAGGCTTTGCAAAGCCCAAGGCACAAAATATATAATAAAATATCTCAAAAATGCTAAAAAGGAAAATATATTGACTTTTCATAACTAATCATGCCCAAAAATAGCTTAACGCACATGAGGAAAAGTCACTTCAGAAAAGTGTATTTTTCACAAAAATACTTAAGAAATATATCAGCAGAAAGTCTTCTGTCTTGCGGGAAACTTTTGGAAGCCTTCCCGATGTCGAAACGAGGCCCGTGATGGCTCGTTGGAAATCTCTGAATGTCTATTTTCTGAAAATGCTTATTTATGTCCAAAATTATCATTGGAAGTCTATCAAAAACTGACCTCTGTGTAAAAACCCAAAAAATAGACTTTGCTGATAAACGGAGCAGAGTGTGGAAAAAGTGAGTGTTTTTCGCCATTTTGGGGGAGAAAATCATCTTCAATTGATCTGAAAATCATTGAGTAGATGCCCCTGAAATTATGGCATCCAATGATACCATTTTCATCCTTTGAGGATGTCCCAAATAGAAATGGCGATGCCCATGATTTTTAGCCAAAAACCCAAAAATGACAAAAAACCAAAACTTGTTGAATTTCACCCAAATTTGGCGAGCATGACCCTCAAGGGTTTTCAGAAACATGCTGAGAATCTGAGGCCAAATTTTGGAGCTTTGAGGTGTCTTTCTTCATTTTTGGTGCCAGGTGCCTCTTTGAGCTTCTTTGATTTTTTCTTGTGTGGCCTTCAATTTCCGTCAGGCGAACTGATTGAGCTTCTTATAGTGCCCGGTCATCCTCCTTTGAAGGTCCAAATCTCTATTGGCCTTTTCCAACTTCTTTTCTCAGTGATCATTCACCCTCTCGAGCCATGCTTCTCGATTATTCTCTATCTCTTAGGTGAACAAAGTAGTGAGAGGAAGAGATTGGAAAAGGGCAGCTTCTTCCTCCTTTTGTTTCTCAAGGGCTCTTCTGAGTCCCATGGTCCTTGGCCTCTTTCTTCTTGGCTGATTCTCATCTTCACTATCATTGAACTCACCCATGATTTCTTCCAACTTAACTTGCGCCTTGGAGGCCTTTTTTTTATATTTGATGGCCCGTGTCTCATATACCGCCATGTGGACACTCATCTGTTTATTTTGTGTTTGCAAGAAGTGATTGGAGTTTCTAGACCTCTCTAGATCTGTCCTAAAAGCATCAATTTGTTTTTCTCTATTGATCAAGAGAGTCTCTAGGATTTGGGCCTCATTGTCGCTATCATCACTTTGGATTTGAATTATGTCAAATTCCCTCTCCTTTTCATGGCTGCTTTCTTATTTCTCCTTTCCCTTGCTTTGGGTGGCCTTCTTGGTCTTCCTCCTCTTGGGTAATTCAACAATGGGCTACTTGGGCAATTTCCCCTTGCTTCGGAGGGTCCTAGTAACATTTAAAGTTATAGTTTGAGGCACCCTTTTCCTTGATGTCTAGGGCTTGGCCACTTTTGGAGAAGAAATCGTGGCCCCTTACCTAGGAGAGGCAGCTAGCACATGCTCTATTGGCTCTTTGCCCTTGTTACTTCCCTCATCATCCTTGCCACTGTTTTGAGTTTCTTCATGAATGCTTGGACTATCTTCTTGCATGTCTTTTTGAGGGTTGGCCTCTTTACTCTTGTCTTTTCTATCTCTGGGATTTTGAGGCTCTGTCTCTTCAATGTTTTGGGCTTAATATTTAAATTTTTTGTTGTTGTGAGGGCTACCAATATCCTCATCAAACTATTCAATTTTCTCATCATTCCCTCCTCACTGTTTTGCTCTTTTTCACCTTGTTGCCCTTCCTCTCTGTGGTATTTTTCACCTTTTTTCCCTTCTTCGTCATGTTGTTGTTCATCATCATTTTGTTGTTGTTTGTCATCATTTTTCTGTTGCTCATCATCATTTTGTTGTTGTTCATCATCATCATGTTGCTGCTCATCTTCATCATGCTGTTGCTTATCTTCATCATGCTCTTCTTCTTGTTCAATCATGGGAAATTTGAGCTTCTTGGGAATGGGCTTACTTGAAGAAGGCGAAGGATGGTGAGTGGAAGGTGAAGGAGATGCATGGAATGAAGGAACAGTGGTGAAATCTGGATGTGCAATGAAAGTGTCCCAAGAGATTCCCTTCTTCTCAAGCTGATGAAGAATGACAACTTTGATGAGGGAACGATGGAAAAGGCAAGCTGACTGCTGAGAAGGAGATATTTTCTGAACAGTGGAGGCCATTTTTTCAATACTTCTATGGAGGAAGAAAGGGAGATTTAACAATTTGTCTCTTGTGAAATGCATGAGCAACTGGACATGGTAAGCATAGACCTGGGAGAACCTTCCCTCACAAGTGAATTATTTCATGATTATCTTCATGAGGGGAGCATAACTAGTCAACGGATATGAGAAAGGAAAGATGGATGGACATGTATCCCGATGCTCCAGCTTCAAAAAGGGTTTGTACTTTTCTGAGTCTAGGTGGCTCTGTTTAAACCACTTCTCTCCGACATAAGGGATTTTGGTGGCCTTGGAAATGGATCTAGGAGAAAACTTGAAATCCAAGCCTGCCAGCTAAAATTTTTTCCCTTGAAATCTCAAAGCACAAAGATGTGTCAAGGGGACATAGCTTTTCACCTCCTGCACCCTTTAACAAAACTCTAGACATCCAACGTCATGAAAGTTAAACAGGACTGATGGATGAGCATTTACCTCTTCAATTGAAACAGGTTCAAATCTCCTGTGAAGGCCATTTCTACTGTCTTGCCTGGGAGGCATTTTGTTTTGGATACTCTTTGCTAACTAAAATCAACAAGCTGTCTCAAATGGTCCTGGAAATGGTTTCTCAACAACACCCCTGTCCTCCTTATAAGTCACTGTTTAATCCTCTTTGATGCCAATCAACAAGTATTTTTCAAATGAAACAAAATCAACTTATCACTGTGCTTGGGAAAAGTCTTGAAAATATGTGTGGGTGGTCCCTTGTTTGAACAAGGATCTCCTTTGTTTTGATAAGAACACCTTTCTCTTAAAACAATGCTCTTTTGTTTATTCACTGCTCTGCACAAAGTAAACAAGACACCTTCAGCTGTCTTGAGAAACCTTTCAATCACAGACTCTAATTTTTGGACTATGGAGGCTTGAATATTTTCCACCAGCCTTGGTTGATTGTTGGAGGAGTTTTATAGCTTTTTAGAAGGCAAAAGGAGGAGCGGCGCTTTCACTGTAGAGCACGCCACGCAATGAAAAGCAGTCAGGTCGATTGCTCGGGTGGTTGGTGAACGTGCTACAGGCGCACTGCGCAACAATGTAAACATTGTGTATTCTCGCTCACAGGCGTGCCGCGCACTTTTCCAGGCGCGTCACGCAGGCTTGAGGCCTTGAAAACTCTAAAAAAATGCCAAAAAACACTTGTCTTCTCCAGCTAGCAGCCAGAGGAGCGCTTGTTTAGTGCTTTGAATTTTGCAAATGGGACTTTGCAACAGTCTCTCTACCCTTTTAAAGTTGAAAAAGTAAAAAACCTTTTGAACTTAATTTGTGAGGGTTTGGAGTTTGAAAAAGGCCCCTTTTTGTTTTGTCAAAACATGAGTCACTGTTTTGTTGTAATTTCATCACTTTTTTTAAAAACGTTACAAAGACCCATCTTTGATCAAGTTAATAACAAAGTGGTGTGGACAACTTCCCTTTGAGGACACCATAGTCATGACTTTTCTGAAGTGAAGAAAACTCCTTAGAAAGAAATATATTTTGATTGTTTATTCATTGAGAAAATAACCCTGTACTCATCACATTACCACTGTTGGTCTATTTCTGACTTTTAAAGGAGCACTACTTAAGAGTCATATCCAAGATTTTTGATGCATCCTTTGCCATATCCTAGAAGGAAATGATTCACAACTCTAAAACTTACTTTGACAATTTCGAACTCTATTGGTGTTTGATGATGATTATGCCCATTGTGAAGTTGATCAAAACTTCCAGGTGCCCTTGGATATTTTCCTTTGACTATGGATGAAGGACCTTATTTGCATTCACCCATGGCTTTACCCATATCTGTTCATCAAGGAAAAAGGCCTTTAGAGACCCTCAATGCAATCATATGCAACAGCAAGGCTTTTCCACATGTTTTATAAAAGGTCTTCGACTGTGATAGTGATATGGCTTGATTCTTTGAATATTGTCTTGAATTTGAATCATGGTGTCATACCCTTTCCTCACATTGATGAGCATGTCCAAGTTTTGTTCACTTTAGCTTCAGATTGCCTTTGAAGGAGATCTTTGATAGAAGAAAAACCAAACCTCTTTGATTATTATAGTACCACTGCTTGGCCATCTGCTTAACAACATTTTTCCACTCATAATCATCCCATTGTTTCCCACTGCATTTCAAATATGTCTTCCAACAGTAAAACCATATAAGAAATCCTTAAAACACCACTGCTGTGTTAGTGGTTTCATCCATTTGAGAAAAAGGTGTGAAACAAGTTTTTAAGGCCATTTGCAGCATTGTTAGCTTTGTGCTTTTTGAATGAAGCTACACCTCTGTTCCTGACCCTCTACTTGTTAAATGAAGGAGGCCTTTATCACATTTCCAAACCATCTGCTTTTGAATGAGGGAGGTTTTCAACCAATGACCTAACCATCTGCTCATATTTGGAGGAGGTTTTACATAGTGATGTTATTTCATCCCTTTGTCAAACTGTGTCATCTTTCCTTGTAGTGCCTATTCACAGATAAGTAAATAAAAGTGACAAATTGACAATATGCCATGAGGGGAATTCTCTGAGATATGTAATCCTGTTGTTAAAATACCCTTATACATCTTTAGACATCAGAAGAAACCTGACCTGTATCTGCAGAGTATTACTTGCTAGTCATTAATCACTGACCTTTTTTGTTGTGTTTGCAGGAGTTCATTGAATTACCTTTCTGACTAGTACTTGCATCCCAGGCTCAAAACAACATGAGAATCAGTTGTCTTCTCATGTTAAGTTTAATAATTTCTTCTGGAACATTGGTACACTTCTGCTTTTGAAAAAGACATAGAAACACTATAGATCAACACAACATCAGTTTGGCTTTTGAAACATGCACTGCAAAGACACCAAGACTTGTTAGTCGCGCGACTTAAGGGTGTATCAAGCTTTATTTGCAAAATAGGAAGGTCATCAATGACTGGTTGGTGTTAGACAGAGGTTCTTTTGGATTAGGATAGTTTTCCAAGGGAAGATCGCCTAAAGCGCCACTACCTAACTTAGGGGAGATTTTTGACAGATTTGGAGTATTCTCTTTGGTATGATCAGATCCCAAGATGAGATATGACCAGAGGTAGGGTAGCTGACATTCTTATCAATCAGTTGGTTAATGAATGAGCTGGGGATGAGGGTGAATGACAGCAGATGACTTTAGCTTATGACAGCTGATGGACAAGTTTGTATGACTGAGACTAGATAGGGCTTAACAATTAGGTTTTTTCTCATCATAGGCTGATTGAAAAGGTGGGAGGGAAAAATGTTTATGGGTGTTTTCTAGCTGATAAATTTGACAAATTGGAAATTAGCTGCTAGAAAACTTGGCTTTAAAAAAAATTCATCATCAACAGGTGAAAAATACTGATGACTAACCATATCCAACCATTTCCCCTGCTTATTTTCACGCTCATTTCTTAAAACAACCTTTTTAGGGCATAAAACACCCTTTTTCCCCACTTTCTAGATCATGAAACACAGTACCAATTGTTGATGTAGCTAAAAATGATGTCTATGTATTTCTTATGCATATTTTAAGCTTATTCATCATAACAGGACCGTTATACAGCTTATTCCTTGCAGAGTTTCAGATTTGGAACATTACAGTGGTATCAGAGCATGATCTCTGGCATAGCCTGTGAGATCAAGCTATCAGAGGAGAAAAGAGAAAAATTAGAGATCAAAATGATGGAGAGGATGAGCTTACCCTCATCCATTTTCAGATCCAAGAAGAAAGAATAAGAGAAATGCATTGAAACTCCAAAAGGGTTTCAAGGAGAAGAGAGCTGCAATGAAACCTCTAGGTTTCAAGAGGAAGAAAAAGATGCATGCACTTCCTGTTCTCATAGAGAGGTGAAGAGAAAGGAGACCACTTAGAGCATGAAATCCTGAGTGGGTATCTGGAATAATACAAGTGCCAACCTAGGGCTTTCAAAGAAACCCTAGATTTCCCTCAATTTATTCAACTGAGAGAAGAAAGAAGGCCATGCAATAAAAGAATTATGAGAGGAAATAGGTTCCTATTGTCTACATTTGATGGGTCAAATACAGCTAGAGCTTGGGCAAGAAAGCTTGAGGCATTCTTCCTACTTCACCCAATGGTAGAGAAGGAGGTAGTAGAAGTTGCAGCGCTGCACCTGGAGGGTGAAGCCAATGCTTGGCGGTTCAGTCACTCAAGCCATACAAGAGTGATTCCTTTTCTTGATTTTACTCAAGGGCTGATTAGAACCTTTGATGGAGAAATATCAGAAGAGAGGAAGCCCACACCACCATGGGAAGAGACAAGTTCCAGCGCTGTCATAGCATTGAGAGAGCAACCTTCTACACCAGAAGTTGGATCAGCCATTACATTAGAGGGAGGAGCCTTTGCAGCTCTACAAGAATTTCCCACATCTCACCAAGGTATGGGAAGATTTCCATTTTTCCTCATTGCAGCAAATATTTCTAAGAATGGTGGAAATATGTCCTTATATGACCCATGATCAAATATTGTTGCCAACGAAGAGCAGCAATATTGCACTGCTTTATGCAAGCTTGATTGGTTCAAGGAGCAAATGAACCATCACTCTCATAGACCCATGTTGAGTTGCATACAACCCTTGAGGTTGAGGTGTGATCTTTTGGAGAGAATCATGAACCTGCAGGATGGAGTGAAATTTTCTCCAAACAAATTCATGTAGAAGCAAAATGAGATAGCCAAAACACCCTGGAGGAGGGTTACAGCGCTGTCAAGAAGTAGCAAAAAAGAGACTTTTCCTTCAATCCACTTGGATCCTTATGGGTTCAAGATAATCATTGATAAGAGATCTTTTCTTGGAGGTCTCCAAGGAGTGCATTTCAGCATCTCATGGAATGCAAGGAGAAAAATCCGATATGGGAGGTTGGTAGCCTCTTTTGGAGGAGTGCCAAGGTGGAGAATGATAGGAGGCATCTATCGATGGATAGGTGGATGTGGATAGAGAGCAAGAAGCTGGAAATTTTCTTGCAACTCTATGATATTAGGCAGCGAGAGGCAGGACTACGTTGGCTACTCTTGAGAGAGTTTTGCCATCATGTGGCATATCCTTCTTCTAAGGGTATGAGGGAGAAGGATACTTGGCATAATACTTGCATCATGGGGCATCAAGGAGTGTGGATGCATTATGATGATATGGTCATTTTTTTTTCATGACATCAATCGTATGATGGAGGTATGATGAGGCAGAAAAGACCTTTTTTTCTTTGGAGGATTGAGGGAGAGCAAGGATAGAGTTTCTCTCACATTTTTCATGAGGTTGCAATGGGAGGAGATGGAAACATTATGGGAGGAGTCTTTGACATAGAACATGTCAGAGACTGTATTTATGAGTTGGCAGGGGCCTATTTGCATGGGCCAACAATGTTGTCACTTTGGGGCATGAGCTTGATGATGGAGTGTTCCCAGGATCACTTCATATTTGATGCACTTGGTGGGCCTAGAGGAGGAGAGATTGATAGAGTGGTGGATGGACTCATTGATTGCGGTGGTATGTTCTCCTTGACTTGGATTTCCAAGCATAAGAAGGAGGATTTCATGGAGCATTTGATTCATTCCTCTTCAGATTGGTATGCCATACCACTATGGAGGATTCATCTATGGATCTTGCCACCATCTTGCTTTCATCACATGGTAAGAATTATATTTTTACACTTATTGATTGTTCAACACAATATTTGTATACTCTTACCATTTCCTTGCAGTGCATTGCTCTCCAAAGGGGCAAATTTCTCTTTAGGCTCCACGGTCTATTTTTGGCCAGTTATCATGATGGAGACAACCATCTACTATATTATCTGGGGCAAGTATATGGCTACTTCTTGTGTGCTCAATTGACATATCCAACCATCTACTATTTACTAGTGGGTGTGATGACTTATACATCAAGCCGTTTGTCAAGAGACAACTTGTCATACCATTGCCTGAAGCTGCAATGGGGAAGACTGTGATGTGACCACTTGGGAGACTGTTGGTACCTTCCAGCAACACATGAAACCTTCAGTCTCCCTCAGTATGCTGTTGATCATGATCCTATTTGCTGATGTTTTCCTTGCCTATATGAGGAGCATGATTGGAGGAGGAACACATGGAGTGGGTGTGTTCTTGGGGGAGGAGCGTCCCAAAACTTTCTGCATTGCATGCTCTAAGGGGAGCATGGGAAGAGACATGGCCTCTATAGCAACATCTTTGTTTCTCAATGAGGAGGGCCATCGGATGGATGGATTGCCATATGATGGTAATTTCTTGTCCATCATGTATGAGACGGTTTGGGCCAGCTTGATGTACAACGTTGGGAGAGGGACTTTTGTAGGTCTAGCTTCCTTCTCGCCATTTGAGGGAAACACGATGGTAGCCCAAGATCAGAAAATCCTTTACACTTGCCTTAAGTGGAGAGGATAATAGCATGGGGTAGGCTACTATGTCTACCATGATCAGAATTTCAGCCCACCTACTTTGCCGGAGCTTCAGGTGGAGGATGATTTGCATGAGTTACCATTTTGGAGGGTGGCTCATTTTGCTTGGTTGATAGCTTGGGGAGGAGAGATTCAAATGGGGATGATGATTCCCAATCTATATCAGCCCTAATGCTTCAATAGAACCTTCAAAAAACCCGTTGCTGCTTCCATAGATGTTTCATTGTCACATACTGTCATCTATTTAGATAGCTTACACACTTGGGAGGAGCAACTTGGAGATATATTGATGATGCAGCACCTTGATCCTTGGGAGACTTCATCTTATGAGGGTGATACAGGGGGGAAGAGGATTCTCTTCATTCCTATCCTTGCAGTTGCTTCAGGACAAGCAACATTTGGGAGGGGAGGACTATAATGTTCCCAAATTTGCACATAGCAATTTGGAACATTAGATTTTGCTACTTTCACTTAGAAGAAGAATAAATGGGTAAGGAGACCCATGAATAATAAAATATGGATAATTTCCACCTTAAGAAAAAAGGGGATCACTTCAAGAGCTGAACTTTACACTTACAAGTGTGAACATGGGAAAAATAGATAAGGACATAGTCAAGTTTGACTAAGTCAACATGCATTCTTGAGGAGGAAGAGATCACCTAGAAAACCAGTTAAATGTGAACAAGGATCAGCCTAAGACACATATGTAAACTAGATTGAAGACCCCTAGTGTAAAAAGAGGCATTGGAGGTGGATTAGTTGACCAAGTCAACAGCGCAGCCACAAGAGGAGGGAAGTAAGCTAGGGCAGTGCAGTTTTGAAAGAGGAAGCTTCATGAAGAAGTCACCTCAACATTGTGTAGGGTCCGGGGTGAGGAGGCTCACCAAAGATAAAAGGAAGGAATAGCATCAAAGGGAGATCATTCATGTATTCAGCTATTTTTTCTAGAGACCAATTTCATACATCAGCTATTTAGCCGGAGTTGTTGCACTGCTTAGTGCAAGGAATTCTTGTGCAGGAATTTCATCCTCTCTTGGGATCAGCTTGCTTAAGGGATCAAAGGGGAGTGATTTGAGATTCATTTTAGAACTTGGCTTTGGGTCATTCATCCATACTCAACCACAGTGCAGTCTCTTTCAGAAAACTACATCCTTGATGTAGAGGCAGTAGCAGCAGTGTTGCATCCTTTGATATTGTGCTAGTCTTTGAGGAGGAGGTGCTCATTCCCCTCCGAGATTTTGTTAGAGAGGCCTTTGGACATATTTCTGTATTATTCAACTATTTCATGTCATATTCAGCCATGTATAATACATATATGCAATAATTTCGTTATTTCTATAGTGTTACTTGTTATTCATGCATTTTGTCGGAAACCTTTGCCAGGTGTCTTGTTTTACTATATAAGCTTGTAAATCTCCATTTCTATATTTTTTTATCAATTTAAGTTGCATATAAGCCTTATTTTATCATTTTCTGTAGAAAACCTCATGGTAATTACGCTCTCACTGTATTCATAAATTTCTGTTTAGTAAAGTAATGGGAAATCAGTGTTTTCTAGCCTAGTCGGGAAAGAAGGAGTTGTTTAATATAGCTAGAAGCATTAGTTTGATCTGAAATTAGGAGAATAGGTCCCTCATGACCTTAGCTATCATATCCAGCCATTTCCCCTACTTATTTTCACGCTTATTTCTAAAAAAAACCTTTTTAGGGCATAAAACACCCTTTTTCCCCACTTTCTGGATCATGAAACGCAGTACCAATTGCTGATGTAGCTAAAAATGATGTATATGTATTTATTATGCATATTTTAAGCTTATTCATCGTTAAAGGACCATTATACAGCTTATTCATTGCAAAGTTTCAGATTTGGAACATTACAAAAACTCTCCCTATAACCAATGCACGCCCCCCCCTATCGAAAACTGGGTTGCACCTAAGAATACAATGAATTTTGCGAGAGGTTAAATTCTCTAGTTTGCACTAGATAGGTGTGTTGGGTGCAAAATTAGTTTTCCCTCATTTTTTGCCATATTTTTTGCATGAAAAAAGAGCTTAATGAATCCTTTGTTGATGTTTCAGGTGTCCATTAGCAAAAACTGGAATTCATTTGGCGAGAAAGAGAACATGAAGAGAAATATTTGACTGTAGCAAATGATCCTGCCACTCTCCAAGCACTGAAAAATTGTGGATTGTTGAAATTATTCTGGCTACTTGGCATGAGGCAACAAATGGAGTTGTTAAAATACCTTGTTCGTTCATGGGATGTTCAGGTATAGGCATTCATGTTTGGGGAACATCTTACTGTGTTAGGTCCCTATATTACTAGTATAGTCCCTTATTGTTGTTAGTGTAACCCCCTTATTGTTATTATTGTACCCTTGTAACCCCCATTTTATTATTATTGTGCCCTTAAATTATTGTTGTTAGGTCGGCTAGGATTACATTGTGGCCCACTAGGATTACATTATGGCCCCATGGACTCCTATATATAGAAAGGAGGTTTTGTAAATTGTATCATCCAAGAATTGTTCATTTATGTAATGTATTGGAGGTTTCCCCCTCGAAGTGGCTCATTTCTAAGGCTTTTATATCTCTTTTCTTCTCTTTTTGAGTTGGTTACACAACATTTGGTATCAGAGCTTTGGGATTCTAGGGTTTCGCTGCTCCAAACAGGTCATCGTGGAATTTTCGCTATAAATTTTTTTTCTACGAAGCTTCAGAAGCTGAAATTTTTAGGGTGCGAAGCTGAAATCTTGAGGAAGGTTGTCTAAAAATTTCAGATCTTGGTTCGCAATATTTGAGGAGATATCATCTGTGGAAGTTAGGTATCTGTTTAGGCTCATAAACAGGTCATCGTGGCATTTGTGCTATAAATTTGTTTTTACGAAGGTTCAGAGTCTGAAATTCATATGGTGCGAAGCTGAAATCCTGAGGAAATTCGTCAAATAAATTTCAGATCTTGATTCGCAATATTTTTGGAGATATGATCTGTGGAAGGTAGTGCTTTTTCAGGCTCCTGAATTGCATCTCAAAGAGGTGATCGTGGGAAAACTTCAATAACTCTCTCTCTGGGCATTGGATTGAAGTGCCGTAAAAAGTGGTCGCAAGTACACAGACTGAAGTTTCTAGGCTATCAATTTCAGAGACAAAGGACAAAACAGTGACACGTGGCAAGTCGTACAAGTTCGCTCTACTAAACCAGTCCAGAATTAGGTCATTGTGGGAGATTGGACACAACTTTGTCTTGGAGAATCCAAATCAGGTCAGACCTGTGGCATTTGAAAGAAGCTTCAGAGATCTACTACAGGGCTGAATTTCAGATATCGAAAATTTTCAACTATAGAGATAATTCAATTTCAATATCGAGCTCCTAAAAGCTAGTAAAAGGTGTGTATTTTTTTTTCCGAATTGCATAAGTCTTGTTTGAAGAATCAAGTTGAATTGATTCCAAGGGCATCTTGTAGAATAGATATCAATATTGGATTCTAAAATGGCTCCTAAAAATAATTCAACACCCATTAAGCCTTCAGAAGGCTCTACTATGACTCATGAAAATGAAGAATTGCAACATGATCTATCAAAATTACAAGAGCAAGTGCAACAGATTTCACTCTCACAAAGAGCAACAAAAAATGAAATGGAAGTTTTGAAGAAAGGCATGGAAGTGAAGATGGACGGTTTGAAGAAAGGAATGGAAGCTAAGATGGATGGCGTGGAAGCTAAGATGGATGGCATGGAAGTGGACATGAAAGACAACATGGAAAACATGAAGAATGATCTAAAAGCATACATGGAAGGCTTGATGACAAGCTTAAAACAAGAAATGATTCCTAATGGCGGAAATATAGTAGAAGAACCCCATGATGAGAACAAAATAAATGTTAATCGTGATTTCATAAACTCTAATGTTGGCGGGAAGAACCACCATATTCCAAAAATGGATATGAGGAAGTTTGATGGAAAGGATCCTGTAACATGGATACTACAGATGGAGCAATATTTTGATCTCCATAATGTGCAAAACACACAAAAGGTACGCATTGTAACTTTACATTTAGAACAAAATACATTTGTATGGTATCGATGGCTTTGCTCCCGTAAAAAAATTGTCACTTGGTCAATTTTTACGGAGGAAATCATAGCACATTATGAGGATACAAAGAGCAACACCTTCTTTAGCCAATTGATAAATCTCAAACAAAAGGGTTTAGTGGGGCAGCACATTGAGGACTTCCAAAAATTGAATATAAGGGTAACTGATATTCTAGAGGAACACGGGATTGATCTCTTCATAGGTACTCTAAAGGATAACATCCAACATGAAGTTCGTGTTTTGGAACCTGATTCATTGGAGAAGGCATTCATGTTGGCAAGAAAAGTTGAATGTAAAATTATGGCGACAAGGAAGCCTACCACTCAATTCTATAAAGAAGGAAGTGTTGCTACGCCTAGATTTCCACAACCTACAAGGTTGACACCACAACAATTGGAAGAAAAAGAGCAAAAGGGCTTTGCTACAGTTGTGATAGCAAATACACTAAAGGTCATAAGTGTGCTGAGAAGAAATTATTTTACATAGATTGTGAAGAGGAAGAAGAAAATGAACAAGAAGAGGATATACACCAGGAACCAGCGCTAGAAGAGGAAGAAATGAATCCAACCATATCGTGTAATGCACTGGCAGGAATTACCACTCCTCAAACTCTCAAGATAGAAGGACAAATCAAGAAGAAAATGGTAATAGTGTTGATTGATTCAGGTAGCACCCATAATTTTATTCATTGTAAGGTAGCCAAGGAATTAAATTGTTTCCTATACCCAGCACCAGAATGTCAAGTGATGGTTGCAAATGGAGGAACTATAAATTGCTCTTGAAAATGCCATAATATCAAGCTAACCATGGGGGAATATGTATTGACAAGTCCAATGATTTCCATTCCTATGGGAGGTGCTGATGTTGTACTAGGAGTACAATGGTTACAATCTTTGGGGACGGTAGCTTTTAATTTTCAAGAACTTTTCTGGAAATTTTTTTCAGAAGGAAAGGAAGTCGAATTACGGGGTATTGAAGGGAAGCCAGGAAGGATAATAAGCTCTAATGTCATGACAAAGCTTCTAAAGAAAGAACAAGGAGGCGTAATTGCACAATTATGCTCACTAGAAGTTCCGACATCAAAATCATCTATTTCTGCAGATCTCCAACAAGTCTTGGACAATCATTCCAAGGTGTTTGAAACTCCCAAAGGACTCCCAACTATTCGTGATCATGATCATGCTATTCATTTGATTCCAGGAAGTGTTCCTCCAAACATCAGGCCTTATAGATATCCTTACTTCCAAAAGAGCGAAATTGAACGTGTGATTGCAGAAATGTTAGAGGCGGGTATAATTCAACCTAGTCAAAGTTCTTTATCTGCTCCTGTAGTATTGGTACACAAGAAGGATGGATCATGGCGAATGTGTCCAGATTATAGGGAGCTCAATAAGCTCACCATTAAAGATAAATTTCCCATTCCTGTGATTGATGAATTATTGGATGAATTACATGGAGCAAATTATTTTACCAAGTTGGATCTTCGTTCAGGATATCATCAAATTAGAATGAAGACTGAAGATATTCCAAAAACAGCATTTCGAACTCATGAGGGTCATTATGAATTTTTGGTCATGCCTTTGGCCTTACCAATGCACCTTCTACATTTCAAGGGTTGATGAATTCCATTTTCAAACCCTTCCTTAGAAAATTTGTGCTAGTATTTTTTGATGATATACTAATCTACAGCAGGTCTTGAAGGATCATGTTGAACATGTTGACAGGGTGCTCAAACTATTGCAGGAGAAACAATTATATGCAAAAACATCCAAATGTTTCTTTGGAGTACAAGAGGTGGAATATCTGGGTCATATTGTATCTCACGAGGGTGTTAAATTAGACCCTAACAAAATTAAAGCTATTAAGGAATGGAAAGTCCCCACAACCATAAAGCAGTTGCGAGGATTTCTCGGGTTAACAGGGTATTATCGCAAGTTTGTTAAGAATTATGGGAGAATAGCAGCACCTCTAACAACATTATTGAATAAAGATGCATTTTCATGGACTCCTGAAGCAACTAAGGCCTTTGAACGTCTTAAAGAGGCAATGTGCCTAACACCGGTCTTAGCTACACCAGACTTCACAAAAACCTTTATTGTGGAATGTGATGCATCAGGAAATGGAATTGGTGCAGTTTTAATGCAGGAAGGAAGACCCATTGCTTTTGAAAGTCGTCCAATCAAAGGAAAGTATTTACAGAAACCTATTTATGAGAAGGAAATGTTAGCAATACTGCATGCACTAAAGAAATGGCGAACTTACCTAATGGGAAGACACTTCAAGGTAAAACTGATCATGATAGTCTTAAACACTTTTTGGAACAAAGACTATCTTCAGAAGAGCAGCAAAAATGGGTCACAAAGATGTTGGGTTATGACTTTGAAATAATCTACAAAAAAGGAAAGCTTAATGTTGATGCAGATGCACTCTCAAGAAAGAATGAAGAGGTGGAAGCATTGCTTTGTGCCATTTCTATTATCCAACCAGATTGATAACCGAAGCAAGAGATGAATGGAAGAAGGACAAAGATGTATGGACACTCATTCAAAATTTGCAGCAAGATCCTAGTACATCTGATACATTTAGTTGGAAAATTGATTCCTTATGGTACAAAGATCGCTTATATCTTTGTAATAATTCCCAACTAAAACAAAAGATTCTTCTGGAATTGCACACTTCTCCTTTAGGAGGACACTCAGGATTTTTAAAAACTTACCACAGGGTGAAGAAATAATTTTTTTGGGATGGCCTTAAATCTGATATTCAAAAGTTTGTGGCGGAATTTTTGGTTTTCCAGCAGAATAAAGTGGAGACAATTAAGACCCCGGGACTTCTACAACCTTTATCCATTCCAAGTCAACGTTGGGAGGAGATTTCAATGGATTTTATCACAGGTTTACCTAAGTCCGAAGGAAAGAGTGTCATCATGGTAGTAGTTGATAGACTTACCAAGTATGCACACTTTTGTGCATTATCTCATCCATTTAAAGCAAGTACAGTTGCTACTACATTTATGGACAGAATTCAAAAGCTACATGGAAGCCCATGGGTTATTGTGAGCGACAGAGATCCCATTTTTACTGGAAATTTTTGGACGGAGTTATTTTCTTGTTTGGGTACTCAATTAGCTCATAGCTCATCTTATCATCCTCAATCCGATGGTCAAACTGAGATAGTAAATAAATGTTTGGAAGGATATCTTCGTTGTTTTGTATCCGATAAACAAACACAATGGGTCAAGTGGTTACCTCTTGCTGAATGGTGGTATAACACTTCCTTCCATACTGCAGCAAAAATGACCCCATTTATGGCACTTTATGGATGTCATCCACCATCCATCACATCATCTTTAAGGGAAAATTCGAAGGTTCAAGCAGTGGAAGATCACATCGAGCATCAGCAAGAAGTTCTCCAACTCTTAAAGGATAACCTGAATTTGGCACAAAATCGAATGAAACAACAGGCAGATCAACATCGCAGCGAGAGAAGTTTTGATGTAGGAGATTGGTATTTTTACGGCTACAACCATACAAACAAATGTCCCTCAAGCAAGCAAAGAAGGATAATAAATTATCACCAAAGTACTATGGTCCTTACAAGGTGTTGCAAAAGATTGGTACTATGGCATACAAATTGGAGCTTCCCGCTTCTTCGCGAGTACATCCAGTTTTCCATGTTTCATGCTTAAAGAAGGTTATAGGTGAAAATCTTCCAGTTCAAACAATATTGCCAGAACTTGATGAGGAAGGAAAAATAATATTGGAACCTGAAGTGGTCATGGAAACAAGAACTCGACAACTACGGAATCGGTCAATTTCAGAGTATCTCATCAAGTGGAAGAACTTACCCACTGAAGATTCTACATGGGAGGATGAGAATTTTATACAGAAGCACCCGGGGCTACTCAAGTGTTGAGGACAACACTTTTTTTGAAGGAGAGGGGCATGTTAGGTCCCTATATCACTAGTATAGCCCCTTATTATTGTTAGTGTAAACCCCTTATTGTTATTGTTGTACCCTTGTAACCCCCTTTTGTTATTATTGTGCCCTTAAATTATTATTGTTAGGTCGGCTAGGATTACATTGTGGCCCACTAGGATTACATTATGGCCCCATGGACTCCTATATATAGAAAGGAGGTTTTGTAAATTGTATCATCCAATAATTGTTCATTTATGTAATGTATTGGAGGTTGCCTCCTCGAAGTGGCTCATTTCTAAGGCGTTGATATCTCTTTTCTTCTCTTTTTGGAGCTGGTTACACAACATACTAAGATAAAAGTAGATGATATACAGGCTTATCCAAGAGGGGTGCCCCCATCTCTCTTCTAATTGGGAGAAGTGGTGGGGAGACCACGAAAGACTATATCAACACCTATTGCAGACCTTGAGCCTAGCCTACTAGGAATGGATATATTAATATAAAAGATGTGACTCATTTACCATTGAGGACAATCATATTTATCATTACTATATTGGCAGGTAGAGTGTCTAGCGCCAACAATGTTCAGCTGGAGCGAGGGTGTCCTGGTCAATATGAAGGAACAGCTGACAAGAATGAAACAAAGGAAGTTGAAAAACATTGTTTATGGTTCATTTTAGCCTCTTTTTCTATGGAGTGGGTGCCATTGCTTCAGCCTCAGCAGGTTATACTAGAGTCAATTGATCTGAGAGTACCACGGATGACGCGACGGATATATCATATGGCTCGACATAAAAGCCCGTTGGCGATTAGTTTTCACCAACCTTCTTTGGATGTATGCGTAGATAGTTCATAATGATTGATGATTATCCTTACATAGGGATGGATTTCCACGATGATCCCGAGGTCATGCTTCATGAGAGTGAGAAATGGGATGCTTCAAGTAAAAATATTTTTACCACTAAGTTTTTGAAAGTTCTACAATTTTTTTTGTGTTTTTGATGTTTCCGAGACTAAATTATTTGATGCTTCATGCAGATGTTGGACCAGTTCGACCAGTGGGTTCATCATATCTTTTTCCTACAGGAGGACAACCACGTGAGGAGGCAGTGGTGCCAATATAGGTCGTTGTGGTAGGATGGGATGCGCTATGATATCTTGAGGTGGCCGAGATACTATCATAGGTAGAGCTCCACATGGAGGGATTGACCCACAGGGTTGATGAGAGCGTATTCAATTAGGTTCCCATGTGACTTCAGTGGCACACCATCAAGGTGCCAGTCCATGTTGGTAGTTTGCTGCGCAAGATGGCTCACGTGGTGTATTTCTATCATCAGAACCATTTGTCTACTTATATGTTTGCATGTAGTTTTTCATATGGGCGATGTAGCCATATGTTTCTCAGGACACAATTTTTTGTAAAACCAAACTTATATATATTGAATGTTGGAAATACTGAGAGGGGGGGGTGAATCAGTATTTCTTTCAATTAGAGCATTAGTTAATCTTCAATTATTATCAGTGTTTTTACAATGATAACAGCAAACAAGAGGAACACAAATGCACACAATTTTTAAGGTGGAAACCCACTCCGGGACAAAAACCACCTAATGCTTTTCTAATAATTCTTTTCAACTCCAATTGAAAATAAAGCCCAACTTCCTAGAATTAAAAGTGATTTTTCCAAATTTCCCAATCGGATGGACACTAACACTTTTCGCAGATTCTTCAAACTGCAAATCGAACGGATGCCCCAACACCCAATGAGCTACAACTCATCCTACCACCACCCTACCACCCTATAGAAGAATAAAAGAAGAACGGATTCTCGTACCAGGGAAAATGGTCCACTTTACAATGATATATGTAGAATGATGTAGAAGAAGAAGATATACTAGACCATAACCCCAACTTTGACACAAACTACCAATATTTATCCAAGACCCCCCAACATTTCTTCAACCTCAAGGTAATAGACACTAGTACAATTTGTACAATAATGTATTTACAATGACTAAGTACAATGATACATTTACAATGATTGTATGCAAGGCTAACAACAACACTCATAATAATGATCTTCTTGTCATTGCTATGCACCTTGGTTGTTTCTCTTGTCATGCTACCCCCTTAATCGCACCTTGTTTTCTTTTATGTCACGTAGAAATTCGTCCTTTGCAATCCTTGACAACACATGATCTAGCTTTTTCTTGCTCTCTAGAGACTATATTGAATCTGGTGTATCTCTGTTATTTCAGATCCTCAATATCTAATTTTTGGTCCTGTAGTATTCCTCTGAGTCTTCTTTCCAATGCCACAGGTCTGACCCAATTTGGATTCTTCAAGAGAGAGTTATACCCAATTTCTCACACTACCCTAATTATGGACTGTTTCAGTAGTGCGCACTTGTACGGCGTGCCACGTGTCACTGTTTATTCATTTGCTTCTAAAATTGATAGATAGAAAATTAAAGACTATCCAATATCTGTCACTTTTTACAACATTCCAATCTGATACTCAGAGAGAGATTTATGACAAATTTACCAAGGTCACTTCTTTGAGATGAATTTCAGGAGCCTGCAAAAACCCTTACTTCCACAGATCATATCTCCAAAAATATTGCGCAACTTGATCTGAAATTTTTACTGCAACTTCATCAAGAGATCTCATTCAAAAATTTATTTCAGCCTGAGCAAAAAAATATTTAAATGTCAACATGACTGCTCAAACTTCCTAATCCCCAGTGTAAGATGTTCAATGATTACAATATATATGAATGCTTAAGTTGAGATGTTGGCCCAATATAAGTTGGAGGACATTAGGAATAAAAAACATTAATTATAATTTTTCAAATTATTCTATCTCAACCCTTGTATGGGGTTTTAGCCCACTAACTGGGGTACAAACTTCAAACATGAATATCTCTCAAACCGTGAAGAATTACATGGCGTGCCATATATCAACGGAAACATCTCGACGAGTAGAAACCATAAAAAGCATTATTGACCCAGAATATATTAATTTGGAAGGTAAAACTTCTCATTCAATATCGGGTTAGCCCCTGGTGCTACTTGGGTTGACATCAATGACAACCGTTGATCAACATTGAAAACTAGGAAACACTGAAAACATGTATATATATACATGTTTTCAGTGTTTCCTAGTTTTCAATATGATGTGATGTGAATTGAAATTTATTTACATTTGTTGTAAATTTCTATCTAAAACAAGATTAGCTAGGGCATCTGCTAAAGTTCTTATATTTCTAAAAATGTGTTCATATTATAATAAATTGAAATGTATTTGTAGAAGACATACTCTCAAAACCATGTGAAGAAAAGCAAGATTTCTAACAGAATAGATATTCGCAAGATGTAGTACTATGAGTTGCGAGTCAAGTCTGATGACTAAACAACAGATGCCACGTGAAATAACATCAAATATTAGCTCAACCACTGTGTTATACTCAGGCATGTTGTTATTCAAGTGACCAATGCAAATCTCTTGCACACTCACCAGCTCTCCATTTGGAGAAAAGATAGCCCATGCTACGGAAGATAGGTTCTGATTAATACGACTAGAACCATCACCATAACCAATGTATGGTTCGAGAGATGTCGACATCTACAGAATAAACCTAAACGGGATAAGCAAAAACCATGGAAAACTTTGAAAAGACACACTCAAACACACCTATAGACAGTAGGTACATATTTTACTATGCATGAGATCAAGCATAGTATTTTCTTAGGTACAGCCCATTTTTGGGCTGCGCCGGTGGAACTCCATCGAAATCTACCAACTAATAGGCCCCTTTCACAAGGACTCGATTGACAATGTATGGGCCCAACCACATAGGTTGTAAATTTTTTGCAGCTAACTTATCAGTCTCCTGTTCATATGAGAGAACTATGTCTCCTTCTGAGAAGACTCGAGGCTTGCTACTTTTTTTCGTATTGTGCCCTGACACGTGTTTTATGAGCTTCGTTGGATAAAGCGACATCACACTAGGTTTCATCCAAACGATTCAAATGTAACAGATGCTCCTCCTCTACAAAAGTGGTAGGAAGAAGTGCAATAGTTATTTTCAATGATGAAATTTCACACTCAATGGGGAGGATCACTTCCAAGCCATAGACCAACTGAAAGAGTGTGAATATAGTAGCATTCACTGAGTTTTGGTATGCCCACAAAGCTGCGTAAAGAAGTAGGCTTCAGTCTAATTTATGGACCCCTAACATATGTTGAAGCATAATTTTAAGAACTTTGTTGACAAAATCAACTTGTCCATTAGCCTGTGGATAGTAGGGAGTGGAATTTTCACGCGAAAGCCCCAACTTGGCTTCTATTTTATTCATAATATGATTTCGTAAATGCTTTCTATGATCTTTAACTTTCTCTTGTGGTACGCCAAACCTAGCAATAATGTGGTTGAAGAAAAAATATGCAGTCATCTCATCAATGTTATTAAATGTAGACATCGCCTCGACCCACTTAGTAAAGTAGTCAACAGTGACAATAATATAATCATGCCCCTTGGTCGAGTGAGGGTTAAATGTCATAAATTCAATGCCCCATTTCAAAAAAGGACCAATAAAGACTACGGGATGCAAAGGAGTGGGCAGAGCACGCATCTTGCGATCAAAAATCTGGCACGCATGACACTTCTGGGCAGCGACGATGCAATCACGAAAGATAGTGGGCCAAAAGTAACCAGCATGTAGGATCTTCTACACAGTAGCACAAACAGATATATTTCCACCACATGCCCCCAAATGGCATTCATTAAGAACTTTCTTGGCTTCCTCAAGAGTGAGGTACCTCCGTAAGATCATATCAATACCACGATGGTAAAGAGTGTCGTCAATAATGATGTAATTTCGGGATTGGTATCGAATATATCACTGCTTAGAGCAAGAGGTATTAGGTCAGAAAGATTGGGTCTAGAGATAAATCAATAAATTGACATACCACGAGTCATATGACAAAATTAGAAATAATGACTCGTAAGGGATAGAATCTTCAAAATCAGGGGAAGGAAGTTCGCACATATGTTCGACGAAAACTAGGAATTTTTTTGACTTAGATTTGATGAATTTTAGGTCAAAGTCTTGGAGAATAAAAATCCAATTAGAGTACTTTTCCCCCATAAATTTACGTGACAGTATATATTTCATAGGGCTACAATATGAAATTACTGTAGTTTTCCTAAGCAAGATGTAATGGTGAAACCTTTGTACAACTTGAACAGCTGCCAAAGACAACATTTCTACATGATCATATTTTATCTCAGTATCATTATGGTTCTGACTCAGATAATAAATGGGATGTTCAATCCCAATATCGTCCTCCTGAACAAATACCATTTCTATAGTAGAAATGGTAGCAACTAGGTACAGGAAATAGTCACGCTGATAATCAGGGGGGTATAAAAGAGATGCCTAAACCAATACATCTTTCAGGGCATCAAACACTTTCTTAGCAGCATCATCCCAATGGAAGGGTACCCATTTCTCAGTAAGCAAGTGAATTCTTTGGTCATATTGTTGTAATTGGGGATGAACCTCTCGGTGAAGTTATCTTTCTCTTATATTATTTGTAACTGAATGAGAGAGGAAGGTGTAGGCAAGTCAATGATTGCTTGAACTTTCATAGGATCAATCTGAATTCTGTGTTTTTGAAAAAAAAAATAAGAGACAACCAGAACCAACACAGAACACACATTTGTGTGGGTTAAGTCGAATTTTATAGTGTCTGCAACAGCGAAAGATAGCTCGAAGATGCATCAAGTGATCAGCCTAGTGTTTAGGATGAGCAGGGAGATCATCCAAATATGGTTGTACAATGCATTTTATATCATGAAAATCGTAATCCATCGCATTTTAAAATGTGGCACTCGCATTATTCAATCCAAATGGGAGCTTTCGATAAGTAAAATTACCCTAGGGACAGATACATGTAGTCTTAGGTTGGTCTGTCGAGAGAATGTTGATTTTAATATAGCCCCAAAACCCATCCATGAATGAATAGATCTCGCAGCTAGCACAGTCATCAACAATCTAGTTAATGAAAGGGGTCAGATAGTTGTCCCTAGGACAAGCACGATTCAAATCCTGATAAACAACACATAATCAAATCCTTCCCTATTTCTTCATGAAAAGGACTCCATTTGATAACCAATCAGTTAAAGGAATGGGGTATACGAAACTATCCTGAAGAATATTTTCAACTTCGACCTTGATCCTGGCAACCTTCTTGGGATGAACCGGACAGAGGCGTTTTCGGATGGGTTTGGCATCAGGATACATCTTAATCTCATGTACTACTATATTTGGGTCAATGTCTGGCATTTATTCATAATTACGTGTAAAGACCTCCTAAAACTCATGGAAAAGGGCTCTATAAATCCTGATCTCAGATGGAGAACAAGATGCTCCAATGTACATATGTTCGACAATAATAGAAATGTCAAGAGGTACGGTTTCTTCGATATTTGAGAGGTTATTTTCAAATTCGATCTCATGAATAGAGCCAGAATTCATAAGAGGTTCGACAGAATTGGCTAAATAGACAACACTGATATTATCCTCAATGGAATCTGATAAGGAGGAACAATGATGATGTTTTTCCCACAACCTGTCTTCTAGCATCATGATCTCCATGATGCTTTCATCAGTAGAGAATATGCGAGAAAAAGGGTTAGAAGGTGTGCCATAATCTAGTGATTGATCTACCCAATTGATCGAAGATAAGGTATAAGTCACACAAGCTGAATAAATGGCTTTGTAATCTATCTCAGCAGGGCTTAACGACATTCGGTCACAAAAAACTTGGATGTTGGTTTCATCATTTACATTCCATGGATCATCCGGGATATTAGATGATGACATCTTGTTAATATAAGCAACTAAAAAAGAATTATCAGGAATGGGAGGAGGAGGGAGTTAAAACGTTCCCATAATTGATGAATCCTTTAATAATTCAACCTTGACATGTTGATAGGATTGTAGGGATTCCCCCACAAGAGGGACACTTTGAGTAACATGAGAATCAGAGGATAAAAACGTGAGTTGATCTATGGCTACAATTTGGCCTTTATGAGGAAAGGTGATCATACGAAAATAGGCCGAAACGGCGGTAACCATAGCGTAAAATCATGTACATCCCAGTAGAATATTGTGATCAAGAGATCCATCAATAACTTCTACTTCTATAGATACAGTTTTTCCCCCTTATTCTACTTGAAGGGAATTCAAAATCCCACAAGGTTTGTAAGCTCTTCCATCGAAAGCTTTAAATGTGGTGGTTGATTGACTCAGTTGAGGTGAACAATCGCCTTCCAGCAAGACATGGACATAATTCAGGTCGAGGCTCTCTCATCCATGATAGAAAGATGCATTTTCTTACCACAGACGGCGACCTGTATTATAAAAGATAATTAAGCTGGAAGTTGATGGCCATAGTTTTCATAAGATAAAACCACTAGGTTGGAATCTGACATATCCACACATTCGATAGCTGAAAACAAGGCCTTATTTTGGGCGGGGTAGTTTTGCAACACCTCAAGAGTTGACATAACTAATGGATACTGAGCTAAGTCTTCAACAATGTTATAAGTTTGGGCAGCTCTTGAACAAGGGTTGAAAGTAGACTTATGAATAACTCCCTTTGGATGTTTTATGGTCAATTCTGCGGGAATCAAAGGTTTATTAGGATCAGATGATTGTGATGTCGAGCTTGCAAGATTATTATTAGATTGACCATTGGGTGGATTCACATTACCATAGTCCTTATTCTGATTTTCCACCATAACATTGAATCTTAGCTTCGAAGATGAAAGCATCAAAATCATGTTAGAGGAAGAAAGGTCCTGGGAAACCATATGGGTCTCCTGATTAGGAAACGGGTTGATCATCACAACAGGAGAAGTGGAATATTTAAGGAAATGATTCACTTCAGCGCAGTACGGATAGTGATGTGTAAAGTGATCCTCATTGAAAATAAAGCATGGGTAATGAGGATTTCTCTTCTCATCAGAAGACTAATTTGTTTTTTTATCCTGTGGTGAATAATATTTCTTCTTTTTACCTTTACCTTTATTTTTGCTTCTAGTTTGTTGTGGATACTTTCCCTTATCAGATGAAATGGAATTTATCTCGGAAGTAGAATCCACAGGACGTGATTGAGGGTTTTGCACAGATGCGATAAGAGAAACACCAGATGGTTTACTCACCAACTATGAACTAGAAGAACAAATCATGCCATCAACGGCATGAGATTCTTTACTAGGTGGATGAGGAACAGTATTTGAAGGTCTCACAGCGTTTGGTATCTTATCATCAAGCGTGCCTGATTAGGTATAAACAAGTTCCAAATATTGTGCACGAGAAATAACTTTCTCTTTGTTCATGACTCTGCCTTTAGCTACATATTATGTTATGGGAGACAACATAGATTTGGTAAAAAATTCTACTAACAATTGATCAGGAACATAGGTCTTGACCAATTGGAGGCAACGCCTCCACTCATGAATCTAATCTGAGATGTGAGTGGAATATGATTGTTTTAAATTGGTTAATATTTCCATTCCAGTTTCATATATGATGGGTAACTGGAAATGTGTGAGGAAGGTGGTGGCCAAAGTGATGAAATCATGAAACGAAGCTCTAGGTAACTCAATATACCATTTATCTGTGGTACCTTTAAGCCTTCATTTGAAAAGACAAATTCAAATGGAATCATCATTAAGGTATTTTGAAGAACACCATAGATTATAATTCATGATGTGCGTCGACGGGTCTTATCTTGGATTCCCATTGAATTTTGGGATATCCGAAGGAAATTTAGTGGGAATAATCGGGCACCATGAAAAATGAGAAATAGGGTCATTAATGAGTTGAGTTAAGTCTAGAAATTCAAGTGTTGCCACAAAAGGACATTGTCGGTTAAATTCCAGAGGAGGATTACTTGGATATGAAGGAATATATTGAGCACTAGGCACTTGCATTCCCGAATAAGGGGGATTTTGATAATAAGAAACTTGGGTACCAGGGTAAGGAGGATTCTAATAACCAGTATATAAGTGGCCTTGATTCCCAACACCAGGGTGACGATAATTTTGCTGGAATGGTTGTGTATGGATTTGTTGGCCTTGAAAAGGCACTTGATATGGACCATACTACTTCCCGGAGGGAGTTTGTATTGTCCCATGATAAGGCGGATCCAGTCAGGATTGCGCCATGCTATTGAAAATTTGTCATATCGAGACTTAAGGAGTACCTTGTCCAAGCGGTTGAGAGTGTGAGGTACCTTATACTGGCTGGGTAAGTGGAATTTGGGAAGTTCTAGATATCGTTGGAATAAACTGAGATGCAACGACATCTTGTAAGGGTTGGCTCACATGTATTCGAGCTTGTTGGGGTGTTGATGGATGGATAGGAATTTGAGAAGATGTTGCAAGTTGAGGATTCAATAATTGGTCCCAATATTGAACAGGTTGAACGGGAAAAGTAGGTTTCCGAACACTGGTAGCCATTCCAAGATAAGGAGGACTATAATGAGGTTGGTTACCAATTTTAGTTATACCAACAACAGGTTTTCCCTGTAGAAATTATACAATATGCACGTATATCTTGGATTCACCCAATCTAAAAATGTACTAAAGTTAAATATTGAATCGTTTCTACTAATATTTTGCGGAATTAAAAGCAGCACAATTTCCAATCATATGAAGCAAAGAAGAATAGATCAAAACCACAACACCAGATATTCTCAAGGAAAACTTACTACTCAAAACCCCTCTATCATATATTGTATATTCCACAAGGAATCATGAAACAATTACATACAAAACTCTTATCACAATAGCTCTCAGTATATCAGCTAATTGTCTCACACTATCATACAAAAATTGGCAAGTTCCTTAGCCAATTTACTGCCTCTAGACAGCCTGCCTTGCTCACGTAGTTCCTGATGAATGCAATCCTTAATCACAAAGAATTTCAGCCTTCCTCAACTGCGCTGAGTATCATGGGCATCCTGTGGTGTGTTAACTACACGTGGGTAGCCTGATAATATCACAACGGATAGCTACACTTCCCTTTCACCTAGATCTCAACTAGGTCTCCACTGGAACTGACATGCATGCAGTTAATAATAGTAAAAACATTAGTTTCATGTGAGATCACTACATGTGAATTAATTAATATTTAATTCACTTGATCTCTCACTACTCTACCTATTGTTACAAATAGCACAACTGAATTTAACTCACTTAATTGAGTTAAACTGATTTACAACTTGCACCATTGCACTCCCAACTCTGTTACAACTAGAATCACTCTGTTACAACTCAATTCAACTTTCATGTCCCACCAACCAACCTCTTAACTCGAAATTCACTTAGCTAATTGATTTTCCACTTCCGTTAACTATTTCCAAGTCCACATTGAGAATAGATTACATTTTATTGTCCATCTATATTAAGATATAATAAAGATAGACATGC
This sequence comes from Pinus albicaulis, assembly GCA_034641835.2. Taxonomy (NCBI): domain Eukaryota; kingdom Viridiplantae; phylum Streptophyta; class Pinopsida; order Pinales; family Pinaceae; genus Pinus; species Pinus albicaulis. Next base: position 1,305,023,941 of record CM076570.1, read on the forward strand.
ATATATAAATAGACATGCACCATACATCTATAAATAGACTTACACCTAAAAATAACATGTGTGGGCCCCACCTAGTGTAGGTGCTTAATTTTCACTAGGATCAAGGATGTTGTTTCTGGATGCCAATTCCATTGTTTCTTGTTGCAAACTTCAACAATCCCTCTCAACAAGAAAGGAATTTCCTTGCATGTGACATGCAACTCCATGCATGCGCGATGCAACCTTTGCATGCAACACTTCTCTAGTGTTTCTCACACATGCAACCTTTGCATGCAACACTTCCGAAACTGAATACCCTCCAAACAACTGAATTAGTATAATGCATATGTCATCAAATTCTTCTAACTTATGCTAGCTACTGCACATGTCTTCAAGAACCACTGCGATGTTGACACTTGCATCCATGCACTCTGCACTTGCTGCCTACTTTGATCTGCATTCCAATATCTGACACTATCACTTTGATTTCATGTCCTCACAACATCTGAATGAATCAATCCAATTGATCCTGCTACTGCTGCTCTGTGGGCTCCTCATATCCAGGTTCGATTCATGAGATACACACCATCTCAATGAATCCTGCCCAAAAATTATTCTTGGAATTATTCATGCATGTCGCCCCACCTCTCACCTAGGGGTATAGCTGCATGCACTCCCTCTACCCATCTAGCACGAAATTTCTTTGCATGAGTGGTTGCTCTCACTCCATGATGCTCATCTTGTGGCTGCTCCACATCCTGAGGTTCACTCTTACCTGCATGCAAATCCAACTCCCTCTCAAGGGTCAATTGCATGGCTTTCTCACACTTCTGAATGGTAGGAATCTCTATACAAATCGTATCTATATCAAATCTATAGAGATTCTTCTACATCTCCAGTTGTGGCTGCTCCACAACCTTCTGAGACTGCTTCTCGGGTTGCATGTTGAGAGGCTTCCTCTCAACCACTAAGTCACTAACCTCTCCTTTTCTCCTCAAATTTTTGCATGCATCTTGTACCTCAATTCATGTAGGTTCTTGGCTCGGGCACATTGTAATTGTCTCGTCGTCGCATTAATTTTCTAACAAAAGAGCTGATTTTAAATCGATGATATCTCCCTCATCTGAGCTTCAATTCGACTGATGTTGTTTTTTCAATCTGGTCATTTTTTCGCAAGGAATCCAAATATACTATTTGTTTTTGAAAATTTTGCATCAAAATTTTTAGATATTCTCTGCAAACTCGCGCACCCAAATAATTCCTATTCTCATACAATATAGAAAATTTATAACACAGCTCTGATAGCATGTAGAAATTACACAATATGCATGTATATCTTGGATTCACCTGATCTAAAAATGTACTAAAGTTAAATACTAAATCTCTTCTACTAATATTTTGTGGAATTAAAAACAACACAATTGAGAATCACATGAAGCAAAGAAGAATAGGTCAAAACCACAACACCAGATATTCCTAGGGAAAGCTTACTGCTCAAAAACCCTCTATCATATATTGTATATTCCACAAGGAATCATGAAACAATTACATAAAAGACTCTTATCACAAGAGCTCTCAATACAACAGCTAATTGCCTCAAACTTTCGTACAAAATTGGCAACTTCCTTAGCCAATTTACTGCCTCCAAACAACCTGCCTTGCTCACGCAATTCCTGATGAATGCAATCCTTAATCACAAATAATTTCAGCCTTCCTCAACTAAGCTGAGTATCATGGACATCCTGTGGTGTTTCAACTATACTTGGGTAGCCTACTAATATCACAACTGATAGTTACACTTCCCTTTCACCTAGATCTCAACTGGGTTGCCACTGGAACTAACATGCATGTAGTTAATAATTGTAAAAGCACCAGTTTCATGTGAGATCACTACATGTGAATTAATTGATATTTAATTCACTTGATCTCTCACTAGTGTATCTGCAGTTACAACTAGCACAACTGACTTTAACTCACTTAACTGAGTTAAACTGATTTACAACTTGCACAACTCATGCACCACTGCACTTCCAACTCTATTAAACCTAGAATCACCCTGTTACAACTCAAGTCAACTTGCATGTCCCGCCAACCATCCTCTTAACTCAAAATTCACTTAGCTAACTATTTTTCCACTTCAGTTAACTATTTCCAAGTCCACATTGAGAATATATTACAATTTATTGTCCATCTATATTAAGGGATAGTAAAGATAGACATCCATCTATAAATAGACATGCATTCTATAAATATACATGCACCATATATTTATAAATAGACATACACCTAAAAATAACCTATGTGGGCCCCACCTAGTGTAGATGCTTAATTTTCACTAGGATCAAGGATCATGTTTTTGGATTCCAATTTCACTATTTCTTGTTGCAAAATTCAACACTCCCTCTCAACAAGAAAGGAATTTCCTTGCATGCACCATTCAACTCCATGCATGTGGCATGCAACCTTTACATGCAACACTTCTCTAGTGTTTCTCGCACATGCAACCTTTGCATGTAGCACTTCCGAAATTGAATAGCCTCCAAACAACTGAATCAGTATAATGCATTTGTCATCAAAGTCTTCTAACTTCTGCTATCTACTACACATCTCTTCAAGAACCACTACATTATTGACACCTGCATCCATGCACTCTGCACTTGCTGCCAACTCTGATATGTGCTCTAGTATCTGACACTGTCACTTTGATTTCATGTCCTCATGATATCTGACTGCTTCAATCCAAATGATCTTGCTATTGTTGCTCTGTGGGCTCTTCATAGCTAGGTTCGATTCATGAGATCCACACCATCTCAATGAATCCTGCCCAAAATTTATTCTTGGGATTATTTATGCATGTCGCCCCACCTATCACCTAGTGGTATAGCTTCATGCACTCCCTCTTCCCATCAAGCTCGAATTTTCTCTGCATGAGTGGTTTCTCCCACTCCATGATCCTCATCTTGTGGCTACCCCACATCCTGAGGTTCACTCTTACCTGCATGCAAATCCAACTCCCTCTCAAGCGTCAATTGCATGGCTTTCTCACACTTCACAATGGTAGGAAGCTCTATAGAAATCGCATCTACATCAAATCTATAGAGATTCTTCTACATCTCCAATTGTAGCTGCTCCACAACCTTCTGAGACTGCTTCTCAGGCTGCATTTTGAGAGGCTCCCTCTCAACCACTAATTCACTAACCTATGTTTTGCTCCTCAAATTTTTGCAAGCATCTTGTACCTCAGTGCATGTAGGTTCTTAGCTCGCGCACATTGTAATTGTCTAGTCGTCACATAAATTTGATAGCAAAAGAATTGATTTTAAATCAATGATATCTCCCTCGTTCGAGCTTCGATTCAACCAATTTTTTTTTCAATTTGAGTATTTTTTCCCAAGGAATCCAAATATGCTATTTTTTTTTCGAAAATTTGGCATCAAAATTTTCAGATATTCTCTACAAACTCGTGCACCCATATAATTCATGCTCTCATACCATGTAGAAAATTTATAACACAGCTCTGATATCATGTATAAATTATACAATATGCATGTATATCTTGGATTCACCCGATCTAAAAATGTACTAAATTTAAATACGGAATCGCTTCTACTAAAATTTTGCGAAGTTAAAATCAACACAATTGCCAATCACATGAAGCAAAGAAGAACAGATCAAAACCACAACACTAGATATTCCCAGGGGAAATCTTACTGCTCAAAAACCCTCTATCATAAATTGTATATTCCACGAGGAATCATGAAACGATTACATACAAAACTCTTATCACAAGAGCTCTTATTACATCAGCTAATTGTCTCACGTTGTCATACAAAATTTGGCAATTTCCTTAGCTAATTTACTACCTCTAGACAGCCTGTCTTGCTCACGCAGTTCCTGATTAATGAAATCCTTAATCACAAAGAATTTCAGCCTTCCTCAAATGAGCTGAGTATCATGGGAATCCTGTGGTGTTTTAACTACACCTGGGTAGCCTGATAATATCACAACTGATAGTAACACTTCCCTTTCACCTAGATCTCAACTGGGTCACCACTGGAACTGACATGCATGCAATTAATAATAGTAAAAACACTAGTTGCATGTGAGATCACTACATGTGAATTAATTAATATTTAATTCACTTGATCTCTCACTAGTGTATCTGCAATTACAACTAGCACAACTGACTTTAACTCACTTAACTGAGTTAAAATGATCTACAACTTGCACAACTCATGCACCACTGCACTTCCAACTCTATTACAACTAGAATCACTCTGTTACAACTCAAGTCAACTTGCATGTCCCACCAACCAACCTCTTAACTCGAAATTCACTTAGCTAATTGATTTTCCACTTCAATTAACTATTTCCAAGTCCACATTGAGAATAGATTACAGTTTATTTTCCATCTATATTAAGGGATAATAAAGATATGCATGCATCTATAAATATACATGCACCATACATCTATAAATAGACATACACCTAAAAATAACCTGTGTGGGCCCCACCTAGTGTAGGTGCTTAATTTTCACTAGGATCAAGGATGTTGTTTATGGATGCCAATTTCATTGTTTCTTGTTGCAAACTTCAACATTCCCCTGCAAGAGGAGGAGGAGATTATGAAGGAAAATGTGACCTCGATAGAGGATACCTAGCATAAGGAAGGTCGGGTTGTTGAAGGTAACCTTTCCCATTGATATAAGGTCTATCCTGCTACTCAATCGTAGGTGTAAGCGGAGGAGGAGGAGGAGAAGACTGTGTGGCAGTCATAAGAGAAGTACCAGATGATATTCCTGTATTGGATGACATAGGAGAGGTCCAAGGACTGGAAGCTGCACCAGAAAAGGTACCAGATCAAGACTAATAACATGGTGGGATGGACAGACCACCATATAGATTTGTTTCTGGTGATGTTGCAAACATATATGTGGAGGCAACATTTGATGTATTGAACATGGTGACGGACACGGGTTGAGAAGGTGGATCAATTCTAGTTGTGGTTAACAACTTCGATGAATATTGTCGTGAGAAATCCGTGGGTGAGTCCAAATAAAAGGATTTTGTGTCGAAGTTTGAAAAGGAAGAGGGTCAGTTTGATAAAAAAGAAGTCCTTCCTAATGAACAGGAGTAGAAGGATGAGGATCTTCTTTCGGTATCTCTTCAATACTCACAAGTCCGGGTGGAAGAGGTTCACCGTCGTGTCCAAGATATATAGGTTATGACTAAGACAAAGGAAGAGAAAAGGAATATCTTGAAGTGATAGGTATATATGGTTGTGGCTCCTCAGGATCAACAACCTCAGGAATAAAAGTGTCTGAATCAGGAAATTCAGGTACAACAACTTCAAGCAACAGATTTTTAGGGACTTCTTTTTAGATTGTGTCAGTGTCACAATCAAGAGTAGATGTGATCTCGGGCTTCGAACTCAAAGGGTTAGATGATTCTAGCATATCAATATCAAGAGGATGGCTAGAAGTGGTTCCCGATGTTCCTGATTTGGTAGTTTATGTCTTCTTGTGCTTCTAATGATGGTCAAGAGAAGCCCCTCGTGGAAGTGGAGGTTTATTTTGCATTCCACGCGAACGAAAGGGTGGGGGATTTTTTTCTTCCACATTTGACAATAAATTTTATTAACACAAAAATAAATAAATAAAAAAGAGGGTAATCTAGGCATAAAGGATTACCAAGAAACCGTGAACTGCAATATACACCTTGGTGAACCACCGACTTAATGTATGACATCCAATCTCCCTGAATGTTGTGTTCAATGTATCACGGTATACAAGGAGGTGGACTTGGTTACCTATGGATGGATAGCAACCTATAGGGGACTCCCAAACTATACATGATGGTATGTGGGAGTGAAGTCTATAGTAGTGATGTCTAATGTGTAATCGTTCGATGATAGTGTTCCCTTATACTTTACATGTGTGGAGCACCATCCAATATACCCAAAGGTATGTGGAGAACAATCCTATACACTCATATACATTGAACGGGATACCACCCTCGTAATACAATGTTGAAAATCAAAGACATATCCTACGTTTAATTACATCAGAACACGTCTGTTATGTGGAATTATGGATTACGAATAAAACATTCTTCCCAAGATGTGTTGCTCATCAAGAACAACATATTAAAGACTTTGCGACTACTTTTCCTAACTGTAAATAGACACACATAATAGATCAAAGAACTTACTTGGAGTCCAAGTGCTTCATTCTCCTTTTGTCTCTCTTGTTGTCGCTTCAAATCCAAGCTAGATGTCCAAAAACATTTCCTACAAGAATGAATACTAAACAACAAAATATAGCAATAATACAGATGTCTATTCAATTTATTTAGTTAAACCAATGAAACATAAACCATAAACATCAGTTAAGAATTCATAATATGGAAAACATGAGCTTATACAGATACATATGTGGGAAAGTAAGAAGCAATCTTTATTAATGGATAGAAGGGGAGGTTACAACCCAGTGATTGATTTAGTGTCACCATCTCTAGCAGCATCCCAACCTCATCACAATGCACATCTCTCTAGCAGCATGTCACTCAAATCAATTCCTCAATTGAAATTCCACCAGCATTTCTCTACTCAAATTCTTCCTTAGAAAGCACTAGGATATGTGCTCAATTTATAGATGAGCTTAAGGTAGTTTTACAATCAATGACTTTCTAATAATAGGCAAGGCATGTTCCCAATCTTGTATATGTCAAATGGACACATGGATTCGAAGTTTGACACATGTGAACTCTTCTAGAAGGCATTGGCCAAGTGGAGATTCCAGAACAATGAGAATTTCACTCCCAATGTGACCAACGCACCTATGAGTGTCGAGAAGTGCTTTGCAGAGCAGCCTTGAATGGGGCTACCTACATATGCAACACACTTAGTCCCTTGAGAGGCATCATTGTAGAACTCTCATATGATATAATATAAACTTCAAATCTTAGAGACCTTTGCAAATGGAATTCATGGATGATTTGTCTTGTTCTTTGTCTTAGGGCATGTAACAACTGAAATGATAGGGGATGATAGACCCTGTTCATTGGTCCTGGAGATGATGTCTAGTTAACCAGGTTATTGGGAATGGTGCCCAATTTGACCTATAACAATTTCCCCCTAAAGCATGAAGTCAGAATAATAATAAAAATATTTTGATTGATATGCTTTACACTGTGATGGGCTGGAGATGAAGCGGAGTGGCGACCTGCATCAATTTTAAAATACATTACATCATGATATATCCTCTTGATCATAGATTGCTGAGGGTAGGCATTCCCATGTTCAGCACATAAACTATCTAATAACATGTACATAGTGCATAAAGTCGTCTTTATTGGAATGTTTCCCAATGAAAACATGCCTACAGATATAGACCCATGTTCAGATGACAATATGTATGTAAGGTCGCCGTATAGATGATGTGTACAAAAATCCTGAAATCACAGCCCAGATGGATGAAACTAGATCTAGGGTATTCTTATCTCGTTGACTCGATCATTTGGGTACAAGTCTAGCCATGTGAATATATCATTTGTAGTTGAACATGGTAAGACATAGTTTGATTACCAGCCAATTATATGAGCTGTTAACAAATGCGAGAGAACCACCATTAATATCAATGGCCCTCAAGGTACTATAGCACATTTTGTAAGGTGTGAATAGATGATTTGATGTCAAACGCCAGATAAAATATTTCGGTCAAAGGTCCGGAAGCGAGGATCTTGTCGATGTTGTAACAAGCCTCATGGTACTGGAAATGGGTGTTTCTAAGTGAAATTCCTGGATAATTATTTTTCGTCGACAAGAAGCCACCTTATTACGAAACGGGAGTTACTGATTTCGGAGAGAAAGGTAAGACTTGATATAGCAATTTTCAGGGATGACGTTCATGAGAATGAAAGTTTATGAGTATTGCAGAAGTTCAGTAGATGACTTCTCTTGAACATATCAACGACACTGAGATGAGTTGGCAGCATTGACCCAAAACCGAAGTGAAGGTATGATGAACCATAGGTATGAATGAACCATCAAGAAGATTACCCAACCCAAATAGTCACGGTGATGGAGTGAAGTTTCATGTTCAAGAGTGACCTGCTACCGTAAAAAGTTTTGTTCACTTTCCCAAATTTTCCCCGATCATTTGTCAACCAGTACCTCTTTATTTTTTAACAAGCTTGAGGAGGATAACATATTATTGATCTATAATTCAACCCTTCGGGAAAAAAATGTATCACTATTTAATAATTTAAAGATTCTAGCGATGAATGAAACTCGATTCTTGCCATGATCAACAAGAATGTTGTTATTTTATGTTTTAACGAGCCTAACGACAGTGAGAGCCCAGTCCTTTTTCATATTTAGAGAGTTTTAAAAAGAGGACGAAAGAAAACTCCATAAGTAATTTTTCGTAAATTTGTCACTCAGATCCGAAAAAGTGTAAAATAATATCTGAGAGAACCTCTTTGGTCATGTTTGACCAAGGTATTCCTTTTTCGTAAATAATATATCTCAGTCCAGAAAAGGGTTAAACTTATACTAAGTAGATATCAATTCATTTACTTTTACGATCTTGAAAAGACAAATGCTCGACAATATTTCACATTATCGGAGTCTGAAAAGAGCTGAAAGAAGACTCCAAGGGTTCCTTTTTCACTGTTATCGAAGCTCGAAAAAGAGATAAAAGTGTGCTTCAAATCCTTTTTCATTTTTAACAAAGCTTGAAAAATGAGGAAAAGTATGCTTTGTGGTCAAATCATTCTTGAAATAAATCTGCTATCAGTTGTGGACTCTGTTCAGAAAAACATCAAATGGATTAAAAATACCTATTTCATGATAAAAACATAATAAAACCATAATCATAGCAATAAATATAATTTGCAAACAATTAAATTACTATTAAAAGTAGTTTTACTATTCATTTTTACCATTCCATAGTTACCATTTGCATTTTGGAGCTCTGAACCTAATTTTGCCCTCGAACTTCAGTTGTTGATTGCGATCATTTTTGTGGACAGATTTCATTGTTGTTTGATCCATTTTAGTGCCATGAACCTCCTCTTTCCTTCAGTAATCATTTCATTTCCAATTTCTTCAATTTTTTAGGGTTTTGGGGCCACTAGGGTAAATTCTGCTCCAAAAGAGGGAAACACACCCTTGGATATCGAAAAGTGCATTGCATAGCAGCTAAATTGAAGGCTACTTGCATACACAACACATTTTCCCTTGCTAGAGCCTACGTTGGGCGCAATCTACATTTTTGTTTTTTGCATCATGCCCAAAATTTGCCCAATTTTTCGCATTGAATGGAATCTAATGGTTCTTATGGTTTCATTTTAGATTTCCATCAGATTACAATGATGATTGTATGGAGGGAAAGAGAACATGAAGAACAGGATATGATTTCCCTAAATGATTCGGGCACAGTAAGAGCCCTAAGAGATTATGGACTGCTAAAGTACCTCTGGTTGTCAGGGATGAGGCAACAAATAGAACTCTTGGATTTCTTAGTTCGAGCATGGGATCTAGCTATCGAGGCATTTCATATTAAGAACCAAGTGGTTCCCATAATGGTTGAGGATGTATAGTTTCTTACAGGTTTGTCGAGGAGAGGCTTGCCTATTTCGCTCTCAGGGTCTATTCTTGTAGGAGAGACAATGAGAGATTATGTTTTGCAACATTGTTATCCATGGGAAAAGCAAAGAAAATATGGAAATATAAACATCTGGGATGTTATATATTTTCCTTTGAGAACTATTCTTTTCACAATCGCAAAACTTTTTAGCACCGTTACACTACATGTAACGAATAGATCGTATATGCAGTAAGTGCTAGAGTGTATGGAGCCAACAGTCTTCAACTGGTCTGAAGCTATACTTTCTTAGATAAAATAACAATTGAATAAAGAAAAGGGAGGAAGGAAGAAGAAATTTAGTTATGGTTCAATCCTCATATCATTTTCCTTAGAACAAATTCCACTGATGCAGCCACAACATGTGACACTGGACATGTCCAATCCTATAGATCCACAAATGCAGAGGTGGGTAGAACTAATGGGTAGGCATGTAGGCCAATCGACCATTGTGTTCTCGACTACATCCTTCACCTGGTTTAGGCAACATATTTTCGCCATCGATGAGTATGCATACGCAGGCCTTGGTTCCCGAGGAGATCCAGATTTAGCTTTACCAGAAGGTGCTCAGTGGGGTGCAATAGGTAAGAATGTTTTGACCATGTTTTTTATTTTTCTAATGTTTATACAATGTTTTTGTATTTTGATGTTTTCCCAATACTAAACTAAATGTTTGATGTAATGCAGATGTTGGTCGAGTTCAACCGGTGGAGGAACCAGAGCGTGAAGCAGATGTGCCAGAAGAGAGGGTTGTCGGGAGAGCATTCCTTCGGGATCTTGATATGGCTAAGACTCTAATTGAGCTTTGGCAGCACATAGAGGGGTTGACCTTTAGGATTCCGGATTTTTGGATCGAAGAGTTACCCATGCGACTGAAGCGACACACTATTGGTGTTCCTAACCATTGGATGCGGTTACTACGTAGGATAGCTATATCTATAGCATGTTACCATGAGCAGCACTAGTTTACTTTTGACATTTTGCATACATTTTGAGGTCAGATGACCAATGTGTCTTGGGCACAAATTTTTGTAAAAACCTATAACTATCTATCTATATGATTTCAGTGTTTTCCTATGTTTATTGTGCAATCCTATTCAATGATGTGAATGTTTTCTTTACATATGTTGCAAATTTCTGTCTAAAACTTGATTAACCAATGAATCAGATAATGTGTTCAAATTTTTGGAAATGTGTTGATATCATAATAAAATCAAAATGTCTTTCCAAAGGTCGAACTCTTAGGAACAAACGATGCAGTGTTGGACTTCTAACAGTATAAACGCTAGTAAGTTGTAATACCACAAGTTGTGAGTCTAACGTTATGATTATGCAGTTAATACCAAATGAAATGGCATTAGAGAGAAGTAAAATAAACACGCTATACTCAGCAATATTATTCGTCGATATACCGATACAAATCCCTTGAAAACTCACTAACTCATCATTCAGAGCAAAAATGGCCCACGTTGTAGAGGATAGATTCTACGTACTACAACTAACACCATTAGCATATCCAACAAATGGTTCCAAAGATTCAGTCATCTGCGATGAAAGGTAAAGTGGATTACTAATGTCAAGAAAACTCTAAAAACAAACTAAGATAGTGAATGCAAATCAACAACATATATATACAATATAATACAAAATATTACTACACTCATGATTAAGCATAGTAATGTTTCAAATACAACCCATTTCTAGGTTGTGCCAACGGAATTCCATCGTAATCAACCAACTCATAGGCACCCTTAGTCTTTTGACAATATAGGGACCATGCCATAATGGCTCAAATTTTCCTGTACCTATCACATCAGCTTCTTGATCATAAAGAAGGACCAAGTCACCCTCTGAGAAAATGCGAGGCTATACATTTTTGTTGTATTGCACCTTTATACGTCTCTTATGCGCTTCATTGGACAATTAGGATTCATGACGTGTTTCATCAAGATGGATGAGGTTTAAAAGACGTGCTTATTCTTCTGAGGTGTCAGGTAACAAGTCGATTATGAGTTTTAACGATGGTATTTCACATTGGATTGGTAAGATAGCTTCTATATCATACACCAATTGAAAAGGAGTAAATCTAGTTGTGTTTCTCACTGAGGTTTGATACCGCCACAAGGTAGAGTACAGGATCAAATGCCAGTTTCTTTTACGAACTCCTATCATTCGTTGAAGCATACGTTTAAGAATCTTATTGATAGCCTCAACTTGTCCATTGATTGTGGATAATAAGGAGTAGAATTATCATGTGACAATCCTAACTTGGCATTCAATTCAGCCATCCTGTGGTTGTGAAAATGCTTCCCATGATCTGTAACTATAGCCTATGGGACCCCAAACTGTACAATAACATGATTAAAGAAAAACAATGCAGTTGTTTGTCCTATGTTATTGAATGTAGGCATCGCTTCGGCCCATTTGGTAAAGTAGTCTACTGCAACAATAATATAACCATGCCCCCCAGACGAATGAGGGTTACAGGTCATGAAGTCAATACCCCATTTCGAAAATGGTCCCACAGAGATGAAAGGATGCATTGGCGCTGGTGTTTTTCGGATTTTACGCTCAAAAATCTAGCATGCATGACAACTTCTGATTGAGATAATACAGTCACGAAATATGGTAGGCCAAATGTAACCGGCGCGGAGTACCTTCTACATGGTAGCATATCCAGATAAATTTCCACCACAAGCCCCAGCATGACAATCATTTAAAACTTTTTCAGCCTCCTCATGAGTGAGGCACCTTCTTAAAATTGTATCGACGCCACGATGATAAAGTGTATCGCCAATGATCAGATAATCTTTGGCTTAGTATCGAATATGTCACTATTCAAAGTGAGAGATATCAGGCCCAAAAGTTTGAGTTTGGAGATAAATGATGAAATCTCCATACCATGGATCAGATGATCCGATCAGAAACAGAGACTCGTCAGGAATTGATGGTTCCGATGTAGTTGCAGTACTATTATAGGGAAGGTCACAGAGAAGCTCAACCAAAACTAAAGACTTCTTTGACTTGGATTTGATAAATTCCAAATCAAATTCTTGCAAAATGACAATCCATTTTGAATATTTTCCCCCCATCAATTGACGTGATAACATATAAGTCATGGGGTTGCAATCTGAAACAATAGTAGTTTTTTAGAGTAGGATATAGTGGCGAAATATTTGGACAGCTTGAACAGCTACCAAGGCAAGATTTTCTATGTATAAATACTTAACTTCTGTATCATTGATATTACGACTCAAATAATAAATTGGATGTTCTATCCCATCTTCTACTTGGACCAATACCATAGCAATGGTCATTTCAGCCACGACGATATATAGGAAATAATCACTTTGATAATTAGGGGGATACATTAATGACGCCTGGATAAGAGTATCCTTAACAACATCAAAAGAAGCTTGCACAACTTGTTCCCAATGGAAGGGAACCCCTTTTTTCAAAAGTCTAGTAAATCCTTTAGCCATTTTGGCGTAGTTGGGTATGAACCTCCTTAGGAAGTTAGCCTTTCCTTGAAGTTTATGTATCTGAAGTAAATTTGATGGCACAAGAAAATCAAGAATGGCCTGAACCTTCAATGGGTCGATTCTAATTCCTTATTTTGAGACGATGAATCCAAGAAAACGACTAGAACCAACACAAAACACACATTTATGTGGATTGAGGTGAATTTTGTAGTGTTGGCACATAAAAAAATTGCTCTCAAATGCATCAGGTGATCAGTCTGATTTCGTGAATGCACGGGTAAATCATCTAGATATGGTTGAACAGTGTGCTTGATGTCATTGAAAGCATAATCCATTTCTCTCTGAAAAGTTGCCCCAGCATTATTTAAACCAAACGGAAGTTTCCTATAAGCGAATGTACCCCAGGGATAGATGAATGTTGTCTTATGTTGATCCTCTGGGCGGATATTGATTTTATTGTAGCCGGAAAATCCATCCATGAATGAAAATATTTCGCATCCAGCACAATCGTCAATAATCTAGTTGATAAAGGAAGTAGGATAGTTTTATTTTGGACAAGCAAGATTGACATCCTGATAATCAACGCACACTCTAATATTTCCTTACTTTTTCATGACAGGAACGATGTTGGAAACGCACTCAGTTAGCGGAACAGGGTAAATGAAACCAGTACACAAAAAAATTTCAATTTCTACTTTGATGGTAGTAGCCTTCTTTGGATGAACAGGACGAAGGCATTGACGCACTGGTTTGACATCAGGATACATATTAATAGTGTGTTCAATGATACTAATATCTATGCCTAGCATTTCCTCATAAGACCAAGAAAATACATCATGAAATTCATGAAATAGAGAGCGATATAATTCAAGTTCTGATGGAGAACAAGATACGCCGACATGAATATTTTCTACAACGCTGGGTTTTGTCGAAATATTGATAGAAATGGTTTCTTCAATATTTGACAGATTTCGCTCGGAATCGATTGCATTAATAGGTAAAGAGTTCGAAAATAAATTTTTGATTGATGGGTGATATATTTCACTAAGATATTTTTCTTCATAGTCAGAAGATGGGAACGATGATGATAATCTTCTCATGGTTCTCCTTATGGCATCATAGCTTCCAAAATATTCTCATCTGTCAATAACATTAAGGAAAAAGGATCAGAAGGAGTACCAAAATCAAAGGAACAATCAATCCAAACAATTAGCGACGTTGATTTCGGATTCGCCGCCCAAGTTAGATAGATTGATTTCTATGCCAGCTCAATAGGGTTGGGCGGTAGAAACTCATCCAACGTAACAATTTCAGAATCATTTGTACTCCTCCTTAAGACAGATGGAGTGGAAGAGATCATGTAGCAGGTCTCTATACTTGCAATTTCTGTCGACGTCGCAGGCGGTAATAATGCAAAGGTTCCCATGAGAGTGGAATCCTTTAAGAGTCATACACCAATGTTCTAAAGTGCTAGTTGGGGTGCGTGAACGAATGGAACACTCCCATTTACTTGCGAAGCAGAGGCAAAGAAGGATAGATTATTGATGACTATGATAGACCCTTATATGGAAAGGCTATCATTCTAAAATATGTAGAAACAATTGCATTCATAGCATATACCCATGGCCTTCCAAGTAGAATATTTTAGTCGAGGGGTCCATCAACAACTTCGACATCAAAATTCATTGTTTTGCCCCACTAGTTCAACATCCAGGTTATTAATAATACCACAAGGCTTATATGTACGTCCATCGAAAGCCCTTAACATCGTTGATGATTGAGATAAACCTGGAGATCCAAGTGACTTCCAACAATTTAGAGACATAATGCATGTATATGCTCCCTCATCAATAATAGTACGATGAACAAGGTGATTTAGAACATTTACTTGTATAGAGAATGCCAATTCTGCTGGTAGTTGCGACACATAGCCCGTATGATTAAAGACGACGAGATTAGAATCAGTCGGATCAATTCCACCAATAGCTGAAAATAAAGCCTGTTTTTGTGAGGGACAATTTTGTAATACCTCAAGAGCAGACATAGCTGAAGGGGATTGAGACAAATCTTCAACTATATTATAATTTTGTGTAGCTCTTGCTCGAGGATTATATGTCGATTTATGAACGACTCCCTTTGGTGGCTTAATCATCAATTCAGGAATAGCAATAGGCGGTACCAATTTTGTAGACGAATTTTTAGTCGAGGTGGTAGGTTGATTAGTGACCTGACCACAATAATATTTATTACATGTTGACATCAAAATATCTGTTGAAGGTTTTGTGACAGATAACATAAGAACTTGGGAACTAGAAGCTGGATCCATAGCAACCAAATTTGTGTCCGGATTTGGAAACGGGTCTGTCAACACAGCTGATGCATGGGAAGTCTTAACCATTTTTAAGACTTCAGCGCAATGAGGAAATCCCTAAAAAATTGTTCCTCATTACATATTATGCATGGATAACAAGGTTTCCTAGGTCCAGATGATTGATCAGATGATCTTTCCTGCAAGTTAGAAGTTTGTTTTTTCTTATTTTTCCCTTTTTTCTTACTTTTGGGTTGCTTGTCACTTTTTCCTTTGTCAAATGACATGGAATTAATTTCAAAAGAAGGAGCAGGATCAGATGTAGTAGTATGATGTGTGCTTGCAGTACCAATCAAGCCATCTCCGGCATAAGAGTTCTTTAATTAAGGAGGAACAGTAAAATTAGATCTCGATGTGTTAGTAATTTTTTCATAGAGCATGCCAGACTGAGAATAAATCAAGTCTAAGTATTGGGAACGAGAAATAACTTGCTCTTCAATGATGATGCCGCCCTTAGCCACGTCCTCGGTTATAAATGGTAACAGAGACTTAATGAACCACTCAGCAAGGAGTTGATCTGGAACAAAAGTCTTAACCATTCTACGACGATGACACCACTCATGAATATGATCAGAAATGTGAGTAGCATTAGTCTGTTTGAAATTTTTCAAGAGTTCCATTCTAGTTTCATATCGAATGGGTAACTGGAAGTGTGTCAAAAATATGGTAGATAGGGCAGTGAAATTATCAAAAGAAGCTCTAGGTAACTCAATGTACCATTTTGAAGCTAGACCTATGAGCATACACTGGAAAAGACGTAGTCGAACAGAATCATCATTCAAGGAGTTTGATGAACACCACAAATGATAATTCATGACATGAGTTGATGGGTCTTCCCCAGGGTTTCCATTGAACTTAGGAATATCCGAGGGTAATTTGTGAGGCATCACTGGCACCAAGGAGCATAGTTGATTGGATCAATGGTTAGCCAATTTAAATCTGGTAACTCTAAAGTTGCAACAAAGGGCAACTGTCTATTAAGGTCGAGTTGAGCACATCCAGGGAATGATGGAATTTCTTGAGCATAAGGAATCTGTTGCTGGTAACTCAGATAGGGGTTTTTTTGAAAATCATACGCTTGAGGATTCTGTTGACCAAAACCTGGATATGATGCTTGTTGAAATGAAGGTTGAGGTTGACAAGGGGTATGTCCACCAATGTTATAACCCAAATTAGGATAACTTGGATTCAATTGAGGATAAGTATAACCTGGTTGTGGCTATGACATCCCATAAAATGGTAAACCAGCTTGTGAATAAATAATTCTAGGTACAGGTTGTTGTATATTAACCGAATTATTTTGAGTTTGTGAACCCAATACTAGAGGGTATTGAGTTGAAGGACCTACCTGAAAAGGTTGTTGTACAAAATTTTGATTCTATAATAGGGGTAAAGATGTATTAACAAGTGGAAATGATATGGGTGTAACAGGTTGAACTGGTTGATACGAGTGTACAACCGTTTGTGGTTGGATAGGAAGAGTGGGCTGCCATTGTCAAACATTCATTTTGACATTAGGTTGACCAAAAAGTGACGGATTACAGTCATAATGGGTGACCAAAGGTTTTCCCCCATCATGAGAAGGATAATAAGACGGAAAATATTTCTCTCCAAATGCAAGGAGTCCAGTTGATATGTTACTAGATGGAATAGACCCAAAAGGACCAGATTGATATTGCCCTGATGATGTGTATAAAGAATCAAGTCGTTCAGTACTCACTATAGGATTACCAATTAGAATACCCAACGATGACATTGGTAAATTCCATGGTTTTGAAGACGCACTAGAAAAAATTCTAGATAATGATCTGTAACATGATGGGACCATAGGGCCACCATGAAAATATGGCTCTAGTGAAGATTTGAACATCGACGAGGTAGCGAGGGCAGGTACTGACGTAATTGGAACAGATGGCCCAACCGAAGATGTTGGTTCAAGCATGGTTACTTGACCAAATTTATACCCTTTTGAATCGACGGGAGTTTGAATAGGAACAAGATCAACAAAAGCAGATGCTGGTGATTGAGGAAAAGACTTGTACAGGTAAAGGTCCTCCTCAAAATGAATTGGAGTTAAAGGTGTCTCGTCTTGTGGGATTTATTCAATCACAATTAAACCAGGTGGAAGTATTTCACTATCAAGCCCAAAGTATATTTCAGGAGGTGACTGTGTGATATGGGAGACTCAATGGCTATAGAAAATTGTGGAATGACCAATGGAGGAACAACTTCCGATTGTTCAACTTCGGGATTCAGATGTTCTGGAAAAAAGGATATAGGATTTGGATCAACTTCTAGTTGAACAACATCGATTCCAGGAGGTATGGTCTCACTGATTGGATGGATCGTGACCACGGGTAGCTGTGAGGACTCCGTTTCGATAACAATAGACAAACTGGGATGTGTAGAAACAACTTGAGCTAACTCTGGTGTATGGGAAGATGATGCTTCACCAGAGGTACGAATAGTAATTGATTCGGTAGAGTGTTGTCGCCTTCGCCGGCCAGGACTAACTTCTGGTGGTAAAGGTGGTTTCAATGCTAATCTACGCGAATGACGGGGGAAAGGATTTTTTTCTTCCACGATTAATAATTTATTTTAACCAAAAAAAATAAACAAAATAAAATTTTAATGCTAGACAAAAGGTTTACCAAGAAACTGTGAACTGCAAAATACCTTCTGGCAAACCAAGAAGTACGGGCAGGCAATCTCCCTGAGTGTTGTGTTCAGTGTATCACAATTTACAAGGCGGTCGACTCAGTTCACTATGGATGGATAGCACCTAAAATTTGTCCTCCCAAATATACTCGAAGGTACGTGGAGGCCCAAGTCCGTATTAGCAATGTCTAATGCGAAACCGCACAGTGAGAACACCCCTTTTATACTTTTCATACTGTAACACTGCCCATTATACCCGAAAGTATGTGGAAAAGCTACGATATACTTACGTACTTGGAGTGAGGTATCACACTCAGAATGTATTGTAGATAATTAATGAAAGCTGCTATTTTTTACGATGCCGGAACACGTCTCTAGCCTAGACCTTCTAAGTGTTATCGTTATGGTTCCAATTCTTTGTTAGGTAAATTGAGATAAATTTTAAGTTGATCTTGTTTATCAATTTGCCTTTCAATTTTCACCACAATGATGTATTTGAAATTCCTAAAATGCAAACTAAAATGATAATCAATCTTTCACTTTTAGTTTTTCAATGAAAATCCTAGCTACTAGAGAGAAAGAGCAATCAATTTGAGAGCAAACAAATCAAAGAGCATAAACTAAAATGCAGCTTTCCTAACTGTTCCTTTTGCAAAACACACAATCCACTACATGCAAATGCAAGTTTTTCTTTTCAGCCCCTTTAATGTTATGAATGCAGACTAGGAAACTAAGTGCATCAAATCAACAAAAACAAATGCCTTTTACATTTGAGAAATGAATATTTAAGCAACAACTTCTCTTTTGAAGGAAAAATGAGAAATTTAACAACAATTTCTCCTATCAGGAAATGAAGAATTTACGAAAATTTCCTTTTCAAAAACAAATGGATCTAATGCAGCAATGAAAATACTTTGAAATTAATTCGTCAATTATAAAGAAAAACGCTTTAAATAAACATTGAACAAACTATTCTTTCAAAGGAGGAAGAGGTAGATAAGGTCACTGGTCAATATGAGGCTTTAGGCTTTTCAAAACACAGCAGAGAACAAACTAAAAACAAAATTCAATGACAAATTCAATGGAATTTGGATGGTTTCAGGGGGTAAAACAGTCTCTAAGGAGAGACAGTGCGTTGCAAAGCATGCCTAATGGGAGACAGTGCTATGCAAAGCACTATGTCATGTCCAACAGTGCATTGGGCACAGTGTATAATGAAAAACACAGTTGTTTAACACACTTCTAATGCAAATTTGGATTTCAAAAAGCCTAATATTTATGATTAAAAGCTACTAGGTGAATAAACAAAGATAAACAGAGGCAAACACACCAAGGATGAAGGGTAAACTCCCCAGCGGAGTCACCAATTTGTTATGTGGAATTATGGATTATGGATAAAACATTCTTCCCAAGATGTGGTGTTCATCAAGCCAACAGATTAAAGACTTTGTGACTACTTTCCCTAACTATAAATAGATACACATAACAGATAAAAGAACTTACTTTGAGTCCAAGCGTTTCCTATTCTCCTTCTGTTGCTCTTGCTGTAGCTTCAAATCCAAGCTAGATGTCCGAAAATATTTCCTGCAAGAATGAACACTACAAAATATAGCAATAATACAGATGTCTATTCAAGTTATTTAGTTAAACCAATGAAACATAAACCACATAAATCAGATAAGAATTCATAATATGGAAAACATGAGCTTATACAAATACATATGTGGGAAAGTAAGCAACAATATTTATTAATGGATAGAAGGGGAGGTTACAACCCAGTGATTGATTTAGTGTCACCATCTCTAGCAGCATCCCAGCCTCATCACAATGCACATCTCTCTAGCAGCATGCCACTCAAATCATATACTCATTTAAATTCCACCAGCATTTCTCTACTCAAATTCTTCCTTACAAAGCACTAGGATCTATGCTCAATTTATAGATGAGATGAAGGTAGTTTTACAATCAATGACTTTCTAATAATAGGCAAGGCATGTTCCCAATCTTGTAGATGTCAAATGGACACTTGGATTCGAAGTTTGACACATGTGAACTCTTCTAGAAGGCACTCGCCAAGTGGATATTCCGGAACAATGAGAATTCTGCTCTCAATGTGACCAGCACACCTATGAGTGTCAAGAAGTGCTTTGTAGAGCAGCCTTGAATGGGGCTACCTGCATATGCAACGCACTTAGTCACTTGAGAGGCAGTGTTGGAGAGCTCTCATATGATATAATATAAACTTCAAATCTTGGAAACCTTTTCGAATGGAAGTCATGGATGATTTGTCTTGTTCTTTGTCTTAGGGCATGTAATAACTGAAATGATAGGGGATAATAGACCCTATTCCTTGGTCCTAGAGATGATGTCTAGTTAGCTAGGTCATTGGGAATGGTGCCCAATTTGACCTATAACAAAGTCTCTAGCCTAGACCTCTATGTGTTTGCATTAATGTTACAAATGATCCTTAGGTTGATTCAATAAATTTTACTATTTATCTTTAATTAAGTTTCAGTTTAGGTCTCACCATGGATGTCACCTGAATATCCCTAAAATGAAAATCTATCATGAGAGAACAGAAATATTTCACTTTCAATGAAAATATAACTAAGGAAGGGAAGAAACAATCAATATATAGCATACAACATGCAGTAAACAAGATGCAAGATCAAATTTCCCTTTCAATGTAACTGTTCCTAAATTAATGCACATACAAAACCCTAAATGCTAAATGGAAAAAAATTATTTTCACCATACTTAGTTTTTGAAATGAAGAAAACTAAGATGAAAATGTTTAATAATTGATTCAAATGCACTTTTCAGAATGAGGACTAGAATGTAATATTCCCAATTAGTCATGAGCTAGTTGGAATATTAATTTTTGTTTTTGCTTTCTTGTTTAATGAATAAGAGGATATGGAGATCCATAAATATCCTTAATATGAATAAAATCAATGCCAATGTGAAAGGAAGACATCTTGGCAGCTTAATTGAGCACCCTTAGGTGTGAAAAGGGGTTGGAACACATAGATTGGGTCAACTTTGACCAAATCAACAGCGTTGTCATGGAGGAGTGGACATTTATGGAGGGATAGCGCAGTTTTAGATGGAGACTCTTTGCATGGAAGTAGTGTCATAAATGAATGGGGATTAGGGTTAGAAAGCTCATTTATTATATAAGGAATAGGATGGAAGCCATATTATGGATGTTGATATATGTTTATGTTTTTATATATGGTCTGTTCAGACATATAGATTTCTTTAGTTGTTTAGCTAAGATTTCAGTGTTGTTTAGCACAGGGTGTTCCTGATCAGGAATCCCACCTCTTTCCTTGAGAGGCCTCTTGGAAGAGTTGCACTACATTCCACTATCAGGAATTTGGCCAAGGCTTCAGTCTTAATGTATAGCACAGTTTCTGTTGAGAGGTTGTGTTGTGTTGCGGGGTAGAAGTTGTGGAGGTTTGATTTGGGAAATTTCTGAGCTAGATCTCATTGGAGGGAGGTTCATTTCTCTTGGGAGGCTAGTAAAGAAGGCCCTGGAGCATCATTGATACATTTGGCATCAGGCCATAGTGTTTTTATCCCCTACAACGTAGTATCATTCTGGATCTGCATTATTTTAGGGAGGAGTTGCAGGGGTATTTGCAGTAGGTGATTTGGGGAGTGATTTATTCAGTGAAGGGGCCAACCTTTCATCCAGAGAATCCTTTGGAGGAGAACATACTCATTTTCTTATCAGCTTCAACCATTGATCTTCAGTTTCTTGTTGCAGCATACTTTCAGCTATAGGGCTGTAGCTCATTTTGTATTATTAGGTGTTTTCCCAGAGACCCTCTTGGGTTCTTTTCTGGAGGTTGTATAGAGCTCAGATCTTCATTTTTGTATCTATTGTGGCATATAACAGCCCTATATCTTTTTTGTACTCATTTTCTGTAGAAAAGCTTTTAAAAATGTGTTGTAGTAGTGTCTCCGGCATTTTGATATAGTAGCAGCACCTCTTATTGAGGTATTTATTCATTTGAGGCTTATGGTATCTTGTTGTATGTTTTGTGGCCCATTATTTTATACATATTTGCTATTGTTATGATGAATGGAAGGTCTCCATATTGGCCTCATGTTTTTATGTGATGTTTTACACTGCTTTTCGAGCATTTTGCACTATATTCTTGCTTTTCTCATTTGGAAATATTACAATGGTATCATATCATAATCTTGGCTTAGCCTGTGCATATTGAAAGAAAATATTTCATCAGAAGAAGGAGATCCTCTCACAAATAGAGAGAAGAGGCATCTCATAAGAATAAACCATAATTTTGATTATACAAATGATAAAGAAGACAAGGGTAAAACCCCTTTATCAGGAGAAGATGAAGAGAAGGAGTATCCCAAGCTACTTATTAGAACCATGCAAGACATTGCTAGAGAAATAAAGGAGATGAGGATGGATAGATACAAGGAATCCCCTAAAGGATTTCAACATGGTGAAGGCTCTGGCATTTCTCATCACTAGAGTGATCAACCAGTGAATCAGCATCAAGTTTCCCAACGCTCTACAATGCCTACATTATTAGCAGTGGGAAATGAAGGGTTTAAATAACAAGAAACTCTTGAAGACTATTTCATGGAGTATGAGTCTCAATCTCAGAGATTCAAATATAACTTGAGTTTTCAATAATTTTTTCATATCAAGGACAATAGGAGACCCATGCATCACAATAGAGGTGGAGGATTCATTCATAATCCTGATCTACACCGAACTATGGGAATATTTTTCTAACCCAACTTTGATGGGTCATAAAAATGCACTGCCAAATCATGGGTAGAGAAGCTTGAAATCTACTTCCAGTTGAACAAAGTCCCAGAGATGGAGGCCATTAAGATAGCGGCACTGCACCTTGAGGGCGAAGCACATGATTAGTGGTTCCATGGCTTGTCTACATTTGGTCATGCCAATGTGACTACATATTTAGAGTTCACAAGGATGTTTGTGGAGATTTTTGATCAAAGAGATCCTGAGGCACCATTCATGGGGCTAGCAAAGCTCAAACAATCAGGTAATCCAGAAACTTATATTTCTGAATTTCTCAAACTTTCTGTTATGGTTCCTAATTTATTTGCAGCAAGAAGGGTCTATATGTTCATTGATGAGTTAGCAGAACCTCTTCATGGGTTGGTTAAGTATGCTTTGCCAAAAGCAAAGGCAACATTTCAGCAAAATCCCACTTTTCCATCAAAGGGAAAAGATGAGAAAGCTCCTCTTTCAAAGGAGATCCAAAGTAAAGTACCTCTTAGTGATGATGTCCGAAGAGACTTGAGGAGAAGGAAGCTTTACTTCAGATGCCAAGAATCATGGGCACACGGACATAGATGTGCAGCAGGAAAGGCACACTATGTAGAGGTATTGAGGAGGAAGAGGAAGAAGAACCAAAGAGGGGTCATAGCTCTAGAATAGCAGGAGATGATCCACCACCACCAGGAGGTGAGGATGTAGAAATTTCTCCATTTAGAGGGACTCTTGCATCAATGAGAGTGGTACCCAATTATCTAGAAGCTTCCACACAAAAAACAGAGTTGGATTTGCGTAGTGGGAGCAAGGACATGGTAGTCCCATCTATTATGCATATGAGGTTGACCCATAAGACATCATTGTTTTATGGAAAACCACCTGGGAGACCACCTGATCCGGAGATGGTGAGAAATGTCTCACAATGTGTTGCACCCCTCATAGATCCAGGAGGAGTGGGAACATTGGAAGGTTATGATACAACACAGAGAGTCCTAGGTAGACTCAAGTAGGAGAGAGATATTCTCCCACTATCATCATTTCCCACTCTCACATCTCATCTTACGCTAAGAGAAGATGTTGTAGGATTGGAGGATGGCACTATCATGGTGCAAGGAGACTATTCCTTGACTTTGGAGGCTCAGAAGATGTTCTCATTTGGAGAGAAATATTCCACACATGGTAGAAGATGGTGGCCACTCATGCATTCTTTGGCAAAACTCAGAAAGTTTTGGATGGATGATAGCTTCCCATGGAAGACTAACCTCCAAAAGCTTCAACCTTTACTTGAGCATGAGCAGCTACAAGAAGAGAAACATAGAGGGGATAGCAGTATCCCGGTATGTACCTTTGGAATTTGAGATTTCAAAGAGGAGTACAACCATATGACAGGTGTTCTTTGTCATAGATCATCAGCGTTGTCACTATGGAGGATAGATCCATATTGGAAACCCCAGTTGTTGGTGGATTATTCCAAGGATATTTTTACATGCATGATACTAGATGACCAGCTTCAAGAGGAGGGATATTCATTCAATGATGCGGTCATCTATTATCATGGTAGGATATTCTTATCTAGAGCTTCCAAGCTCAAGGATAAGTAAATACAAAGAGCTCATGAATATTTTCTCTTCAGCCGTACTTATTCCATGAGAGCCTACAACACTATCATGGAGGGATATACTTGGGAAGGTTTTGAAGAGGATATATATCATCATTTAAAAATATGCATGGACCATGTGGAGATGGAAGAGATACATAGCTCTTTGAAGGAGTTATCACATCCACCTCTTTCATTTTTTGGAATGAGAGGGGATCTATCTATGGAACACTCCATTTGTATGGGCAGAGATTATGGTAAGGATCATGTTTATGTGCATATTGATTTACTTGATGATTATTTGCATTCCTTTGCCATGTATATGCAGGTCATTCTCCAAGGAGGACAATTCTTCCATATAAACTTCATGGCCAACTTTGGGCCATAAACATTGTTGAACATGGCCACTGCCTAGGAGGATATAGGGAGATGATCTACCATTCATGGTGCACTCCAAAGGCACCAAAAATTTCTCATCTTTTTAGAACTTGTGAGAAAAATATGGCAGCAAGTAAGTGGTGGGGAAACCACTTACCATATCATTATCTGATGCAGTCAGGAGATATATTACGCTGGTTCCAAATATGGGACTATGACCCACCTTCAATTTTTCATATTGTTGTTTGTATGTACTTGGTATTGATCCCATACATTGATGATGTACTTATTCATTTTATGGGAATGATTGGAGGGAGGATGGGAGGATTGTATGTGCCCTTTGGAAGAGAGATTATCCATGTTAATTATGCTACATGTTTCAAGGATAACCTTGGGCAAACCATGATTGTTTCATTGGATCTATTGCTTTCTTGTGGGATGATTCATTTGCATCTCATGAGAACTTGGGAGGAGCATGTCATGGAGGGATGGGTTGGGAGACACTTAGCTTATGAGGGAATCTCATCACATGGAGATGTCACCAATGGAGGAGGAGAAGAGTTGAAACACTCACCTTTACAGTTTCTTGAGGACAAGAACATTTGGGAGGGGAGGACCGTAATATTCCCAATTAGCCATGAACTAGTTGGAATATTAATTTTTGTTTTTGCTTTCTTGTTTAATGAATAAGAGGATATGGAGATCCATAAATCTCCTTAATATGAATAAAATAAATGCCAATGTGAAAGGAAGGCATATTGGAAACTTAATTGAGCACCCTTAGCTGTGTAAAGGGGCTGGAACACATAGACTGGGTCAACTTTGACCAAATCAACAGTGTTGTCATGGAGGAGTGGACATTTATGGAGGGATAGCGTAGTTTTAGATGGAGACTCTTTGCATTGAAGTAGTGTCATAAATGAATGGGGCTTAGGGTTAGAAAGCTCATTTCTTATATAAGGAAGAGGATGGAAGCCATATTATGGATGTTGATATATGTTTATGTTTTGATATATGGTCTATTCAGACATATAGCTTTCTTCATCTGTTTAGCTAAGAGTGCAGTGTTGTTTAGCAGAGGGTGTTCCTAATCGGGAATCCCACCTTTTTCCTTGAGAGGCCTCTTGGAAGAGTTGCACTACATTCCACTATCAAGCATTTGGCCAAGGCTTCAGTCTTAATGTACATCACAGTTTCTGTTGAGAGGTTGTGTTGTGTTGCAGGGCAGAAGTTGTGGAGGTTTGATTTGGAAGATTTCTGAGCTAGATCTCATTAGAGGGAGGTTCCTTTCTCTTAGAAGGCTAGTAAAGAAGGCCTTAGAGCATCATTGATACATTTGGCATTAGGCCATAGTGTTTTTATCCCCTACAACGTAGTATCAGTCTATATATGTGTTATTTTAGGGAGGAGTTGCAGGGTTGTTTGCAAATAGGTGATTTGGGGAGTGATTTCTTCAGTGAAGGGGCCAGCCTTTCATTCGGAGAATCCTTTGGAGGAGAGCATACTCATTTTCTTATCATCTTCAGCCATTGATCTTCATTTTCTTGTTGCAATATACTTTCAGCCATAGGGCTGCAACTCATTTTGTATTATTGGGTGTTTTTCCCGGAGACCCTTTGTATCTATTGTGGCATATATCAACCCTATATATTTTTTGTACTCATTTTCTGTAGTAGTGCTTTTAAAAATATGATGTAGCAGTGTCTCCAGCATTTTGATATAGTAGCAACACCTCTTATTGAGGGATTTCTTCATTTGAGGCTTATGGTATCTTGTTGTATGTTTTGTGGCCCATTATTTTATACATATTTTCTGTTGTTATGATGAATGGAAGGTATCCATATTTGCCTCATGTTTTTATGTGATGTTTTACACTGCTTTTCCAGCATTTTGCATTATATTCCTTATTTTCCCATTTGGGAATATTACATAGAACAACAATTCATCCAAGTGACGAATGACCAAACAAAAATAGTTTGCAAGCAACCAAATGATAAGAACAAAGAAAAATAAAAAACCAATTCTTACCAAAGGAAATCAAACTCATATGAAAACCAAATGGAGGCTTAAGGAATATCACAAGACACTCAAGCCTCAGGGAAGGTCAACTGGAAGTAGGATGATCAAGGAGACACTTAGAAACAGAGGAAAATTTTGTACAAAAATAGGGGTCAACGTTGGTGCAGAGGAGGCACTAATGCTCTGCAACACTGGGACAGAGTGGGGCTGAGTGAGGTGCAACTCTCTGTCAGAGGCACTGGGGGAGCATTGGTCCTGGGAAAGAGGATTCTGGCACAAAAATTTCAAAAAGGGCTCAATGAAATCACTTCCTAGGTCTGTTCTTGACTAATCAAAGTAGAAAAGGTTTATGAAAGAGATAATCGGACACAAAGGACAAGGAAAACCACTTAGGGAATACATTGTCTGTCCCTAGCGGAGTCGCTAATTTGTTATGTGGGATTTATGATTGTAAACAAAAGTATCGCCCCTAGGTTCGATGGCCAACCTAGAACAATAGAGAAACAAGGAACCCAATGCTTTCCTTAAAGTAAATAGATGATGGAATTAATCCTACCTAGAATCCATCACACATTTTTTTCCTTCTTTAGCTTGAATGCTCCAATTCTAGCTCTGATTTCCAAAATTAGAACTTGCACGATGAGATAACACAAGCCAAGAACTATGAGATCTATGCAATATCATCTAAGTAATCTATTCAATATATCAACATGGTATCAAAATAATTGAAATAATGACAATCACATATCTAAAAAAAGAGAACTATTTGCATTAATTTAAATGGTGTGAAAACTCCACAACTTGGAATCCTACTACAATAACTGATTAGATTTATTCTATTTGTTAATTTATTAAACAAGTTAGTTATTGTTTTTTATGGTAGATATCGAAAGTGATACGCTGCAGCCTTCACAATACAAATACAACACAGAAAGATAGAAACACACACACAAATAACTCAGTTATTTTTGGACTAAGTTCCCAGAAAAAACCCAACTTGGGAAAATCGGTGCAGCAGCTGAGGGTTTGTATATTATGTAGTAATAAATTTTGAGTACAAGTCTATGGTTTCTCTAAATCTAGAAAACCATACAGAGTAAATCTGACAACAAATTAGTGAGAAAAATATCACTCTGCAATTGGCGATCCGACACTGATATGAGCTTATGATGAGCCAATTTACACTGCCTATGGGCAGTCACTACATCAACCTACGCAGTACTATGTCACATAGCTAGGAATTATGTCACCTTCGCTATTTGATCAGTTGTTTTCTAGAAACTTGACCCTCCTAGCCTCTGGGCTCTCACTCCATCCTCTGGCACTGAATCAACTGTGTCTCCTAGAAAAAAAAGAATTTCCTCTTGAATATTTGTGCTACGTCTGTGTGGCCTTTGCACTTCCTCTCTGCGTCACTTGTTGCCTCTCTGCTTTGCACTTACCAAATCTGGAAAATAGTCCTCTAGCCTTACTATCCTTTTCCCTTTCTCACTGCAACGAGCTCATCGGCTCTCTCTCTCCAGAAACTAATTGTC
This sequence comes from Pinus albicaulis, assembly GCA_034641835.2. Lineage (NCBI taxonomy): Eukaryota > Viridiplantae > Streptophyta > Pinopsida > Pinales > Pinaceae > Pinus > Pinus albicaulis. Next base: position 1,305,052,390 of record CM076570.1, read on the forward strand.
GCTACTTAGGAAATCGATCTGCCAGTGAATTCGATCTCTGCAAGTGTGTTCTCCAAGTGCACATCGAGTTCTCCTAATAATCTCTCATTGAGACTTCAACGCCCACGATTAAAACTCAATCGAGGGATAAGATTAACTAAGACTGGATCCACGCCTTTTTCTAGAAGATTGGCACATGACTTAATTAATACCTTATAATTAATCATATTTCCTAAGTTTAGACTTAGGAAATATTAAAAACTAATTAATTATTTAAATTAATCCATTTCTAGGTGGAATTTCCCCAAACAATTTCTGGGTCTTGGATAATACATGTTTCTTAGCCTCTCTGCAAAATATTAAGGCTAGGGCGCATCTGCAACAAATGGAAGGAGATTACAATCACAAATAGGTGTTGGCCTTCTAGAAGAGCTCCTCCAAGTAGTTAACTTGTCCTTTCCTTGTCACAATATGCACCTCCAATAACCCTAAATGCATGGAATTTTAACCTCTCACCTCAATAGCATAAGGGTAGAATCACTCTAAAATATCCAACCCCCTGCATATGCAAGGTAGTAAATACATAGATGAGTAGGTTAAGTTGGGAGTTATTCTCCAATTACCAATCTAAGGTTTTAGATCCACCTTTGATGGGAGGATGGGATCAAAGGATAAGGGATGGAAACTCCAAAGAAGGATGAGATAGGATCTGAAAGTTTAATCCAAGGTAAATGGTTGTAACAAATTCTAGAAGCTTCTGGAAGAGGAAGTTTCCAAAAATTCTCTATTTTTCCCGAATTTCTAGAACCACGCAAGTGCATAGGGGAGCAACTTGTAGGTGATAAGCATTGGCCACAATGATGAAACTTGTAGGTGAACGTTGTCCAGAGGAAGGTCAGGGAGCATTGGTGCTAAAACTGGATCAGATGAGGTGGTTTCAGGCAGAAATTCTAGGAAATAAAGGAGGTTCACTTAGGGATTTGTGCAATGATGTTGACAAGGGGGAATAAGATGTTGATTGATCCCATTAGGAGGCCTAATGACTAGATGTGACAAAATGGCCTATAAAAATGACTTATGTAGAGAGATAAAAGAGGAAGTGATCAAGAGAGTGAAGAGACAATGATGGAGAAAAACCAGAGGATGGTATTTAGTGAATGAAGTTAACATGGAGGTGAAGATGGGATGCATGGAGGGTTGGGTGGGATGGATAGCTTAACAAGTGGTTTAAGGTTATATGACCATTGTTACTTAATATTAAATATTACAAATGTATATTGTTTCTATGATAATAATATTTATGCCAATGTGCTTGAAATATTTTATAGTAATTTTGAAATATTATTGGAAACTTTATTGATCTTGCAACTTACTTCATAATTTGAGAAAACTTAATAAATAAATAAATCATTAACAATTTTAGTTTGATTTTTAAATATTGTAAGTTTTAATTGAAATCTTTATATCTACACATGAATCATATTCTTTTGAAAACACTTTTATATGTTCTAGGAGTTCCTCTTGACTCATTTCTTCATAAAAGTATTGAGTACAATGAACAATTTTTGTAATATGAGAAATGATTTATTTTGGCTAAAGATACTTTTTTTTTACAATGTAAACTATGTCAATAACTATGAAAAATTGCATCACCATGATAATGAATGAAGGCAAGTATAACTATAACATGTAATTACATAAAGGTATAATCTATAATAAGCTATGTTGCACGGGTTCCCGCACCCAGGGGTCGGGTTCCCGCACCCGCACTGGGTTCCCGCACCCGCACCGGGTTCCCGCACCCAAGTACCGGATTCTCCGCACCCAAGTACCCTGAAGAACCCAAACGAACCGGGTTCTTCTCAGAAGAACCGGGTTCTTCAAAAAAAAAAATCGGGTTCTTGGGTTCTTTTGGTATGAAGAACCCATAGTTTTTCAGTCAAACATCTAGGGTGTATCCATAACCATGCAAATTAATTTTGAATGCTTCCATATTTGCTATGCATTTCCTTTGCTCTTTTGTATAAAGAACAAGAAACTGATATGGTGTTTTGACCCTTCTCGATACAGTTACACAATGGAAGAAGCAACGTGTATGCTAGGAGGCTTGAATCCTATCAAGTTATTTGAAATCCAGTATGCTGGCACTTTATAAGATGCTTTTGTAAATAGTTGCTTTTAGAAGGGGTTTTAATTATTCATTACCAAAAAAAAGTTATCTGCTTACTCCACAACCAGCAATTTGTAGTGGACAAGAGCATGAATGCATGCTTTGAGATTTTGGAGTTGTTTAATGTACTGACAATATACCTATCCAAAATTTTACTTGCCTTTGTGGGACTTTCAATAAAAGGAAGTTTGATCAATAGACAGCGTGCAAAACAGCCTGTCTGCCTGAGTTTTCATAGTTAGCAAAAATCAATCATCTGAGTATCTGAATTACAATACTAATAGGCCTACTTCATCACGTGTATGTGTAGATTTCAAAAATCACATTCCTCATTAAATTTATGGGTAGGATCTTCATCAAATTTATGTGTAGATTTTGAAACAGTTGTTTTTGACTGCCGCAGAAAACTTGTGTGGATATTGCAGCAATTTTTCTGTTGCATCATTTTTCAGTTAATGAATGATTGTTTTCTAACGTTACCAAATTTGTGTCTGCATGGCAGGCATGACAAGCTTAAGAACACTGAGTGGGAAAAACACCCCAGATGTTTGACTGATGCAATTCTGATAAGAATTCTGATGGTAGCCGTTTTCTTAGAGTTTGTTTAGTCTTAATTTTCATTAAATTTATAATTTATAAATTTAATTTATAAAATATAATATTATATATGATATATAAATTATAATTTATAATTTATAATATATATTAATATAAAAATACCCAGACGAACCCACGCACCCTGTTTCAAAAAATGTTGTCCCCGTCCCCGTCCCCGTCCCCGCACCCGCACCCACGTTTCCTGGCAACATAGATAATAAGTATATTATGTGATTACAATAAATTAAGATAAAAGGATATTTTTTGTTTTTTTTTTTTTTGCTTTTGTATAAATTTTTTATAATAAATTTATACATTTAAAAATATTTTGAGGTACAAGAAATAACAAATTTAATTTAAAATTTATAAATTTATTTGTATTAAAACTTTTATCATTTTAAATATATAATATTATTTTGAGTGGGTTAAATGGTTAAGAAGATGTGTCTTATGAGATCACAAGTTCAAATTCAAAGAGGTAGAGTATATACACTTTTTTTAATACTTTAGCAGACAAATATTTATGAAGAGGAGAGTTCCTTGTTAGTTTGTGCCAAGGCACTACCCTAGCAATCTATTTGCTTGTTGACCACTACTAGTTTAGCACTGAACAATGCAAGTTATAATGTCTAACTTTGAAAACCAAATATTTATTTTTCAATATTATTGAAGACAATAATTTTCAAATATTTGATTGGACCATAAATTGAAGTTCTTATTGCATCCTTTGCACAATATAATGCCATGTGGATAACTGCTTGTGATTTTTCTACCATAATTTTTTAATGTATTTGCAATATTTATGTCGTGATTTTTATATATTTGTGCAATGATTTTTCATTGTTAAGCTTCATAGGAAAACCACATAAAATTAAAATCCTTGAATATGGATCATACTCACCTAAATAATGTATTTACCATTATTTGGCAAATAAAACATTATAAATTGTATTGGTCAATGCTAAATTAACAGTGGCTAATAGGAAAATTGAACCCTATAGTGTTTCTTTGGAAAAACTAATGAATTGAGATGTTTACACATTTACAATTTTAGTAGATTCAAGTATTAAAAAAAAAAAAAATGCACACACCACTCATTCAATCTCAGAAAGATGGGAAATCCATCCCCTATTTCATACATACCTATTTTCTTCTATTTAGATGGCTATTGTACTTTACAAATGGTATGAAGCATCACCAATTATGTTGAGACTAAACCAAAAAAAAACCATCTCATCATGTGATTCTACATAATCAAGTATGGTGGGTTGGGCTCGCACAGTTGCATAAGTGTAAATAATATAATCAAATTTTGGATGATGTTTAGGTTCAATTTTGGTGGTGCATGAGGTGCCATCTATTTGCCTATGTGGTCATGGACCATTCTTTGAAATTGTTCAAGAAAAAATGGGGGAAAAAAGTTAAGAGATTTTTTTGATTAATGCTAAAGGGGACTTGGTCACCAATTCACTTGGCTTGGGTTGCAAAGAAAGTGGGTAACATTAGTTTTCAAATGGCATCTTTTGTTTGTGCATAAGAGAAACCTATTGCCAAAAGGGAGGAACCATAAACAAATATAGAGAATGTTTTCGATGGTTATGATCCTAGGGATGATGAGCAAAAGGATATCGAATATGAATGAATAGTAATAGATCTAGTAACTCCTCCCCAAATCATATAAACAATTAGTTTTTGGATCTCTCTCAAAATTTCCATTGATGTACTATCTACTAAAGATGCTTTTCAAAAAATATGGAAAATATTGTAAATTCAGATTTGATAAATAGTTTTGTTCAATCTCCTTTGGTTCTAACATTTGGAAATATAATTAATATGAATGATTCTTTGTTAAAACTTATTAAAAATGTAAGGATAAAATTTAGAAAAATAATTCCACACTAAGCTATATTGTATATTATTATTAAATGATTACATATAAATACATCAATAAATACATAAGTGTTAGTTTAATACAAGAGAAAAAAATTAATCAAAAACTATTCAAGGATAACTTTGATTGCTAGACATGTTTAGAATAATTAAGTAAATATATCCACATTCAAGCAAAAATATTTCATTACTCGACATCTAAGGGTGATGTTAGTATTCATGCAAAATGAGTTTGATAAAACTTTAGATACACAAAGAGATGATAGACATTGAGGATTTGTCTACAAAATCAAAGTGGTGAGACTGAGAGCTTTCAAGTATTTTACGGGTATTCAGGAATATGTCCAGACTCTTACATATCAACTAACAACAACATATAAAAATTTCTTGGCATAAACATAATAATAGGTCAAGCTCCACTGAGAAGTAATGGGAACCAGATACCTAACTCAGTATAATTTACGCTTCAGGTGTTGAATAGAATAATAAAAGTACTGCAAAACTAATAGCTTGAATTAGGGCATCAATAAGAAAGCAGCTAAACTGAGGTAAATTTATGATGCATTTATTCCGATCTTGTAAAATATTATGTTATAGAAATTTTTGTTTAAAGTCAAACGATCAACTTTGAGCGAAACCAGTAGAGTTTTAATAGTAAAACTCACTGTCTACTTTAAGATATGCCACTTTACTTCCCAAGAAAAAGATATCTCGCTCTACTTTATTTCAATATGCCACTGTAGAATTTAATTTATATCATTTCGTTGTGAAATGTAAAATAGTAAGAAAATCCCCTTGTAAAATACAAATGCTGAAAATATTAAAAGCAAATAAATGTTATTCATTTAAAAATTTTCTGTCATGAGAAAAATAGAGGTATTCCATAGGGGACTGAAAATTCGTTGGAAAATATTACTGGAGAAGGTAAGTGATTGAGAAAAAAGAATAATTTTGTGTCATATCCATGGACACCCATTTGTTTGTCATAGTTGTGAGAATAGTTTATTTCTAAATTTTCGTTTTTATTGACTGAATCTCAGTAGTATCATCAACGTAAAATGTATTTGTTGTATATCGAGCAGCAAATTAATATCCAGTATTAAAAGAGCATATCCCATCCTATATTGATTTCGTGGGTAGTCGTATAACTCTATAGCCTCATTGGTTCTAGTAGAATTGCTGATAAGCCCTGGAATTATTAATAATGACATAAACCTTGATTACTCCTAATCTCAATGTTATATTCAATTGGTTACTTTGAATATATATTACTCAAAAATTAGTATGATTACTACTAATATCAATGTTATAATCAATAGGTTAATTTGGATACATGTTCCTCAAAAATGAGTACCATTACATGGCAGCAATAAGTATTAATCCATCTCGGCCAATGTTCTGAACTACATATTGGTTATGTCCAGATTCATTACTGTTCTTAGCTTCGTCAGTGCTCTTTTATTGTTTAGTTATGATCTCTTCAGAAATATTCTTAATCCATGACATAAATACTTGAATGGTTAAACATTTTTTTCCAATCATCTACCAAGTTAGAAAGGTCTCCATTAGTTTGGGAATACAAAGAACCCTCCAAGTGAGCAAACTGGAGCCAACTCTTATGTGATACCATTAATAAAAGATTTATTTTGTGTATTGGAGCTATTTATTTGATAGCTTGTCTTTTGTATTTCTATTTATTTTTCTGCATTTCTTCATTTCAGATCTTTAAGTAATACAAGAAGGTATGTGCTGCAGCTTATTTGGAAAGAAATTTTGAAGGGAAGATTAATGTTGTAGGAGTCCAGGCGACCAGAGATGATAATTGAATTTAACGTTGGGGAATTGGGAATAGGCACTCTTCAGGCAACTGCACACTGCTCTTCTTACAAGGGTGGTGGAAACCAGACCTGCCAATTTCTCCACTCCCCCAAGAAAAAAGGGGTTGGTTTTACCTTCCTTGATGTTAGATATATAATACCTTGAGCCAAATACGAGGTGGCCATCCAACTAGTTATGCCAGTAGAATCTTCCTACATCACCATCATCTCCATAGATACCAGAAAAGCAGCAAATACTCCAAGCAACAAAATAGTCTTGCTATTGCAAGTGATGCCTCGATGATCTCATTCTCTTTTCCCTCTTATCAGTGATCAATACACTATTAGCACATGTACTTCACTTTTCAGAGAGTCAAGATGTATGTGTGTTGTTCTCTTAAACGTCGAATTAATGAGTATAAATAGGAAAAGTTGCTCGATGTGTTTTTTAATTTCCCAACTAATAAGCCCTGGTATTGCACCAAGAATGTTGAAACTCCTAGAGGTTGTCCTATTTTACTTTATCAGCCCAGGGTCCGTACAAAATTGGAGGTGACAGTGCTATATACATAGCATATGCATTCTACTCATGTCAACCTCTTCTGAGCAAGTACGCATCTATACCGAAGAAGAAGAAAGTACATCTAATTGTTCTGCAATAAAATAAATCTACTCATTAAACTATGATAATAAATTATTAAAAGCAACCTAGGCATCTTGCATGAAGTAAATTGTTGAATTGAAATGGCATAAAGGAAACTAATCTAATCACAATTTGCTAGGCCAAATGGCTAAACACACTCTACTTACTCTGTGCTCTATCTATCATGCTTTTAATCATGAAACTACTCGTGACCTAACTATGCTTGTAAATGTGTTGTTTTGTAGCTAGGAGAAGAAAGTGCTAAGATGGCTTATGGAGGTCTTGAACACATTGGGGCAAGGTTGAAGGTGTATGAGTGGTTTTTTTAGGTCTAGAGGATGTGGATGGTAGTTTTTGGGCTTAAAGAGGGGCCCACTAGTGCTATTTCAAGTGTTGTTATAGATTTCTTGTAGGGCTACAGGAAATAATCCGATGCCAAAAATAGGTGGAAAAATGGTAGGGAATGTGGAGTAAAGGTGGATTTGGATGAGTGGAAGGTGGCCCACCTCTTGGCCAAGCTCAGAACCTCTTGGGAGGCTTGTCTTGCACCCCTAGGTTTTTCTCACGGTGTAGGGATGAAAAATCTGAAAACAGGGTTGATGGTGATTTTGATGAACAGAGGGTTGATGAAGGGTGAGAGATGAAGTTGAAGGTGCTGGTGAAGTTCTCCTTGGTTGTGCTACCTGTACCTGCAAGCAAAATACCTATTCATGCAATAAAAAAGGACAAACTCATGATAAAGAAAATGGAAAGGATTACTTGAATTTGTAAAGAAAATCTACTTTAACCTACAAATGGAGATCTAATACAACATTCTAAACATATCCATGGAATCACGGCAACAAATCTGATCCATTCCAAGAAATCATAAAACAAAAAGCAATTTTTGGTCTGTAGGGAAGGTATACCATCCTCAAGCTCCAATGAAAGAGATGAGATGGGAAGGCTTGATTCACTGCTTTCTGAAGTTATAACCTATTCTACCAAAATATAAGCAAGCTAAATCTACAGCAAAAGACAAATGGAAGCAAACTAAAAACAGCAAATGAAAATACAAGCAAACTAGCTAAATACTCATAAGAAACCACTAGCTAAATGACATGAAAGTAAAGAATGATTACACAAGAGAGACTTAGACACATGGATTGGGCCCTAACCCACAAACCTAACTCTCTAAAAGTATATCATTAAAGCACAATATGAATACTTATTTAATTTCAAAAGATAGTCTCATTACATCAACATAAAAGTCTTGAAAATTGATTACAAGAGCAAAGAGCCAAATGGCTTTCTCCAAAGTTCGAATCCTAATAAGCTCTTGCTCAGCCCTATTTAACCTAAAGGGTAGCTACCAACATTTCCCTAAAAATTAGGTGATGATTCCACTTGACTGCAAGTGAAATATGGCTTTATTGCACTTGATCTTGAGTTTGCTTGGTTGCCTTTGATTTTGAGTTTTTGGAGGGAATCTAGAGGATCCCTTGGCTGCCTTTGGGAGTTAAGGAGGGTGGAAAACCCCCTAGAATCTCTCCTTTATGTATACTCCGAGTCTTGATGACAAAATCTTCACAACAATGCACTATCTTCATGATTTTCCTGCATTTAACTCATGTTAGGTACTCAAAGTATGATAAGCTTCAATCACCATCTACACTAGCATCATAAGACCATAATATAATTAAAATGCAAGAAAAAAAGACTTAATAAGGAAAAAATTTGCCATTAACCGCGCCAAATGTACTTAATGATGGAGCTCATCACCAATCATAATCTCTAACCCCTATATCGAACTTTTCAATGGCTAGAAAGAGTGTCTGCGAGGGAAATGAATTTTAGCTTTAATATGAAGGTTGCAGGTAGGCTAATTTGTTCAAATATCGATACCCAATTATTTATATTTCAACATATGAAACATTAAAGTGCTTTATAACATCATTATATTGCAAATCATCACTTGTGAAATTCACAAGTTATAACAGTTATCCATTTCAACTGGATATTACAATGAAAATCTACCTTTAAACTTTATCACGTATCATTTTGTTGGAACCCCTTCATTCACTCAGTGGATTGCGAAACCATCACATCTATCCCTTGTAAGAGGTGCATATCAGTGCTCATATCCATTGGTTCGTTCGAGATTATATCAGGAATATTTTGGATAATGAAAATTGGACATGGGTGCCTAACACTCCGCTTTGATACCTATGGATATCTAATGATTCCTCTACTTATTATATCCTGGAGAGAGTTTCACAGTTTCTCAAAATTAATGTTTTATAAATTCAGACAGCATTATCTGAATCAATAGATAATGATAAAGGAGATTTCTCCAAGTCACACAGGTAGTGATTATCTTTTACCAAAAGTAAATGGCAGTTCAATGCACCAAATGTTATCAATTCCATGAACCTTTCAACCTTCTATTCAATAGTTAACATTATTCCATAGTTAATATTGGATTTTAACTGTGACATTTGGCATTTTGATTATCTATTTCAATAAAAACAACAGAATAAATTCAGTTGAGCATTTCATCCTTTCATTCAATAGTTAATATTAGAATTGAACTATGACAGAAGAGTCATGATGATTATCGATTTCAACAAAAACAGCATAAGAAAGTCAGTTGAGAATTCCACTACCAATCTAGATCATTTCAATGCACCAAAGGTTATCAATTCCATGAGCTTTTTAGCCTCTTATTCAATAGTTAATATTGGATTTTAACCGTGACAAAAGAGACATGTTGATTATCGATTTCCACAAAAATAGCAGAAGAAAGCTAGTTGAGCATTTCACTGCAAATCTAGATCATGGCATGTCGGTGTTTGATCCATATTGTATCATTGTATTACTTTTCATCCATATCGAAGCATTTGGAGTGGAAAAAATGGAGGAATCGGCTCATGGGACTATTTTTACTAGCGAGACCTAGTTTGGAAAAATGAGGTTTGAAACCTTCCGGGAGCATTTTGAGGCATCAAACAATGTTACTTGGGGTTAAAAAAATTTTTCTTAATGCCACACCTTTTTGGGCTATTCTACACACAAATACCTTTCTAACGACGAAATAAATGTGTAAATTAGAGCTCATATGCAAAAATTATGCCACTCAGAAGTTGACCTTCCTTTTTTCACACCTTTAGTTCAGGAGGATGTCGCGTCAGCCCCCATTATTCATGAAAAAGGGGATAGAAACATGTTTTTGATATAAAAGACTCTAGAATATTCTATTTTGTAACTCTAGTTAATAGTTTATGTAGTCAAAATCAACCACTAGTAGACTATCGAGTTGTGTTATAATCGGGCCACTAGGAGGAAGAGGCATTCCATTCTTTCGAGAGAATTTTGTTCCATAGCTGAGAAAATATAGCGAGGAGAGATAGGATGTAGAGAAAAATGAGAGGATTTGTGCACCATAGCATCCCATGAGCCACAGGTATTACTTCTTTCTACTTGCAGCCATATTTCCATACAGAGAAAAAGAGCAAAGCACCCTCACCTTCCAGCTGGGTTTTCTCCCAAAAGGGTGTCCCAAAGAGCATATCTTGTGTCTTATGTCTGTGTGAGCTTATTTTTACATTCTCTAATTTTCTTCATAATTTACATTCGCATGCATGCACTAATTATAGTTAAATATACAGATCTTAAATTTTAATAAAATTGTAATAGTGTAAAATTTCAGTATTTTAATATATTAATATCAGATTTGTTGTAACAAATTTTCAGGCGGAATATCCACGATAGTTTATAGACAATTTGGTATCAGCGCAGGTTTCATTGGATATTCTTTTGGATATTGCAAGGATCTAGATCGGCGAGGCCGAAAATTGTAAAACCCTAATCATGGTCAACGAATCTGTAAACAAACCTCGTGATCCTACAGAGGTGAGGTTTTCACGGCTCAAACAACAATTAGCGGATATAAACCACATTGTAAACCTCCTCATGGTGGCCCTAAGAAATAAGTTGGGCATACTTGGATAATATGGGGGTTTGAATGCAGAGGACAAATTATAAGGGCGATTGGGAGATTGGGAAGACACAGAACTAGCCAAAGAAAGAACCCCAAAAATACCAACCTAGTTTGAGTGTCGTGAATCAATCCCTATTTAAAGTGGAATCAAATTTTGATATCAAGTCATACCACGAAGAGATCGATGCTCTGAAGTTGAACCATTGGCTGTAGCAACTGGAAGTTTATTTCAGTGTCCATCAGATCAAGTAAGGGAAAAAGATGTCATTTGTGCGGCTGAAATTGGATGGCCATGTAGTAAATTAGTGGGAGAGTCACACGGAAACCCTGAGGTTGGAAGGAGAACCTCCAGTGACAAAGTGGGAATCTTTCAAAACCCTCATTAAGTCATATTTTTATCCCATTCAGTATGTGAAGGACCAGTGGATCTAATGGCATTACTTCAATAAAAATTCGGTCCAAAGCGTACAGGACTACAGGTCCACAGAATTCATAAATATGGCTATAATGTTGGGTATCTCTCCAAAGAACCTAGATGTACTCCTATAAGTATTTGGGGGGTCTACACTGCCATTTGTGTGAGCAAGTGATGTTGTTCAAGCACAAATCAGTGGATGAGGCTTGTGTACAGGAACTGTACCTAGATAACATGTGATCCAGACTTATGCAGGAACACAATGAAATACAAAAATACACATAAAAGCATAGATGCAACAGAAATAAAACTTCATTTCATTAATAACAAATAACTGAAATATGCTTACAAAAAGAATGTAAATAAACTAGCTAGGGCGCTAGTATCTTATCTTTGATAAGAGATGTGGCGGCTACAGGCCTTTGAACTATCTTACAATGAGGCTCGAGGGCCTATTTTGTAAAAATTATACAAAATGCATCTATATCTTGGATTCTCCTGATCTAACAACGTGCTACTGTTAAATACAGAATCACTTCTACAAATCTTTTCAGAATTTAAAACACAATCGCCAATTACAATATCATGAAGAAATATCAATCACACACAACACAGATAATTTCTTGGGGAAAGCTTATAGCTAAAAACCCCACTATCTTCTATTGTATATTATATCATGGATCATGAAACAATTACATACAAAGCTCTAATCCAAGAGCCCTCAGTACATGACCTAATTGTCTCACACTGTCATACAAAAATTGGCAAGTTCCTTAGCCAATTTACTGTCTCCAGATAGCCTACCTCCAGTGCGCAATCCCTGCTGATAGCAATCCCTGAATGAATGCGATCTTGTCTGCCTTTACTACGAAATCCTCATGGGCATATCCAATGTGTGTGTTTGGTTGCATGTGTGCAACCGGATAATGTCACAACTGATATTTTACTCCCCTTTCACCTAGAACTCAAGTGGGTCTCCACTGGATCTGACATGCATGCAATTAATAATAGTAAATCTTCAGTTGCATGTGAGACCACTGATTGTGAATTAATTAATAATTAATTCACTTTATCTCTCACTAGTGTATCTTTAGTTACAACTAGAACAACTGAGTTTAACTCACATAACTGAGTTAAACTACTTTACAACTTGCACAACTGCACTTCCAACTCTGTTACAACTTCAAATCACTCAGTTACAACTAAGTCAACCTGCATGCCCCACCAACAAACCACTTAACTCAAAATTCCTTTAGCTAACTGATTTGCCACTTCAGTTAACTATTTCCAAGTGCTCATTGAGAATAGATTATAGTTTATTGTCCAACTAATATTAAGGGATAATAATAGTAGACATGCATCTATAAATAGACATGCATTCTATAAATAGATTATGCACATACATCTATAAATAGACATACACCTAAAAATAGCCTGAGGCTCCATCCTAGTGTAGGTGCTTAATTTTCACTATGATCTTCTTGTTGAATCTCAACATATTTATTATTGAGAAACAATATAAAACCCTAAACATCTAAAAACCTAACCCTAGGAGATGAAGCTCCAAAACTATGCGCCTCATTTGGGTAAATTGGTACATCAATTTTCCCTGGGACGTAACTTTGGCATATGATATTTGTTTGATGTGCACAACACCTTGTTATAAAGATATATCCAAGGAATGCAACTTTTGATGTGAGCAACATCGAAGGAACTTCCATTTGGCTCCTAGTTTTTCCAAAAAATGTCATTTAGGGCCTCAAAACGGCTTCGGAAGTTTAGGACCTAAAAAACTGCTAAAAGAGTAAATTGTGCTACAATTAAGGAAACTGAAAAACTGAAAGAAACAATGGTGGGGCCCCAAGTGGAATAAGCGGGTGGCCACCAATATCCACCTGGATCATTCCTCCCCCCTTAGGAATAAATGGTCCCCATTGCATTGAGTTCCTCCATGAGATGAGGAAACTTTTGTTGAACTTGGTCCCTAGTGAACCATTTTCCTTGGTGCAGGAGTTGGCCAACTTTGACAACCCAATACAATTGGATCTTCTATTGGTGAGTGTTTTTTATTTACATGTCCATTATATGATCTGTGGTGGCATGTACCATGCATTTTAGGTTTAAATTTGTTGGTGTGAGTTGTTTTACAATGTCGAAGGTGTCCAGTAAAGGTGGGAAGTAGGTTCGAAGGTGGTCCACATTGAACATTGGGTGTAGACCAAGGAATGATGGAATATTGAGCTCGAAGGCATTGACCCCTACAACCTTGGTGATGGTGTACGGCCCATATCAAAGCGGACGAAGCTTGCAGTGGGGTCTAGAAAGGCGCTCCTTCTGAAAATGTAGCCACACTTTGTCGTCCACCTGGAATTTGTTTGGCACCTGATGTTGATCATGTCATTGCTTGTACTTAGCATTATCTTTGTCCAATGTTTCATGAAAATTTTGGCAGATGTGTTGAATGCACTCAATAAAGTTGTTAGCCTTGTCAGCTTCAAAATGGACATGAGTCGAATCGACCTGAGTAGCTGCAAATGGCATGGCTACTTCAATGGGACATAGTGGTTGGAAACCCAAGCCCACCTGAAAGGGGTTGTGGCCGATTGAGCTATGGAGAACCCAGTTATAACTATGTTGTACATAGGGAAGGCTCCCATCCCATGTGTGTGGATGATTTGAATTATACATGCAAATAATGTGTGCAATCATCTTGTTGACGACCTCTGTCTTGCCATCAGTTTAGGGATGGAAAGTTGTGGAGTTGGTGAGATTGGTGTCTAGCATTGACCAGAGGCTAGACCAAAATGTGTTGATGAACCTACTGTCTCGATCTGAGATGATAGACTGTGGGATCCCAAATTTCACCCACACTCGTTCAAAGAAGAGTTTAGTAGTGGCTTCTGCTGTGATATTCTTCTTTCAAGCTGCCATAATGGTCATCTTCAAGAATTTGTCGATGACCACGAAAACACATTCCTTTCCATGCTTACTAGAAGGAAGGCTTGACATGTAATCCATGGAGATAGATTCCCAAGGTCAACTAGGGGTACATAGTAGAGTATAGAGGCCTTTCTTCTTGATAGTCGGTTTGGAAATAGCGCCAGCAGTGCAGAATCTGATGTACTTCTCGACATCATTTTGAAGGTTAGGCCAATAGAAATACTTCTGTAGTATTGACACTATTTTCTCGACCCCGAAATGCCCAGCAACTCGACTGTAGTGCACTTCCAAAATCATCTTTCCACGCTCGCTTGAAGGAACACAAAGGTGTCCTAGGTGACATAGTAGTGTATCATTGGAGGTGAAATTTGGAACTTGCACACGCTCCAAGAGTGTCTTGTATGGGTGGCTGAATTCTAGATCGCTTTTGTAGAGAAGCAGTCAATCAGAAGTCTCGTGCCCACAAGAGTTGAGAACAATGGTTAGCGCCACGATCGATGGTCGGCTGAGGTAGTATGCAATATTATTAGTGCTTCCCTTCTTGTACTTGATGTTCAAATGAAACTATTTAATATATGTGGACCACTTCTTATGGTGATCGTTCTGCAACTTCCCTTGCATCTCTATGAACTGCAGGGATCCGTGATCTGTGTGGATGATCGTTTCCTTCTCCAAAATGTAATGCTTCCATTTTTTGGTAAGCTACACAATGGAATACATTTCTTTTTCATAAGTGGGATACTTGCAGACTGTGTCGGACAATGTCTCACTGTGATATGCCACTTGATACCCCTATTGAGTAAGAACTACTCGAATAGCATAGGTAGAGGCATATGTCTCGATCTCAACTGGTTGTTGCAAGTCTGGTAATGTGAGCATTGGGGCAGAGCAGAGGTGATGTTTCAATTCTACGAATGCCTTATGTTTTTATTCCAACCAAAACAATTTTATTTCACTCCTCCTTTGGTGACTTGACTCAGAGGCCAAGTGATATGAGGGAATCCCAACACGAACTTGCGGTAGAAATTAGCAAGACCCGTAAAGTTGTGAAGCTATGTTAGAGTGGTTGGGGTTGGCCAATCCTAAATGACTTGGATCTTGGTTGGATCCACATGAACCCCCCGCTCATCAATAATGTATCCCAAATATTAAACCCCGATCATGCAAAAAGAGCACTTCTCCAAATTAGCACACAACTTGTGTTTCCGCAATTTTTGGAGGACCTGTCGGATGTGGTGGAGGTGTTCTTCCCAATTCTAGTTGAAGATCAGGATTTCATCCAAGTAGACTACTACAAATGAGTTGGTGAATGGCCGCAAGATGTTGTCCATCAGCCTCATGAAGGTTGTGGGAGTATTCGTCAACCCTAAAGTCATGACCAGCCATTCAAAAAGGCCCTCCTTGGCTTTGAAGGTAGTATTCCACACATCGGAGGGTTCGATTGGTACCTGGTGATACCCAAACTTCAAGCCGATCTTGCTAAAATATTTCACCCCTTTGACTTGTTCCAAAAGGTCATCAAGTTGTGGGATCGGGTACCTATTCCGAACAGTGATCTTGTTCAGTGCCTGATAGTCAACAGAGTCTCCAAGTCCCATCATTCTTCTGCACCAACATGATCATGCTCCCACAGGGTGATGAACTCGACCAGATGTGACCTTTCTGCAACAGCTCCTGAATCTGCCTCTTGATTTCATCGTTCTCCAGAACAGAGCGTCGATAGATCGGTCCACTGGGCAGCGGCCCACCTGGGGTCAGATCAATGGGGTGCTTGACCTAATAGTGCAGAGGCACCCTTATATGTGAGGTGAAGATGTCCCTGTACTCCTCCATGACCTTGTTCATTTGTTGTTGTCATGCATAGGATCCCTGTCTGGAGGTCATGGCCATAGTCTTCTTCTTGCCCTGAGGGTGGATCATCAGGAAAAAAAAATTCCCAGTTTTGGAAATGAGCTTATTGCATTGTTTTGCAG
The DNA here is from genome assembly GCA_034641835.2 of Pinus albicaulis. Lineage (NCBI taxonomy): Eukaryota > Viridiplantae > Streptophyta > Pinopsida > Pinales > Pinaceae > Pinus > Pinus albicaulis. The sequence continues at coordinate 1,305,068,793 of CM076570.1, forward strand.
TAACAAAAGAGATAGCAGCAGGAAGTGGTACCTCTGGTATCATGGACAACTTATTGCCCAAAGTAACAATAATAGCGCAAGGTCGGGATTCATACACAGCATGCCACTTCCACAAGTATGGTTGGCCTAATAATACATCACAAACATCAAGAGGAGAAATTTCACATAATACCTCATCCGTGAAGGGCTTGATGTTGTTGGGAAGATGGCACTGTTGGCTAACGCGGAGATCTCGTCCTTGGTGAAGCCACCCGATGGTGTATGATTGTGGGTGTGTTGTGTTCGTCAAGCCCAACCGCTTCATGACTTTTGCTGAAATGAGGTTTTTTTGTCTCCCACTATTGACAATGAATTTTAGTGGGGAACCCTTTACCCACATCTAGGAGTGGAACAGACGCTCCTCCTCTGGATCTTCTAGTTCCTCCTTATGGATCTTCGTGGCGACAACGGTGGCGTTGGGCTCCGCATCGATAATTTTCTTCCCTTTTTCATTCCCATTGTCGGGTTCTGATTTAGAGTTGTAGCATACATCTGATTTAGAAGCCTTCATCTCGGCCACCAGTGACTGCTTGGCTCGACACTCACTTGTGCTGTGAGTGGAGCTCTTGTGGAACTCAAACCACTTTTTGGTTTCCTTCTTTGGCTTCATGGTATTGTTTCTGCTTGTGGCTTTGGAAGTTTGTATTTTGCTGTCATGCCTTGGCTTTGTCCTTTGTTATGCAATTTGGGGGCACATTTCCCTTGCTTTTGATTCGCAGATCCAAAGTCTTGCTTCTTCTATTTTAATTTCTGCTCAATCTTGGCAGCATACCGGTATGTCGTACCATGAGAGGATATGTCGAGGAATTTCATTTCCTCCTTAATGCATTTGTTTAAACAATTGCAGTACTTCAACACCAAATGTTTCTCCAAATATTTGATACCAAAATTTGTGCGTATGGTATGGAATAGATTTTTCAGCTCATGCACATCTTAATCCCTTTTTTGCCGCAGCGTATTCCATTGTATGTACTTGTCCTCATATCTCCCCACGGGAAAAATATTGTTCCTTGGTGTCTCGAAAATAATTCCATGTGGGTATGGACGAGAACAGAGAGGGTTCCCCCTCATCCTTTTTCTCACAGTAGGTTTCTCACCAATCCTTGACATGGGGGGCAGATTTGAGGATTGCAAAAATAATATTCTCCTAGTCGAAAAAGTCATGAACTGAGAAATATCCTTCTAATATATTCAACCCTCTATCCACAGCATCTGCATCTATTTGGCCCTAAAATATTGGAATTTCAAATTTTACTTGTACCTTAAAAGGAGTGGCACCTCCAGAGTAACTGTTGGATGCAGATGCGCCACCGGTGGGCAGTTGTTGAAAGATCTGGGCAAAGTTATCCATCATTGCGTTCCTTTGTTTCTCAAAGGCCTCCTTGAGAAATATTTTTATAGGGTCTTCTGCTCCCTCATCTTTCTTTTCTTCCCCCATGGGCAATCGTTGGGGTTTGTGAGGTTGATATTGCAAAGGTTCAACCACATCAAGCCCTAACTCCTTATACCCCGACCTCGTTGGGGACATGCAAAGAAGGATTGAGAAAGAGCACACCGCTTTGATCCCACTGATCTGGATTTATGCAGGAACACAATGAAATATAAAATTACACATAAAATCAGAGATGTAGCAGAAATAAAACTTTATTTCATTAATAACAAATAAATGAAATATGCTTATAGATAGAATGGAAATAAACTAGCTAGGGCATTGGTAGCTTATCTCTTAGAAGAGATGTGGCAGCTACATGCCTCTGAACTGTGTTAAATTGAGGCTCAAGGGCCTATTTATTATTTATAAACAATGGAAAACCCTAAACATCCAAAACCTAACCCTAGGAGATGAAGCGCCAAAACTATGGGCCTTGTTTGGACAAATTGGTACATCAATCTTCCCGATGATGTAACTTTGGCATATGATCTCTATTTGATGCACACAATACCTTGTTAGAAATATCTATCTGAGGATTACAGCTTTTGATGTGAGCAACATCAAAATTAAATCCATGTTGCTCTTAGTTTTTCCAAAAAATGTCGTTTAGGGCCTCAAAACGGCTCTGAAAGTTCAGGACCCGAAAAACTACTAAAAATAGTAAATTGTGCTACAATTAAGGAAAATAAAAAACTGAAATAAAAATTGGTGGGGCCCAAAGTGGAATAGGCAGGTGGCCACCAATATCCACCTAGATCAACATAGGTCTGAAAAGAATGCAATCAAGTGGATCGAAGCAGAAGGAGCAACAAGACGATTCTAAGGAGGGGAAGAAGAAGTAAAAAGGGGGAAAAGATAAGAAAATAGTAGCCACAACCCACTAGTGAAAATATACTAGCAACCAGTGCAACATTGATGTTCATACAAAGGAGAAGTGTTGGAAGTTGCATCCAGAGTTAAACCCAAAGAACAAGAAGAATAATCTCATGGCCACTGACTCGAGAAACCAAGTTGAAAGCAACTTAGATGTGGATGAGAAGATCATTTGTACATCAATACAAAAGGAGGTGAGTCTGAGTATCCTTCAGCAACAAGAAGATAAAAAAATGAATAAACCCTTCCATATAATGATTTAGGTCAAGAAGACAAAGATTGATGCTTTGTTTGACTCAGGATCACAGGCAAATCTCATTGCAGCAGAGTTGGTCAAGAAGTTGGCATTGGAATTTCGTGATCATCCAAACCCATATCCATTAGGATGGGTAAATAAGGATGCAGAGTTGAAGGTAACAAAATAGTGTATAATTATATTTGCTATCAGTGTTGATTTTATTTGAGAAGTAGATCTAGATGTGGTTCCCGTTGATGTGTGTGGAGTCATATTTGGGAGTCCATACATGAACATGAGATGAAGAGAGCCAATTAGTACCGGCTCATCAAGGATGGAAAATATTTCATCAACAATACACACAAAGTCAAGTTGAAGATTTCACTGGTAAGTGATGATCAAGCCAAGAAATTGAACAATTCTAGCAAGAAGTATGTTTTATCGTTTTTATGAGAAATTCCATCTGAAGAGGAGTCAATAAGAGGCAAGGAATCCCTGGAGGGGTGTACTAATAAATAAAACCAACAATTGGAGGAGTTGTTACAGACATACAAGGATGTGTTCCAAGAGCCTAAATGGTTACCACCGAAGAGAAAACTGGAGCATGAGATCCAGCTATTGCCAAACTCCCCGTTGCCAAAGATTGGGTTGTACAGGCAGTCTGTTATAGAAGCAAGTGAGGTGAAGAAACAGTTGCAGTATTTGTTGGAACAGGGTGTCGTTCGACCGAGTGCATCACCATGTGGGTCGCCCATCATCATTGTTCCAAATAAGGATGGTACTTGGTGAATATGTATATATTTCAGGGCGTTGAATAAAATATTGCTCAAGAACAGATACCCCCTACCCATGATAGATGATCTGCTAGATCATTTGTAGCAAGCAAAGTAATTCACCAATTTGGATATCACCAGGTACGAGTCAAAGAATATGCATGGAAGACAACCTTCAAAACCAGGCAAGGTTTTTATGAGTGGTTATTTATGCCATTTGGCCTATGTAATGCACCAGCTACATTTATGAGATTAATGAATGATATATTGTGCCCTTTTAAAGATTCATTTGTTGTTGTCTATATGGATGATATACTAGTATATGGTGCTACCTGGGAGGATCATATTTCACATTTGATGCAGGTGCTGGAAACATTGAAGAAGCACCAGCTACTAGCAAATCTCAAGAAGTGTGAGTTTGCATAGTAGTCTTTGGTGTATCTGGGGTTTGTGATCGGTGGAGGATATTTGAAGATAGATCCTTCAAGGTGGAGGCCATCATGAAATGGCTAGTGCCTACTAATGTTTCTGAGGTTAGGAGTTTCATTGGGGCAGCATAGTACCTGAGGGAATTCATAGCCTTGTTTTTAGCGGTGGCAGCATCGCTCCACGCTATAACAACAAGTGGCAGGAGTTTCCAGTGGGGAAAATGTCAACAAAGGGCTTTCGAGGAGTTAAAGAAGAAGACCAATCAAGCATCGGTTCTTGAATTACCAAAATTACAGTGGCCTTTAAAAGTGGATAGAGATGTGAGTGGGTATGTTATGGGAGTTGTCTTGATGCAAGGAGGACGCCTTGTATGTTACCATTATGAAGTTTTTCATGGGGCAATTCTTAACTACCCTGCCTATGATAAGGAGCTATATGCCATGGTACAAGATGTGAATAAGTGGAAGCACTATCTAATGGGAAAGGAGACAGTAATCCACACAGATCACTAGTTTTTACTGTATTTGCAGGCCCATAGTAAGCTACAACATACCAGGCACTACAAGTGGATGGGATTTTTACACCAGTTTCATTTGGTGATCAAGTATAAGAAGGGAAGAAAAAACAAGTTGGTTGGCATGTTGTCAAGGCCACCCACATCAAATATCACAGCTTTGGGAACTCTTATGCACATGGATCCATTCACCCATGATGCATACAGAGAAGCATATTCAAAGGATGAGGACTTCAAGGAGGTGTATCAGCAGTTGCAGAGTGAGAGTCATGTGCACGATGGCAAGAACACCATTGATTACCATCTCTAGGATGGGTTACTCTACATGTTGGCCAAGCTATGTATTCCTAAATATGAGTGATTACAACTGATTAGAGAGGCTCACACCTCCAAGGTTTCAGGGCACTTTGGTGTAGGGAAGGTCATTGCTAACTTGCATAGGTATTTGTATTGGCCCAAGATGCAAGAGAAGGTAGCTAGGTTCATCATAGGATGCATGTTTTGTTGTATCGACGATCCTAGCAACAGGAAACAGGGTCTATATCATCCCTTACCTGTACCTACTCGTCCTTGGGAAATAATTTCCATGGACTTTGTGGGAGGTTTACCGACAACCAGAAAGGGACAAGAGTACCTATACATGGTAGTTTACAGGTTCAACAAGATTTATGTTATGTTTCCGTGTAAAAAGACCATCTGTGGGAAAGAATCAGTAAACTTGTTCTTTGGACAAGTCTCAGTGCACTTTGGGATACCAAGGAGCATCATTTCAAAAATGGATACAATATTTCTTAGTGCATCTAGACTACATTGTGGGAGAATATGGATACAAAGTTGAATAGATCTACAACATTCCATCCACAGACAAATGGGTAGATAGAAGTAGTCAACAGGAATTTGGTGCAGCTTCTAAGTGGGTACAACCAGAAGCATTCAAAAACTTTGGATTGAAATATGGTGTATATACATTATTCTTATAACATAGCAATCCACACTTCTACAGGAAAGTCCCCATTTGAGACTTGTTTTGGATATTTTCCACCTTCACCTTTGGATATTGAAAATGGGCAACAAGGAGGAGTGAGGGAAGATATTACAAGAGATTCTTTGAGGGATGAAAATTTTATAGAGAAGATCAGGAATATCCATCTACAGGTACATGAAACACTACAGAAGTTGCAGGATAAGTATAAGGCCAGGCATGATCAACACAGAACAGAGAAATCATTCAAGGTGGGAGATAGAGTATGGTTACGGTTGAACAAGGGTTGCAAGGGCCTGATAAGAAAATCAAGGCTCTAAGGTATGGACCCTTTTAAATACTAGAAAAGGTGGGTGATAATTCCTATCGACTCATTTTACCACCATATATGCACATTTACTCAATTATGAATGAAGATAATTTGAAACTCTATGAGCCTTCCATGCTAGATCAGGAAGAGGAATAGGTCCTACCTTCTGTGGAGGATTTGGCATTAGAGGCTTAGGCAAATTTGATATAAGATACATTTTTGCAGAAGAGTTCGAGAACTATAAGATAGGGCAGCATGACCTTTGGTAGATTGGGTTGAAAAGACAACTTCTAGGAAAAGCTAAATGGTACACCAGAGAGAAGGTGGAGGAAAATTTTCCTCACCTCATTCAGTAAATGCTTTTGGGGACCAAAAACCTCCCAAAATGGGGAGGTGTGATCTGTATTGGATCATTATATTATTTATCATCCATATCAATGCATTTGGAGAGGAAAAAATGGAGGAATCAGCTCATGGGATCGTTTATACAAGCAGGACCCAGTTTGGAAAAACACGGTCTAAAACCTTCCGGGAGAATTTTGAGGCATCACACGATGTTATTTGGGAGTAAAAATTTTCCACTTAATTCCGCGCCTTTTCATTCTATTCTACACACAGGGACCTTTACAACAACACAAGAAGCATGTCAATCAAAGTTTATATGCAAAATTTATGCCACACAAAAGTTGAAATTCTTGTTTTCACACATATAGTTCGGGAGGATGCCACGTAAACCCCCATTATTCATGGAAAAGGGGATAGCCACGTGTTTTTTATATAGAATAATCTATAATAGTATATTTTTTAACTCTAGTTAAGAGTTTATGTAGTCAAAATTAACCACTAGTAGGCTATCAAAATGTGTTATAACCTGGCCACTAGGAGGAAGACGCATTCCATTCTTTTGAGAGAATTTTGTTCCATAGTTGAGCAAAGATAGCTAGAAGAGATAGGAGGTATAGAAAACAAAGAGGATTTGTGCATTTTATCAGCTCACGGGCCACAGGCATTACTTCTTTGTACCTACAGCCATATTTCCAAACAGAGAAAGAGAGTGAAGCGGCTTCACCTTCCAGTTGGATTTTCTCTCAAAAGGGTTTCCCAGAGAGAATATCTTGTGTCTTATGTGTGTGTGAGCTTATTTTTCATTCTCTACTTTTCTGCATAATTTATATTTTCATGCATGCACTAATTACAGTTAAATCTGCAGATCTTAAAGTTTAATAAAACTGTAAAAATTTAGTATTTTAATATATTATTATCAGATCTGTTGTGATGAACTGTCCAGTGGAATATCCACGGAAGTTTACAGATCAATGTTTTATCTTGATATTGTCTTCCATACTTCTTATCTTCATCAAACTCGATCTCAAATGTATTTTCTAGCCATCTTTCTTATTCATCCAAGAAGGATGAAGATGTTGGAGTAGTTGTTAGTAGTGGTATCCAGTGGTATCATGGCTTCTTACTCTCTAGAGTCAGCTCTTGTCGGACACTGCAAAAGATTTGATTGGGTGAGAAGGTCGTTGGAGATTCCTTAATGGATTGCCTTTATTTTATGACTATTGATTCATCTTGGCCAATGTTCTGAACTTCCTATTGACTATGTCCAAATTCATGATTGTTCTGAGATTATTGACTATTCTGAGGTTCTTTAATGCTTGCTTATTTCTTAGCTAATGTGGAGCAGCCCACGCAGGAACGTTCTTGGATTTGAAATATGATAGAAGAGGCATGTTTATTATCGATTTCAACAAAAACATCAGAAGAAAGTTATTTGAGCTTTCTATCGTTTCATTCAGTATTTAATATTGGATTTGAATTGTGACAGAGGAGGCATGTTGATTATTGATTTCAACAAAAGCAGCAGAAGATAGTCAGTTGATCATTCCACTGTAAATCTAGATCATGTCATGTTATTTTTTTATCTCAACTCTATCTTCCATACTTCCTATCTTCACCAGAGCCAATCTCAAATGTATTTTGTAGCCAAATTTCTTATCATCCAAGAAGGATGAGGATATTGGAGTAGTCATTGGAAGTGGTATCATGGCTTCTTGCTCTCTAGATTTGGCTCTTGTTGGACACAGCAAAAGAGTTGATTGAGTGAGAATGTCGTTGGAGATGCCTTAATGGATTTCCTTTATGATTATTTATCCATCTCGGCCAATGTGTTGAACTTCCTATTGGATATGTCCAGATTCACGACTATTCTGAGATTAATGATTGTTCTAAGGTTCTTCAACACTTGCTTATTCCTTAGTTACTACGGAGCAACCCATGCGGGAATATTATTGAGAGCTTGGGTTTTTCTCAAGCCCTCTAATGATAGAAGATATATGTATGAAATGGATGATGGATATGGCTAGCCTAGCTCTCACTGAAAAAAAAATTGGTTTTCATATCTCTAAGTCCAGTTTGAGGTTATGGATGAAGATTGAGTCAATGGTAAGGTACCCTGGAAATACTAAAGGTGTAGCAATTTTTGTAATTCCTAAAATTAAATTCCAGATATATATTGCAACACTTACCAAAAGATACAATATCTCTTTGGCAATAATCTTAATGCATGACCTAAATATTGAATAGTTAAACATTTAATTGTTGGTATTCTTCACTCGCACAGTCACATTAAGGTTATTATTGATATCACTTTGGGATTTAAATTCCAATCTTTGTTACACTTGGTCTGATTTGTAGATGGTGATAATCTACCTTAAATACATGTTATAGATGTTATATGTGCTTTGAGGGATTTCCTTTTGGATCAAACTTTTGTCCTACTGGAATCACTCATATAGATCTACTTTAAGAACCCTGAGGGATAATTATATGAATAGGGTTATATGATAATTGTACTTTTTGGTTATAATTTACTTTCATATATAGTGGAAAATGCATCTTGAATGTTGTCTTTTCCATGGTATTTCTAAGCATTGAAAGTGTGTGGTTATGTTTTGCTTTAAATGTATGATGATAACGTTTTCACTATGGACACTTCATTACATGACATGACATAATTCATTACTATTTTGGTTCCTTACACTTGATGTATACTAATAATATTAAACTTGTGATATTACTCAAATATTGATCACAATTACCTTTGTTACATCTACACTTGATATATACTAATAATATTATACTTGTGATATTACTCAAAGATTGATCACAATTACCTTTGTTACTTCTTGTAATATATTACTGAAAATTTGATCACAATTTACCTTTGTTATGTCTAGTGTCTTACACTTGATCTATACTGATAATAAATTTGTGGTGATATTGCTCAAATAATGATCACTATTTATCTTTTTACATCACTACTTTGTGGTTAGTATTTACCCTTGTTACATCACTACTTTGTAGTAATATTGTTCAAAGATTGATCATTATTTACTATTTACCTTCGTTACATCATTATTGTGTGGTTATTATCTACCCTTATTAGATTCTGTGTGATACATCATTATTTTGGAGTTACTATTTACCCTTACCCTTGTTACAAGATAACAAGTGTTTTGATATAGGTTTTGATCACTATTTACATGACATGGACTTTGGAATGTTATTATCTACCCTTGCCATTTATTTCAAGATAACAAGTGTTTTGATATAGGTTTTGATCACTATTTACATGACATGGACTTTGGAATGTTATTATCTACCCTTGTTATGAGATACATCATTACTTTTTGGTTATTATATACCCTTGTCAATGTGGTTTCTAGGATGTGATTAGAGGAGGCATTAATTTCGGTTGTTTGTGTTAACTTTAGATATAATACTTGTTGATACTTTAAATTAGGGTGGTGTTGGTATTTTCAATTAGGGTGCAAGTTTCCTATACATTAATTGATTTAGTACTGATAAAGGGAATTTTAAATCATAATGAGTGCATTGCTTGGGTATGCTATTTTTTGTTTGACCGTGGAAGCAAAAGCCCCATAACCAGATTACTGCATCCAAGAACCTTGGAGTAATTAATAATAGCACAGGTAGTGCAAGTGTTGTTGAAGTGCCCATCTCAATCACCACCCAGTGCTGTAAATGTGAATGATGGAGCTGTCGATGATGGAGCTACCAAGTTGCAGGAAAAATTAGAACAACTAAATATTCGAATCGATGGCATCTAATCATTCTGAATCATCTTCAAGTTCCTGAAGCTGCTTTTATAGGGCTCAATTTGGAAGCTTTGGATAATTCTTTGGAAATACTTTAAGCACAGAGTTTGGCGAGGGTGGTAGTGACAAGAGTTCCACCTCACTTTCTGAAACATCCCATAAAATAGAGATTCAAAAGAAGAACCTTCTTCAGGTTGATACTCCTTTTTTATAGTGTTGCATTGGTTAAAATGAGGCATTGTAGTTCGCCTATATTGGAAAAAACTAAAAATTTTAATAATGGGGAATTTTTGAAGGACATCAAACACAAGCCCAGAGTCTCCAAGTGGCCACTATGAACAAACATCTACCAGTGAAGATCGGAACTTGTATTTTGGTATTGACATTACAGATTCAGTCACAGAAAATGGGGTTGCTCAATCTGATCCATCCAAGCAAGATCCATTTGTACAATTGGACCCTTAGTATTCACCTATTGAAACTGATCCAAGTTATGCAAGTGTTGGGTTAATGCCTTAGATTATAGGTAGCCAATACCATTCTTATGAACCTGCCTTATCCAACCCACTTGATGATTCTCAGCAAATAGGCCTTCTGGTATTTCTTATATTTTTTCTGACAATATGGAAATGGCATTGACATAAAAGCACATTGTCAAAAGTATCAAATTTTTAAGGAGAAAGCTTAAAACAGGTCAATTAAAAAATATATATATGTACATATAACTGCTAATAATCAAATAGTAGAAGTAATGAATGTTATTTTTAATCAGAAATTTTTTCTACTTAGTACACTCTATTTCTCAGACCTGGAGATGGTGATGCTCGCTTTAATCCATTTGCAGGAGCAACAACAACAAGAACATATAATGGGAATGCTAAATTTTTAGCAGGCCAAAATGTATCAGCGTCGTAGGAGGTGCATGTAATGGACCCATGGCCTGATGGTCAATTATTTAGCAATTGTGTAGTTGATTTCATATATTTGGTATTGATGTTGGTGTGATATTATTTTCAGACTGGAAGCTCTGCAGTTGTATCGTCTGCGGGTCCTACAGCTCCAGGAACACAAATGGCAGAAGTTGCACAGACTATTGTATCATTCCATCAGTTGCAAATGCATTTGTTTCCCCAACCTGGTGGTGTACATATTTCTCACTTCCATCCATCACACTACCCTTAACCTCATCAATGTATTTCACAATTGTACATTTCACTTCCAGAATAAATAATTTTGCTGGAAATATAGGATATCCACAGCCCTGGAGTGGTACCAATTATCTTTTTCCTTCTGGTAGTTCATTCCCTTCGGTAGCTTCTGCCATGAAGTTGCAGAAATTATGCAAACATATGTATATCAATGGATGTAATCCTATCAATCAATTTACTAAAGCTAGATATTGAATCCTTCTACAAATCATTTGCAGAAAATAAACACGATCGTTGATCACAACAAGTAAAGAAAGAAACAAATCAAACCACGACACAGATAATTTCCTGGGGAAAGCTTACTGCTCAAAACCCCTCTATCTTCTATTGCATATTCACCATGGAATCATGAAACAATTACAATTCACTCTTCTCACAAGAGTCTCCTACACTCTCACAACTGTCTCACATTGACCCGGACAAAATCGACCAACACTTAGCCAATTTTCAGCCTCTAATCAATCTGTCTGCCTTGCGCGATTCATGTGGAATGTAATCCCTATTCTTTAGGAATTTCAGCCTTCCAAAACTGCATAAGGATCATGGGCAATCCAATGGATGTTTGGTTGCATGCGGTCAACCTACTAATGATACTACTGATAGTTAACATCCCTTTAACCTTTGTCTCAACTGAGTCTCCACTGGAATTGACATGCATGCAGCTATTAATAGTAAATAATCAGTTACATGGAAGATCATTGATTGTGAATTAAATCTGATTTAATTCACTTGATCTCTTACTAGTGCAACAAACAGTTACAACTAGTCCAACTGACTTTAACTCACCTAACTAAGTTAACTGATTGCTCATGCATTAAACTAATGCACCAACTGCAATTTGAACTCCATAACTAATAGAATCACTGTGCATGCCTCACCAACCACCCTCAACTCAAAATACATGAGCTAACTGAGTTTATCACACTCAGTTAACTATTACAAGTGATTGTGAGATAAGATTACATTTTATTGTACAATTTAATTAAGGGAAAATTAAATTAGACACTGCACCAATTTATTTAATTAAATTGGTCTTCACACTAATGTATCGCTAGGACCTGTGGTTCCACACTAGTGTGTGTGCTGCAATTTCTTGTTGACCTTCAATGCTCCCTCTCAACAAAAAATGGATTATCTGCCACCCTGATCCTGCCTCTATGGTATTCAAATTTTCTCCTGGCGAGTGCCTTCATCAGAATATCTGCATCTTGATCTTCTGTGGGAATGTATTGAAGTAACATAATGCACCTCTGAACACAATCTCTGAGATGGTGGTACCAGATGTCTATGTTCTTGGACCTCTCATGGAATACTAGATTAACTGAGAGTTTAATGCAACTCTAGTTATCACAATATATCACCGTCAAATCCATTTAAGAACCAAACAAACCAACCAAGATATTTCTCATCCGGATGGCCTCACATGCAGCTTGACTTGCTACCATGTACTCTGCCTCATCTAAATTGAGTGCCACATATCGCTGCTTCCTGTTGTACCAAGAAACTGTTGTCGATCCTATGTTGAAGATCCCTACTAATGTACTCTTTCTGTCTGATGGACTGCCCGCCTAATTTCCATCCATGAAGCCTTGAAGCTTCACTCCCTCTATCCATCTGTAGCATAATCCATACTCTGTAGTGTCCCTGAGATATCTCAAGACACGCTTCCCTGTCTTCTAAAAGAGCTTGGTCGGTTTAACCATAGCTTGACTCAATTGGTTAACTGCATAGCAAATGTCTGGTCTGGTGTTCACCAAGTACATCAGTGAACCCACTAGCTGCCTGTAGACAGTAGCGTCCACTACTTCTCATAAAGTAGCATCCTTTTTCCTCCAATTTCCTGGAAGAAGAGTCTCCATGGGTTTACTACTCTCCATGTGAAACTTACCCAGAATCTCTTTGGCATACTTTCCTTGAGAAACAAATAGCTCACCATCCTGCGGCCATATTTCCAAACCAAGGAAATAGTGAATGTTAGGTCCCTATATTACTAGTATAGTCCCTTATTGTTGTTAGTGTAACCCCCTTATTGTTATTATTGTACCCTTTTAACCCCCATATTGTTATTATTGTGCCCCTAAATTATTATTGTTAGGTTGGCTAGGATTACATTGTGGCCCCACTAGGATTACATTATGGCCCCATGGACTCCTATATATAGGAAGGAGGTTTTGTAAATTGTATCATCCAAGAATTTTTCATTTATGTAATGTATTGAAGGTTGCCCCCTCGAAGTGGCTTATTTCTAAGGCGTTGATATCTCTTTTCTTCTATTTTTGGAGCTGGTTACACAACATTTGGTATCAGAGCTTTGGATTCTAGGGTTTCACTACTCTAAACAGGTCATTGTGGAATTTTTGCTATAAAAAATTTTCTACGAAGGTTTAGAATCTGAAATTTTTAGGGTGCAAAGCCGAAATCCTGAGGAAACTCGTCAAAAAATTTTAGAGCTTGGTTCACAATATTTTCGGAGATATTATCTGTGGAAGGTAGTGCTTTTTCAGGCTCCTGAATTTCATATCAAAGAGGTGATCATGGGAAAATATTCATAACTCTCTCTCTGAGCATTGGATTGGAGTGCCGTAAAAAGTGGTCACAATCACACAGAATTTAGTTTCTTAGCTATCAATTTTAGAGTCGAAGGATGAAACAGTGACACGTGGCAAGTCGTACAAGTTCGCTCTACTGAACCAGTCCATAATTAGGTCATTGTGGGAGATTGGACACAACTTTGTCCTGGAGAATCCAAATCAGGTCAGACCTGTGGCATTCGAAAGAGAATTTAGAGGGCTACGTCAGTGCCAAAATTTAAATATTGAAGTGCTGCAATCACAGATATAATCCAATTTCAATATCGAGCTCCTTAAAAGCAAGAAAAAGGTGTGTATTTTTTTTTCCGAATTGCATAAGTCTTGTTTGAAGAATAAATTTGAATTGATTCCAAGGGCATATTGTAGAATAGATATCAGTATTTAGTTCTAAAATATGCCTCGTAAAAATAATTCAACACCCATTAAGCCTTCAGAAGGCTCTACTATGACTCATGAAGATGAATAATTGCAACATGATCTATCAAAATTACAAGAGCAAGTGCACCAAATTTCGCTCTCGCAAAGAGCAACAAAAAATGAAATGGAATTTTTGAAGAAAGGCGTGGAAGCAAAGATGGATGGTTTGAAGAAAGGCGTGGAAGCTAAGATGGATGGCATGGAAGCTGGCATGGAAGCTAAGATGGATGACATGAAAGACAACATGGAAAACATGAAGAATGATCTAAAAGCAGACATGGAAGGTTTGACAAAGTTGATACAAGAAATGTTTCCTAATGGTGAAAATATAGTAGAAGAAACTCATGATGAGAACAAAATAAATGTTAATCGTGATTTCTTAAACTCTAATGTTGGCAGGAAGAACCACCATATTCCAAAAATGGATATGAGGAAGTTTGATGGAAAGGATCCTGTAACATGGATACTACAGATGGAGCAATATTTTGATCTCCATACCATGCAAAACACACAAAAGGTACGCATTGCAACTTTACATCTAGAACAAAATACATTTGTATGGTATCGGTGGCTTTTCTCCCGTAAAAAAAAATTCACTTGGTCAATTTTTACGGAGGAAATGATAACACATTATGAGGATACAAAGAGCAACAACTTCTTTAGCCAATTGATAAATTTCAAACAAAAGGGTTTAGTGGGGCAGCACATTGAGGACTTCCAAAAATTGAATATAAGGGTAATTGATATTCCAGAGAAACACAAGATTGATCTCTTCATAGGCACTTTAAAGGATAACATCCAACATGAAGTTCGCGTTTTGGAACCTGATTCATTGGAGAAGGCATTCAGGTTGGCAAGAAAAATTGAATGTAAAATTATGGCGAGAAGGAAGCCTACCACTCACTTCTATAAAGAGGGAAGTGTTGCTACTCCTAGATTTCAACAACCTACAAGGTTGACACCACAACAATTGGAAGAAAAAAGAGCAAAAGGGCTTTGCTATAGTTGTGATAGCAAATACACTAAAGGTCATAAGTGTGTCGAGAAGAAATTATTTTACATAGATTGTGAAGAGGAAGAAGAAAATGAACAAGAAGAGGATATACACCAGGAACCAGCCCTAGAAGAGGAAGAAATGAATCCGACCATATCGTGTAATGCACTGGCAGGAATTACCACTCCTCAAAATCTCAGGATAGAAGGACATATCAAGAAGAAAAAGGTAATAGTGTTGATTGATTCAGGTAGCACCCATAATTTTATTCATTGTAAGGTAGCCAAAAAATTAAATTGTTTCCTATACCCAGCACCAGAATGTCAAGTATGGTTGCAAATGGAGGAACTATAAATTGCTCTGGAAAATGCCATAATATCAAGCTAACCATGGGGGAATATGTATTGAATAGTCCATTGCTTTCCATTCCTATGGGAGGTGTTGATGTTGTACTAGGAGTACAATGGTTACAATCTTTGGGGATGGTAGCTTTCAATTTACAAGAAATTTTATTGAAATTTTTTTCAGAAGGAAAGGAAGTCGAATTACGAGGTATTGCAAGGAAGCCGGGAAAGATAATAAGCTCTAATTTCATGACAAAGCTTCTAAAGAAAGAACAACAAGGCGTAATTGCACAATTATGCTCACTAGAAGTTTCAACATCAAAAGCATCTATTTCTGCAGATCTCCAACAAGTCTTGGACAATCATTCCAAGGTGTTTGAAACTCCCAAAGGACTCCCACCTATTCGTGATCATGATCATGCTATTCATTTGATTCCAGGAATTTTTCCTCCAAACATCAGGCCTTATAGATATCCTTACTTCCAAAAGAGCGAAATTGAACGTATGATTGCAGAAATGTTAGAGGCGGGTATAATTCAACCTAGTCAAAGTTCTTTCTCTGCTCCTGTAGTATTGGTACACAAGAAGTATGGATCATGGTGCATGTGTCCGGATTATAGGGAGCTCAATAAGCTCACTATTAAAGATAAATTTCCCATTCCTGTGATTGATGAATTATTGGATGAATTACATGGAGCAATTTATTTTACTAAGTTGGATCTTCGTTCAGGATATCATCAAATTAGAATGAAGACCGAAGATATTCCAAAAACAGCATTTCGAACTCATGAAGGTCATTATGAATTTTTGGTCATGCCTTTTGGCCTTACCAATGCACCTTCTACATTTCAAGGGTTGATGAATTCCATTTTCAAACCCTTCCTTAAAAAATTTGTGCTAATATTTTTTGATGATATACTAATCTACAACAGGTCTTGGAAGGATCATGTTGAACATGTTGACAGGGTGCTCAAACTATTGCAGGAAAAACAATTATATGCAAAAACATCCAAATGTTTCTTTGGAGTACAAGAGGTGGAATATCTGGGTCATATTATATCTCACGAGGGTGTTAAAGTAGACCCTAACAAAATTAAAGCTATTAAGGAATGGAAATTCCCCACGACCATAAAGCAGTTGCGAGGATTTCTCAGGATAACAGGGTATTATCGCAAGTTTGTTAAGAATTATGGGAGAATAGCAGCACCTCTAACAACATTATTGAAGAAAGATGCATTTTCATGGACTCCTGAAGCAACTAAGGCCTTTGAACATTTTAAAGAGGCAATGTGCCTAGCACCGGTCTTAGCTACGCCAGACTTCACAAAAACCTTTATTGTGGAATGTGATGCCTCAGGAAATGGAATTGGTGCAGTTTTAATGCAGGAAGGAAGACCCATTGCCTTTGAAAGTCGTCCAATCAAAGGAAAGTATTTACAGAAACCTATTTATGAGAAGGAAATGTTAGCAATACTGCATGCACTAAAGAAATGGCAAACTTACCTAATGTGAAGACACTTCAAGGTAAAAACTGATCATGATAGTCTTAAACACTTTTTGGAACAAAGACTATCGTCAGAAGAGCAGCAAAAATGGGTCACAAAGATGTTGGGTTATGACTTTGAAATAATCTACAAAAAAGGAAAGCTTAATGTTGTTGCAGATGCACTCTCAAGAAAGAATGAAGAGGTGGAAGCATTGCTTTGTGCTATTTCTATTATCCAACCAGATTGGATAATTGAAGCAAGAGATGAATGGAAGAAGGACAAAGATGTATGGACACTCATTCAAAAGTTGCAGCAAGATCCTAGTACATCTGATACATTTAGTTGGAAAAATGATTCCTTATGGTACAAAGATCGCTTATATCTTTGTAAGAATTCCCAACTAAAACAAAATATTCTTCTGGAATTGCACACTTCTCCTTTAGGACACTCAGGATTTTTAAAAACTTACCACAGGGTGAAGAAAGAATTTTTTTGGGATGGCCTTAAATCTGATATTCGAAAGTTTGTGGCGGAATGTTTGGCTTGCCAGCAGAATAAAGTGGAAACAATTAAGACCCCAGGACTTCTACAACCTTTATCCATTCCAAGTCAACGTTGGGAGGAGATTTCAATGGATTTTATCACAGGTTCACCTAAGTCCGAAGGAAAGAGTGTCATCATGGTGGTAGTTGATAGACTTACCAAGTATGCACACTTTTGTGCATTATCTCATCCATTTAAAGCAAGTACAGTTGCTACTACATTTATGGACACAATTCAAAAGCTACATGGAAGCCCAAGCCCATTTTTACTGGAAATTTTTGGACGGAGTTATTTTCTTGTTTGGGTACTCAATTATCTCATAGCTCATCTTATCATCTTCAATCTAATGGTCAAACTGAGATAGTAAATAAATGTTTGGAAGGATATCTTTGTTGTTTTGTATCTGATAAACAAACACAATGGGTCAAGAGGTTACCTCTCGCTGAATGGTGGTATAACACTTCCTTCCATACTGCAACAAAAATGACCCCATTTATGGCACTTTATGGATATCATCCACCATCCATCACATCATATTTAAGGGAAAATTCGAAGGTTCAAGCAGTGGAAGATCACATCGAGCATCAAAAAGAAGTTCTCCAACTCTTAAAGGATAACCTGAATTTGGCACAAAATCGAATGAAATAACAGGCAGATCAACATCGCAGCGAGAGAAGTTTTGATGTAAGAGAATGGGTATTTTTATGACTACAACCATACAAACAAATGTCCCTCAAGCAAGCTAAGAAGGATAATAAATTATCGCCAAAGTACTATGGTCCTTACAAGGTGTTGCAAAATATTGGTACTATGGCATACAAATTAGAGCTTCCTACTTCTTCGCAAGTGCATCCAATTTTCCATGCTTCATGCTTAAAGAAGGTTATAGGTGAAAATATTCCAGTTCAAAAAATATTACCAGAACTTGATGAGGAAGGAAAAATCATATTGGAACCTAAAGCGGTCACGAAAACAAGAACTCGATAGCTACGGAATCGATCAATTTCAGAGTATCTCATCAAGTGGAAGAACTTACCCACTGAAGATTCTACACGGGAGGATGAGAATTTTATACAGAAGCACCCAGAGCTACTCAAGCATTGAGGACAACACTTTTTTGAAGGAGAGGGGCATGTTAGGTCCATATATTACTAGTATAGTCCCTTATTGTTGTTAGCGTAACCCCCTTATTGTTATTATTGTATCCTTGTAACCCCCATATTGTTATTATTGTGCCCCTAAATTATTATTGTTAGGTCGGCTAGGATTACATTGTGGCCCCACTAGGATTACATTATGGCCCCATGGACTCCTATATATAGGAAGGAGGTTTTGTAAATTGTATCATCCAAGAATTGTTCATTTATGTAATGTATTGGAGGTTGCCCCCTCGAAGTGGCTTATTTCTAAGGCGTTGATATCTCTTTTCTTCTATTTTTGGAGCTGGTTACACAACAGTGAAGGAGTTCCATGTCCTTCATTTTAAACTCCCTTGCAAGATCCTCCTTGCAAGAAGTTATCAGCTACTCATCAGTACCTGTCAAATTTATATCATCAACATAAAGTACGATAATCAAGAGCTTACCATCAACCACAATTTGGTACAGGTTTTCATCCGCTTCACTTTTGGTGAAGCCTAACCTAGTGAAATAGATGTCAATCCGAGTGTACCAAGCACGAGGTGCTTGCTTCAGCCCATATAGTTCTCTCTTAAGTCGACACACATGTGACTCATTGTCAAAGATCTCGAAACCTTCTAACTGCACTATGGACATTTCTTCCTCAATAACTCCATTGAGAAACGCAGTTTTCACATCCATCTGCGCTGAGAGTGCAAGGATAGATCTAATGGAAGAGTATCTCGCAACCGGTGAGAAAGTATCCTCATAGTCAATCCCCTTAACTTGTGAGAATTATCGAACCACAAATCTAGCCTTGTACTTCTCCACACTCCCATCTACCTCTTGTTTCACCTTATAGATCCATCTAGATCCAACCACTAATTTTCCAACCGGTCTTGGGACAACTTCCCATGCACTGTTCTTGACGATGGAGTCATACTCCTCTACCACAGTGTCAACCCAAATTGGTTATTGCAATGCTTCCTCAAAGGAAGATGGTTCTGTCACAATACAATTGCTCATAAGAGCCATGTGTCCAGTAAACCTGTCTCGAGACTATCTCTGTCTACACAGTGAAGTAGGTGCTCCTACATGCTCTTCTGCATCAAGTCTTAATCTATCATCTTTCGTGGTGCGCCTTCTACCGTTTATGTTTGATGGCTCTGCATGAGTGCTTTATGCCACTCCATTATCCTCTGCATGTTGTTGATCCACATATTGAGGTTCATTCTTTGGAACTAATAATTCCTCATTTGCATGCAAATCCAGCTCCCTCTCAAGGGACAATCGCATGGATTTCTCCTCATCAAATTTTATATCCTATCTCACAACAGTCATCCTGTTGTTTGGAAAATACACCCGATAGTTGTGGGGAGTATCAGTGTACCCCACAAATATGCCAATCTCAGCTATTGGTTCGAGCTTCTTCCTGGTGTCTTTGGTCACATGCACATAAACAGATGAGCCAAAAATTTTAAAATATGAAACATCAGGTTTCTTACCAAAAAAAGCCTCCTCTGGTGTACTCATGTCAAGTATCTAATGAGGGCTATGGTTTTTCACAAATATCATTGTGTTGCGTGCCTCCGCCCACAAATGCAATGGTAGGCCTTGATCATGCAACATCGCTCGTGATGCACCCACAATTGTTCTATTCTTTCTTTCTGTATCCCCATTATGTTGTGGGTTATAAGGCGTAATCAACTCTCTCTGAATTCCTTATTTGCTACAGAAGTTCTTGAATTCATTGGAGACGTACTCACCACTATTGTCGCTCTTAAGATCCTTCACATGCTTCCCCGTGTCTTTCTCCACCAATGCTTTAAACTCAAGAAATTTTGAGTACGTCTGATCTTTCTTCTGCATGAAGTAGATCCAACACTTTCTAGAAAAATCATCAACAAATATCACATAGTACTTGTGATTTGTTGTCGAAGCAGTAGATAATGGTCCACACATGTCTGAGTAAACTCTCTTAAGGATTTACGAAGCTCAGCTCTCCTTCTTGTGAAAAGTGGCCTTTTCATACTTCCCCATAGTACATCCCTTGCATGCGTCTAACTGCACAAGGGTACCCTTAGGAAGACCTGTAGAAATATGTTGCGTGACCTTCAAGGCTTCATGGTGTAGATGGCCCAATCTCTTGTGCCATAACTCACCCTCATCCCGGCTTACCACTTTGTCTGCCTTACCCATCAATGTTGTGCAACCATCCTAATCTTCACATGAATCCTAATCTTCTTGGCTTGTCCTATGGCTTTGTGTCGAAGGAAATATTTCCTTAACTGAAAACCACATCATAGCCTTTATCCTCCAACATTGTGACTGAAACTAAATTTTTCTTCAAGCCTGGTACATGCATTACATCTTTTAATAAGAAGGATTTACTTAAATGTCTCTAGAAGGTAACTGTACCTATCCCAGTAGCATTGTACCACTTGTCATCACCCATTTCGATATGCATATGGAGGTCCTTCTCCTCCAAGCTACTGAAAATTTCTTTGTCTCACGTCGTGTGGAAAGATGCACCACTTTCCAAGTACCACACCGATCCCATTGCACTTGACACCATGCATGCAATGAGCAAGAATTCAAGCTCAAATTGCGAGGCCAAGGCTCACCAGCTGCAGATCCTAAAGCCTTCTTTTTATTCTTCTTTTGTGGACAATTAGTGGAATAATTTCCATGCCTGTGACAATGAAAACACTTCACTCTGGACATGTCATGCTTCTTTCCATATTTGTCGGACTTAGATTTGGAATGGAATTTATTTCATTTCCCCTTCTTCACCTTGGAAGCCAAAGTGAAATTTTCTTCATCATCTTCTTTAGATGAAGATCCATCCCTGGTATTCCGCCTAAATTCTTCTTGCACCAAATCCGACCAAAGTCGTTCCCAATCTAGCAGCTTATCCCCCCCATTGACAGAGTCCTGATAACTATGCCAACTCTTGGGAAGTCCTAGAAGAGCTAGGCTCCCCAAGTCATCATCCGTGACAGTAATTTCGAAGCTCCCAAGCTCATCCCGACATTGGACAAACTTTGTTAAATATTTCGGAATGGTGTCGCCTTTCTCCATTTTGATTTTCCTGATCTTGTTCTTTAGTGCCAAATTTCTATGGTTACTGTTGCTCTAAAACATATCTATCAAATCTTTCCACATTGCATATGGTGTTGCTTTTCCATGGAGACTTGAGACAATGTGGTCTCGTACTCCCTCCAGTAAGATCCTCCTAGCCTTTGCAACCTTCTTTTTCCAAGCATCAAGATTTGCGGCATCTGTTGCAGCAGGTTTGGGAATGTCATTATCAATGAATTCTTTCAACCCGTTTTCCTCCAATACTACCTCCATCTTGGCTTTCCATGCAATATAATTGGAATTGCCCTCGAGTGCATACTACATCTCAAGCCTTTGAAATCCATTTTGATCCTGATTTGCCTGTCGCACCAAGAATACTTTTGCAAATTCGAATTCTATTCAGTCACAAACTCAGCTTATCCTCCATTATAGTGATTTCTTGTGCTCTGATACCACGTAGAAATTATACAAAGATATGTATATCAATGGATTCAAACTAATCAAACAATGTACTAAATATAGATACTGAATCCTTCTACAAATCAATTGCAGAAAATAAACACAATCGCCAATCACAACATGTAAAGAAAGAAACAAATCAAACCACAACACCGATAATTTCCCGGGGAAACCTTATTTCTCGAAACCCCTCTATCTTCTATTGTATATTCACCATGGAATCATGAAACAATTACAATGCACTCTTCTAACAAGAGTCTCTTGCACTCTCACAACTATCTCACACTGAACCGGACAAAATCGACCAACACTTAGTCAACTCTCAACCTCTAATCAGCCTGCCTTGCTTGTGCAATTCATGTGGAATGCAATCCATATTCTTTAGAAATTTCAGCCTTCCAAAACTATGCAAGGATCATGGGAAATCTAATGGATGTCTAGTTTCATGTGGGAAACCTACTAATGATACAACTTATAGTTAACATCCCTTTAACCTTTGTCTCAATTGGGTCTCCACTGGAACTGACATGCATGCAGCTCTTAATAGTAAATCATCAGTTGCATGGCAGATCACTGATTGTGAATTAAATTTGATTTAATTCACCTCTCACTAGTGCAACAAACAAATACAACTAGTCCAACTGACTTTAACTCACCTAACTCATTTAATGGATTACTCATGCATTAACTAATGCACTAATTGCAATTCGAACTCCATAACTAATAGAATCACTCTGCATGCCTCACCAACCACCCTCAACTCGAAATACATGAGCTAATTTAGTTTATGACACTCAGTTAACTATTACAATTGATTATGAGATAATATTACATTTTGTTGTCCAATTTAATTAAGGGAAAATTAAATTAGACACTGCACCAATTTATTTAATTAAATTGGCCTTAACACTAATGTATCGCTAGGACATGTGGTCCCACACTAGTGTTTGTGCTGCAATTTCTTGTTGACCTTCAACAAAAGTACCCACTGTTCCAATTTAAGCCCACGATTGGTGGCGGGAACTCTTCTCGGACAGGGTTTCTTGTGGGGTATGCTAGTTATACAGTATCTCCATCTGTATTTTCTGCAAGTCCTGTCAATGAAGGGAGTAGATCTGGCTTTGAGGAGAACAAGGAAACCAATTTTTGCATTCCAAGTCAACAGGTGCATCCTTTCTTCAACCCTTAAAATTCTGATATGAAAGCATTTTGATGGGAGAGGTTAATTCAAGTTTTATGCACCATATTTTATTATACTGAAACTTTTCTTGGTGGGCAGTTTGATGCCTCTGCATTTTGGCTTCGGACACCTCAAAACCTTTCTGGCATGCAAATTAACTCATACTATAGCTTGACAGTACATGGGAAAAATGTGGTATTTGCGGCTACACAGTCTGGCGATGCAGCATATGCTAGCTTGTATCACCCTACACAATCAGGGATAGCCTAAAATTCACCTCAGTTGCTTTAGAAATCAAAGCCATTAGGGGTAGTTGTTGGCAGTACTAACTACCAGCAACCACAACCAGGTCAATTGAATTAGAGCAACAATTACTGAATTTCAGGAGATGTTTGATTCATTGATTTGCCTTAGCATAATACAAATTTGCAACACTATCCAATCAATGTAAACTTTGAATTGGAATGATTGCGAGGACTGCCTCTAGGCCTAAGACGAGTGTACATAAAGTTTAACAAAAATTTTAGGTTTAGGTATTTGAAAGAAATTACAGTTCCCGTAATGAATTGGATGTTATTCTTTATTTCAATCAAAAGCATGAATACAAGAATTTGATTTTGTTCTACAATTTCTTCACTGTAGGGTGAATTTTGACAATGGGAACATATCAAATGCACCAGTAACCTGATCTTATTGAAGTAAAGATAATTTAATTCAAGTTCAAAATTTCATTTTTGTTTTCAATTTTGTGTTTGTTTGTGTGCACTAATATAATTTAATCCAACCAAACTACAATAAGATCATGTAAATCAAGTCACAAAACAATGTGGTTCAATTTAATTCAAATCACAAATCACCAGTAAAGTTTTTAATTTTGTCTGTGTTTGTCAATGCAATTGAGTAGCAGATCATTTTATGTTTAAATGCTTTTGTATTTTTTTTTTAGTGTTGAAACAGTGGCTAGGTAATTATCAATTTTATTGTGCTCATTGTGAGCTAACAATGAGCTAACATATAAGTTAGTTGTCTTTAAAAAAAATATATGTTATATTTTTTCTTCATGTTAATAGATTATTCAAAAGTTGATTATGAGTTAATATATAAGCTAGTTGTCTTTAAAAGAAATATATGCAATATTCTTTCTTCTTGTTTATGGATTATTCAAAAGTTGTTGTTCGCTACAAATAGGATTTATGGTAGAACCTAACGTTGCTATTAAATTATCTTTGTGCAAATTGCTAATTAACCTAAAACACATGTTGTCGGTATTCATTTCTCTTATTCAAGAACTTTAGAGTACATATCACTCATGCATTTTATGATAATGGCTCACAACTGTGAAAACATATATATTCCCTATTAGTTCTTCTATAATATTGTGAAATTTTTGGTGGTTGGTGTGGCCATCTTAGATGCGATTCACAGCCATCGTTTAGACCCTTATGTTTGTAGAGCAATAGAATTTTTTGTTCAATCTATTTTACCATGAATGTCTCATTTATTGTGTAAGTAGCTTATAGTTTCCCAACCACTATAGAAACTATTTAAAAACTATTTATTGTAAAGTGCTTAGATTTCCTTATGTCAATTTTTGAAGATGTTCTATGCTTGATGCAACTTTACTTTTATCCCCAATGTCAGTCAGCAATCACATAAACAAGAAAGTAAAGTGTTGATAGAACATACCAGTAGATCGACAGAAGACAAGCAAGAAAAATATAAGTGTGTTGGTGCGTTACGGCTGTCAATAGGATGCTTCAACCAACAAAGTCTCAATACGGTTAGCCAACCAGAAGTGTCACACACACAACCCTTAAAGACAGCTCATCAAAAATCAACATAATTCAACAAAGGAATCCCACATCCAGATTTCCGGCATCATCCATATTTACGGCATCCATTTCCAGCATCATCCAGATTTACGGCATCCATTTCCGACATCATCCAGATTTACGGCATCCATTTCCGGCATCATCCAGATTTACAGCATCATCCATATTTACGGCATCCATTTACGACATCATCCATATTTACGGCATCATCCAGATTTGCGGCATCCATATTTAGATCATGAGGATGTGTGTGATGAGATGATTGAAATGTCCTCCAACATTGACTCTATTTATATCAATCACTGAGGGTGTGTGACACATTTGCTGGGGGTGTAAAACCTTAAGGCCGACCTGCACATATTTTGAAAGTATTAAAAATAAATTCAAAATAAATGTTCTTCTCATTAGATCAAGATGATCTTTAGATCGATCTTGCACCTCTTCGAAAGAGGAACCCAATAAAAATATTGGTGTCTTCATCTAAGCATCACAACATGGAGTTTGGACCTATTTGTCCAATTTTAACACTCCCTCTCAACTAGGGAGAACTCCATCCACCTATGCAATCAAACATCGTGTGTCATCCCACCGTAACTTGCTTTGTTGGCCTCTTTATTTCAGAACAGAAATGGGTCAGTCACAAAGACATCATTCCTGGCTGACAGATTCATCCCAGAGGTCCAAAACCTCTATAGGACTCACAAAGAGTCTCATACCAACCCGGAGTCAGTGTATTTGACCCGAAGTCAGTAGGAGGTCCGAAACCTCACTTGGACTCAAGAGAGTCATATATACTAACCCGAAGTTAGTCTCACTGACCTGAAGTCAATTGGAGGTCTGAAACCTCACATGGACTCAAAGAGTCACATACCAACCTGAAGTTGGTTTATCTGACCCGAATTCAGTAGGAGGTCGAAACCTCGCATGGACTCAAAGAGTCACATACCAACTCGAAGTTGGTTTATTTGACCCGAAGTCAGTAGGAGGTCTGAAACCTCACTAGACTTGATCCCAAATCAAGTGGTTGGACACGTGTCATCCTAGATAGAGAGTACAGCAATCTCTGATGCGTCCATTAGTCTTTGCTACTAGTCACTAGCTTTTCCCACCTCATTGGCCAAATGAGAGGTACTTCCCATGAGTCTGAAACTCAAATGGGTAGGATGCATACGGGGCATAGATCATGAGAGGCGAACCAACTCAATCATCATAACGGTGGGGCCCAAGCACACCAACAAGGTTTGGCAAGCCTAGCCCTGTGGTTGCTTATAGCACCGAGAAGCTGTCCCTAAAGCCCCCAATAGCTCCCAGAGCTCATCGTCTAACAGGACCCTCAGAATAGGGTCGTTCCATGATAGAAAGATTCTCACGGAAGGTTAGGAACATGACCTTCCCCAAGGGAATTGTGAGAATATTCGCGACCTGCTCATCAGTTCTATATGATCGAGCCTTACGGTACCTCGCTGTACCATATCCCAGATAAAGTGGTACCAGCCATCAACATGCTTGGATCGTTCATGGAACACAGGATTCTATGACAAATGAATCCCCCTCTAGTTATCACAAAGGATAACGGTGGCATCTAGCACATGTTCGAACGGCTCACTGAAGAGCTTTCGCAACCAAGTGACTTCACAACAGGCCATAATTGTTACAATGTATTCGACCTCGGCGGTGCTCAAGGCTACCGACTTCAGTTTCCTGCCCGACGCAGATCTACATTTGAAGTAGCATCCAGATGTGCTCTTGCGATCCACCACACTACCAGCCCAATCGACATCAGTATATCCATGGAGTGTCATACTCCCGGCAGTGTATCTCAGCCCATGGTCTATCGTGCCTCAGATATATCTCAAGAGTTTCTTAGCACCAACCCAGTGAATGTTATGATCAACCATGTGTTGACTCAAAGTTTTCACTGCACAACATACGTCCGAACAGGTGTTCACTAAGAACATCAGGGCCCCTACGAGTTGAAGATACCCAATAGGATTTCCTAGCACGGGCCCAGCAGCACTGCCACTCAACTTCTTAAAGTTGAGCTCCATTGGTATCGACACAGACTTACAGTCCATCATGCTAAATCTTTCCAAAAGCTTCACAATGTATTTTCCTTGAGAAAGGAAAATCTCGCCAGGTCTCTGCCAGACCTCTAGGCCTAGGAAGTAGTGCATCAGTCCTAGGTCCTTCATCTCGAACACAGCAGCAAGCTCCCTCTTGCACTGATGAATGAGAGGGACAACACCTGTCAGGAAGAGGTCGTCCACGTACAGCACCAGAATGAGAGGCTTCTCTCAATCAACCTTGAAATAAATGTTCGGATCAGCATTACTACGAGTGAAGCTTGGCTTCATCAGGTAGCTATCTATCCTCTCGTAGCAAGCTTTGGGTGCTTGCTTCAACCCATAGAGTGTTTTCTTCAACCTGCAAACATGGGTGTCCCGATCCTGGACTTAGAACCCTAGAGGTTGCTCCAGATACACCTCTTCCTTTATCGCACCATGCAAAAATGCGGTCTTCACATCCATTTGATGAAGACTCCATCCTTGCGTAGCAGCAAGGGCTATGATAGATCATA
Source organism: Pinus albicaulis (assembly GCA_034641835.2). Lineage (NCBI taxonomy): Eukaryota > Viridiplantae > Streptophyta > Pinopsida > Pinales > Pinaceae > Pinus > Pinus albicaulis. The sequence continues at coordinate 1,305,096,336 of CM076570.1, forward strand.
TGGTGGTATATTGGGCCACAGGTGAAAATATATCATCATAGTCTATGCCTTCCTTTTGAGAGAAGCCACGGGAAACTAATCTTGCCTTGAACTTTTCAGCACTTCCATCAGATCCATGCTTGATCTTGTAGAGCCATTTCGAGGTGACAACTGCTTTGTCCTCCGGTCTTGGAACCACATCCTAGACATCATTCTTCATTATGGACTCATACTCTTCGTGCATAGCATCCTTCCAGACTTGATGCTTTACAGCTTCCTCAAAAGATCCAAGCTCAGATTGTACAATAGTACTCATGGCTGCTAGATACCCTTGGTATCTACGTAGCTTCTTGCTTTCATGAATGTCCCCCTTTAGGGCCATATGTCCCTCGGCATCCTCGAGAGTGTCCTTGAGCCATGATGGTCTCTTCCCTATTGAAGGAGGTGGATCAATTCGATCCATTGGTCCTTCAACATCGGGCATCGTCTCATCCTTTGGTTCTTCTTGATTTCCAAGCCTTGCTGCATGATCTTCCTCAGATCTCGAATGATTGACTACTTTCCTCAGGGAAGAATCTTTGTCAAAGGTAACATCGTGACATATCTCCACTTCCCTTTGACCAGGCATATATACTTTATAGGCCTTTGAAGTTTTGTTGTAGCCCATAGACATTGTGGTCTCCCTCTTGATGCTAGCTCCTCTGCAAAAGTTCTTGAACTCATTCGTCTCATATAATAAGAACATCCTCCCAAGGATGTCACAGGCAGCATACCAAACAGATCAGAATGTACTAATTGCAAGACATCAGATGTCATTGTGACACTTGAGGGGAAAGGTCCCCCTGTATGCTTTCCTTCGACACAACCCTAACATACACCTTCATGATTATTTGTGAACTCAAGCATCCCCGTCACCACCTTCCTTGCTTCAGGAAGGGCCTTGTAGTGAATTTGTTAAAACCTCCAATGCCATAGTTCAGTCTGTCGGATAGTATCACATGTCATCGCTCTCAGTGGACTTCCTCCAACCTGGTAGAGTGTACCAACTCTAAACCCAATCGTGATAGCTTCCTTTAAACTCTTCTTCCACATGCGCTCCTTCCATCAATGAATGCCACATTGAAACCTTTGTCTTCCATTTCCAAAACAAACACAAGGTTCCTCTTCAAATTAGGTACATACAGTACATATTGCTGGCAGAGGACTTGAACTTGGACAAGTGGAGGGTCACAGTCCTTGTCCCTTTCACGAGATATGTGGCATTATCTCCAAGGATAATTTGTAGATTAGTATCCTTCTCAACCATATCAGTAAGTGCTTCCTTGAACCCAATTATGTGCCTTGAGGCACCACTATCTATCAACTAGACATCCATAGTGTCGGGTGGAGATGCAGCAGAGAGGGAAGATACAAGAACGAATTCATTTCTTTTATCATCAAAAACATTTGATTCCTCATACCTGGAATTTCTTGACCTTTTAAAAGGTTGCCCTTTTCCGCCGGAGGGAGCCTTCCTTTTCTTGACCTTCTTGAAAGGGCATTCTCTAGCATAGTGACCTAGCTCGGAGATGTAGGCAACCAGACTCTTATGAATGAGTCCCTGATCATCAGCTTTGCTTTGATTTCCCCCTTCTTGTACTTTGATTTGGCAGCAGCAGTTGCAGTGGATGGAGGCTCTTGGATTTTACCCTGCACATAGTCCATGACATCTTGGTCTTCCAAATTAAGATCCAATGTCATCTTCCAAGCATGGAAGTCATCCTTCCCAGTCAATTTTTCATCAGCCTTAAAGCCATTGTAGTTTTAGGAACCCATCCTCTTCTTCGATGATTGCTACAAACTAGGGCTTTGTCTTCACCTCAACTCTGATACTATGTCAATTTTTGAAGATGTTCTATGCTTGATGCAACTTTACTTTTATCCCCAATGTTAGTTGGCAATCACATAAACAATACCAGTAGATCAACAGAAGATAAGCCAGAAAAATATAAGTGTCTTGGTGTGTTAAGGCTATCAACGGGATGCTTCAACCAACAAAGTCTCAATACGGTCAGCCAACCAGAAGTGTCACACACACAACCCTTAAAGACATCTCATCAAAAATCAACATAATTCAACAAAGGAATCCCACATCCAGATTTACGGCATCCATTTCCGGCATCATCTAGATTTACGGCATCATCCATATTTACGGCATCCATTTCCGGCATCATCTAGATTTACGGCATCATCCATATTTACGGCATCCATTTCCGGCATCATCCATATTTACGGCATCCATTTCCGGCATCATCTAGATTTACGGCATCATCCAAGTTTACGGCATCCATATTTAGATCATGAGGATGTGTGTGATGAGATAATTGAAATGTCCTCCAACTTTGACTCTATTTATTTCAATCACTGAGGGTGTGTGACACATTTGCTAGGGGTGTAAAACCTTAAGGCCGACCTGCACATATTTTGAAAGTATTAAAAATAAATTCAAAATAAATGTTCTTCTCATCAGATCAAGATGATCTTTAGATCGATCTTGCACCTCTTCGAAAGAGGAACCCAATAAAAATATTGGTGTCTTCATCTGAGCATCACAACATGGAGTTTGGACCTAGTTGTCCAATTTTAACACCTTACCACTTAAACAATTGTTTCTTGTAATATTAAAGATGACAGTACTCACTGTTAATGGCACTTTGAAAATTCAAACTTGACTATGCAAAGAAAAAGTCAACTACAAAAGCAAAGAAAGTTACTGAGGGTTCAGAAATTTTTTTATGTAAAGTAAGTTTTTTAGGATATATTTGGGCACCAAAGTTGCATACAAGATTAATAACACATAATAACTATTATTATTTTTTAGTGCATTGGACACTTTTTTTGGGGCATTGTAAATCAGAATCACATGATAATACCTATGATGTTTGTATAAAATATGAGGAAGAGAGTCAACAATTACTCACATGTTGTGTGATTGATCTAAAATGTGTCTTTTTTGTTGACAACATTTTGGGTAGACCGGTCAGCCAATTACTATTGGGATTTTTAATAAGTGATGGACCTTTAATCCGTTTATATGTGCATGGATCGGTTCATTTTTAACATAATTTTATGGGCATAACCATATATCAACTATTTCTTCAAAGTGTTTTTAAAAATTCCAAGTGGTTGAAGATCATTTTATGGGTGGTACCCTACACAAGTATGTTAATGTTGGTCATATATATATATATATATATAAGTTGCATACAAGATCGTTTAACATACAATAATAATTTTCTTCTTTGTATTGGGGTGATGTATTGGACGCTTATTTTTCAGCACATATTGTAAATCAAAATTTTATAACCATATGGATGATGTTTGTATAAAATATAAATGAGGAACACAACCACTAGTTATATCTTCTATTAATATACTCATCTTGGCAAAAACTTGATCATCCTAAAACATCCACTCAAAAATTGGCTAATCTTTTGTCTTCTTGATATCTAACAACAATCCTCTTACATGCATAAATTAAATTAAATTTATTAATTTAATTTAATCTGCCAATGGTTGAAAAGTTTATGATAAAATAATGGTATGGTAGATTTGATGTTCTTTTGTTGACAACATTTTGGGTAGATGGGTTAGCAAATTGACTTAACTTTTTGGACCTTTAATAAGCGATGGATCTTTAATCCACTTATATGTGCATGGATTCATATTTAACATAACTTTTTATAGGCATAATGATATATATTGACTATTCTTTCAAAGTGTTTTTATAACTCAAGAAAAAGTCCAAGTAATTGAAGATCATTTTGAGGGTGGTACCCTACATAGGTGTTTCAATGTGGACTGCATTGAAATATTTCATTTGTTATTAATATAGTATTTTAAATGTGACATGTCAACTCTATTTTAAGCATTAAAGAAATTATACCCCTTATGTTAAATTATAGAAAGTTCCTTTCAACTAATAATCAGTCCTTAACCTTTTGTCTAAAATTCTATTAAACAAATTGTACCCTATCCCTAGAAAACCTTGGTATTAGAGATATTTTAAATAAAAACCCAAATCATACCTTGGTATTATAGATATTTAAAATAAAAACCCAAATCATTCATTGAATGTGAAAACATGTTTATGTTAAAGAATGCCAAACTTATAGGATTGAGTTTCTCTTTTATGGGATAGCCAAGAATTCTTTCATGATAACTTTATGCATTCATATTATTTTGGAACTCATTTATTTAAGAGATCATAACAATTATTTTCTCAAGTCAGTAATAGTAAAAATGTCTTAGCTGGCTAATGCATCCATGTTTTTAACTCATTTATCCCAGAGATCTTTATCATGAATAAGGAATGCTCAAGTTTTTCTCAGGTTACTCTTTAAAAACAAATTATACCGCTCTTGTGCAACAAGATCCCACGACAATAACACAGACACACAGGCTTTACCCACTTCGGACATTCACCACTCTATCCAATTGATGACTTGTCCGTTCCAGCTGCGAACATATGCTGCAAAAGTGTGTGTGATAAATCAACAGTGTATAAATCTCTACTTTTTTTAAAATTGAATTGAATTTTTTTATATCGTGAAAAACATTTAACCTACAGCGATGATGCCTTTAATTTTAAAACTCTGTATCATTATCTGCACAGATTGCAAGCAAAACTTCGACAAGATCTGGGGTGGCGTTGGGTTCATTCCGCGCAGAGATGGAATTTGACAGGCAAATTTTGCTCTGATTTTCCTGTCAATTACAGTTAACAAATTTGTAAAATCCTCAATATCCTTCGTTTTTGGGAATTAGACCTCTGATTTTCCTGTCAATTACAGGTAACAAATTTGCAAAATCCTCAATATCCTTCGTTTTTTTTAACTGTCAAAACGGCGAGCTGTGCAATCCTTCAAATTTCCAGGGGCTCTGTTTTAAAATTCCAACCCTGATTCAGCGTAATGTGTTTCTCTTTTACATTGCGGAAGAAAGGGTATACTGTCCTCTGTATTATCTTGAATCGCCCTCCCAGACCTTGCAAATCCAACCACGCCAAGTACGGTATATCATCTGCCATTCTGAAAACACCGGCTAACAGAAAACTGCGTTTGATGCTTTCAATTCACTGTTGGTCGGAATACTTTGTGCCGAAGGCCATCTTGCAGATAATAGCGGTCGCTAGGGTTCACACAGCTTTGCTAATGCTTACGGTATCGGAAATAACAGAACGAATCTGCTTATATAAACATATCTAAACATTTCAGTTTATCAGATTATGAGCTGATCATTTTATCTGCTTATTAGCTAATCAGATTGCTTGTTTATCAGTTGATTAGCTATCTGCTTATCAGCGGATCAGCAGATCAATTTATCTGTTATCAGCTGATCAGTTTATCACGTTATCAACATCAGCTGATCAGATTATCAGCTGATCAACTTATCCGCATATCAACTTATCAGCAGATCAGCTTATCTGTTTATCATGTGATCTGTTTATCGGATTATTGACTTATAAGCTTATCACTTGATATGCTATTCAGCGTATAGACGATCAGCTTATCTGCGTATCATTTGTCTGCTTATCTGGTGATCTGCTTATCGCCTTATCAGCTGATCTGCTTATCAGAAGTTGACTTATTTGCTTATCATCTGTCTGCTTATCTGTTGATCTGCTTATAACGTTATCAGTTGATCTGCTTATCAGCTTATCAGAAGACTACTTATCTACTTATCATCTGTCTGCTTATCTGGTGATCTGCTAATCAACCTTTCAGCTGATCTGCTTATCATCGTATCAAATTCAACTTATCTTCTTATCATCAGTCTGCTTATCTCGTGATCTACTGATATATTTATCAGTTGATCTGTTTATCTACTTATCATCTGATTGGCTTATCATCATATCAGCAGATCGCTTATCTGCATATCTGCTTATCTCAGGATCTGCTTATAAACTTATCAGTTTATCAGGTTATCCACTTATAACGTTATCAGCATATATGATTATCCGTGGTTCAACTTATTATCAGATAAGGTCATAAGCTTGTAAACACATAATCTGATAAACCTATAAGCAGAAATACTCAACCCCAGAAGCGGGCATAACCATTGTTGTCCCAATTCTTCACTGATCCATTGCTGCTACACCATTGGTTGCCGAGCGGAGTCATAACGAGTTGCGGATCTTACAGGCTGTCATCTTATGCCGTAGCAAGTGCCATTGTTTTTCTTCCCTTTACCCTGATTGTGGCTCTGATGCTCCCTGGTTAGCCGGTCTAAACAACAGACCTGATGTTCTAGATCAGGTCTACCATATGACTGCAGGAAAATGGGCTCAGTATATGCCACTTTGGATGGGTTAGTGAGTTGTATGAGCATTCAGTCCGCAGGTGAAGAGGGTTCCGGAGAGAGGGCAGACATGATTCCAGTAGCATGGCTCAATCTGTTCTGGTTGCAAGAGATCAAATAGGCCACCTGCCTGGCGATAAGCCTTCATTGAAGAACAAGCCCTGGAAAGCCACAGTACCAAATGGGGCAGACGATCATGAAGAAATTGAAAACCTATGCTGCGAAGAGCTGAAAATCCTGACATTATTGTACAGTCTGCTCAGCTGAGGGCTGAAAATCCTTTTAAAATACCTTCTGGAGGGTCTTCTCATCAATGAAAAGTGGGGAAATGGGAAGAGGCAGAATGTCCAGATCTTATTTCAAAATGGTACGCACGGGAAAAGACCATACTGGGCGAAACCCTACAAAGCCAGATTTATACCTTCGTAATCAAGACCCAGGGCTTTCTGTTAATTGTGCAGTTCCAAATTCATTTCAACATCTAAATCCAGCTCCTTCTGACCTTCATGATGATTTTGAGGTGTCCGAGCAAGCAATTTCCCCATTACAGTCAAAGGCAGCAGCAGAGGACCTGAAACGTGCCTGGTTTTCATGTTGGGTAACTTCACACTGGATGCGGATGGTGTTATGGCAGAACAGGGACTGAAGGACAGCAACAAGCGGATTAATTTGCAGACTAACAGGTGGATGAATTTGCTGGTCATGGTGGCCGTCATCTTTTGCTTATCGCTTCTTTGTAATCTTTGCAAGAAACCAAAATCAAAAGTTGAACCTACCTATCTGTTAGAGCTTCCCGCCCAATAGAGCACTAGGTATAATAGGTTCGATCCCTGGGCTGTATTTGTTATCAATTCATAAAGGTTGAGCAAGGACTAGTTATGGTCATAAAAGTTATGCAATAATTCAGAACTAGTTATGGTCATAAAAGTTATGCAATAATTCACATGTTGTTGAGATGATCTTGGACTATGCAGAGCAGAGTTAACCTCCCTAGAAAATTCAAAAGGAGACATTTGATTTTTAATGGTAAGATTCGAACCTTGAAACTGAGTTAATCCCAGGAAAAAACGAAATTATGGGCGCTTCAATGACTAAGCGCAAGGATGTTATTAAGTAAAACCAAACAGTGCTGTACCGAAGTTGCGATCTGGACATTTTTTATTTCAACAATTTCAATCAATTTTTTTTAATGGTGGAAATGGATTAACCATCATCAAAAATTTCTGGGTACTCAAAATCTTTAAGCATGAAGGTGGTAGTAAGTGCAATTTCTCAGAATTTTTGCCAAATTTTATTAAAATAAATTCAGAATTTTCATTATTTTCTGGCAAAATAGTGACTTCATGGCTTTATTACACAGTGTTCTCTACCAAACCCACAAATTCGCATCGAAGTTTCACTATTTGTGGCCTAACTAGACTATTCTCAAAGCAAAATAAGGTGAAAAGTATACCAATGCATAAAATAAGGGAGGTCTACATATAACAAAGCTCCAAGTGGTAAGATATCTAATGTGAGAGCTCCAACGATACAAACCCTAGGTTCCAAAATATGATTTTTTTTTTTTAAGATATTGATGAATCATAATATCCATATCACATAATATACGTATATATAATATACATAAGAAAAGGTAAGACTAGGAAGAATTAACACCAGACAAAAAAAAGATACTTGGACGAAATAGTAGGAATCCAATTGTTGTTTTTCTTCCACCCCTCATCCCTATTCAGATTGTTAGCATGCTTTTATAGCTTCCTTGAACTTCCTATGACGGAAGTGATCAATACATATGTGGTGTTTAGTTTTTTTAGCATGCTCTGCTAAGGCGGAAGAGAAGGATCTATTATTCTTGATGTCTATTGTGTGCTCTTGAATTCTTTGCTTGATAGAGCAGCAAATTTCTCCAATGGTGTTCCACAGGAGAAAGGGATTAAGTAAACACCCTTCATATCCTTAGGGTCAACATAGTCTCACTAAGAATGTGAGTAATATTGTCGGTGGTATCGAGAATGAAAGGAATGTGCATACAGTTAGCAAAATCAATGGAATCATTTTTTGCCTTAGTCTTTTGCTGGATTTTTGGAAAGCTTTTAGACCTAGGTGTCTACTATAGCCATTATTTTCAAAAACTTTAAGGAGATGGGATTTTTCAATTTCAAAGTGATTCTCAACATAAATCCTTAGAGCTCAGGTAGCTAATGTGTTGAGGACACCAAACTTTTGCGCCAAATAATGATGAGAACTTACATGAACTTGCTCAGTGCGAGTTTTTTTACGAAAAACTTGGTGAGCAAATGAACCATCACCTTTCTTAGAGATGAGAACATCAATGAAATGAAGGCTATCATTGACTTATGTTTCCATTGTGGACTTGATGGAGTCAAATTGAAATCATCAATTATCAATATTATTGAAAAAAAAATTATCTAATTTTTATAATTATTTAAATATAAAAATACATTTCCATTTAAAGAATTCATAATTTTACCATACAAACTTTGCTTGAAATAATATTAGTTTTAAACTCTACTTAAAATATTATTGTTTTAATTTTGTTTTTAATTGAATGTGATGAGAAAAATGAAGATAGTTTCCAAATATTGATAAGTACTTCATTATATTGGATCTAAATAAATATCACCTAATAATTAAAACTATATTATAATGAAAAAAGATTAAGTAATTTAATGAATATAATGTAAACCCTGGATGCAAGTGATTGACGACTTTAATGCAGGTTGCCACCTGGTCATCCAACGCAGGGGCACCTGGACTCGCCATACGGCAACACTTACCTCTCGCCTGAAGATCTTAAATACAATGTGCAGGGGAGGTCAGCGGCACTTCCCAGCATTCAATCCTCCTCCTCGACCTTTGCTCCTGCAAATTGGCCATTTATGACTGATGGCTCCTGTCAATACCAATTGCGCTTTCAAACTTCACTCTCCGCAGACCTCCCTTGTCATGCCTCTGCCCGTTGCTCTGCTCCTCGCCTGCCTCCCTCTGAGAATTCTTCTCAAGCCCTGCAGACCCCCCACCCCATTGATACAATGCCAAGAAGACATAGGATACGGTGATGTCGAGGAGGCGGCAGAGGTACCCCCTCCCGCCCTCCAGCTCCTGCAATGTCTGCACGCTCTTTTTCCATCTCAGTTGTTGTGGAAGAACCTGAGGTTCTCGACCCCCAATTGCTCTCAGCCCAGATCTTGGTTCACCTCCCTGAGGAGCAGCATTACCTCTTCGGCTTCAGAAGCAGGAAATGGCCACGCAAATCCACATTATCACGCTCCTCCTCCCCTCCGCCACGAAAATCCATCGGCCTCCCTATCAAACACTTGGCGGAAGACTCGGACAGTGGCAGGAGCAGCTCATCGGATGACACCCGGAAAAGAGATGCAGAAGTGAACAATGCGGCTTGCTTAGCTTTGGCCAAGCTAACCGATATGGTCTCCACTTCGACTCTGGAGCCGATCCCCCAACTCTCAAAGAAGGATATCGAGACCATGTCTCATTATGGTTATTTCATAATTGAGGAGAACCCTCAACAGGAGAACAATGAAGCCCAGAACTAGTAGTTGCAGCTCCTTGCTGCTCCTCTCTTTCAATTTTTATATGCTCCTTCATGGTTTTTACGTCTATCTTTATCTCTTCCTGCAAACTATGTCACTCATGTTTATGCTAATGGTTGGTTTCCCCTTGAAGGGCAGCCCATTTTTTGAATTTATGAACTCGTTAAGGGTTGGCTTCCCCATGAAGGGCAACCCAATTTTTTACTTTCTGAACTGTCTTCATACAATAGGGGTTAGCTAATGCAGCAACCCCTGCCTTGAAGTATGATTGTAATTTTGTACATTATAATAGAATTTAGCATAATTTAGGAAAAAAAAATGAATGTAATATAAATATTTCCTATAGTTTCAAGGCATTAACGATTGGTTTATCTTCAATATAATAAATTTCAAGAGATGTGTTATCATGTAGGATTTGGAAAAATGATTGGTCTTATATATTTTATTAATTCATTATTAAGTAAATTAAGATGAACTTTGGTTTTCATGATTACGAAAAAACTTTAACAAAAAATACAAAAAGTAAATCTATCTTAAACTTCACTCCCAAGGCCAACGGAGCACAGAATAGACAATGATAGGGTGTTATGTTAAGGCACTTCGTGGTGTAAAGGTCACCAGTTTGAAACTCCGTAGGCAAAAATCTCGCCATGCTAAGGGCTAGTGTGGCCCGAAGCTGGTGCGATCCTGGGGTGATTTTGATAACTTAGAAGCCTCTCAGTCGCGATTACTCAAGCCACAGGTTAGGCGTTCTAATCATTTTAGGTCTCACATTACTTAACAAACAAAAAAGGAAATAAGGGGAAGAATTCTTCTAAAGTGTGTCCTTATTATGGTAAATATGGATATCATGAAAAAAAATGTATTAATAAGTTACATGATTTGAAGAACATAATAGAGTATGTCATTAATGCAAAATCCTTTTGAAGAACGCAATAAAGTATGTCATTAATGTAAAATCCTCATTTTATTAAACTTATTTTATGTTTGAGCACTACCATGATAATTAATGACATAACATATGGCTAAAGATTAACATTCATTTTTCATTTCATAACTATAATACGAAATGATATTTTTGGTTCATAATATTTCTCTTATTATACTTGGATTTAAGAATAATAATTTTATTTTCCGTGTTTAAGTACTGCTACCAATACAATTAATGACAACAAAATGTTAAGAGCATCATAATATAGGGCTAAACATTAACATTTTATTCTTCACTTCATGAATTTAACACAAAATGATATTTTTCGTTGATAACATTCCTCTTATTATACTTGAATATGAGAATATATTCATGAAATATTGATATGTGTTTATTTTCTTCCTAAAATTTAAACTAATCTATTTTCCATTTATAAAATAAAGTATGTTGAATCCATAAAACATAGATCGCACTTTTTATCAAGCAAGGACACCTAGAAGTGGCCTCCACAAAGCTTCAATTGAAGAATAATCTTTATTGAAGATCCATGATTAATGGGTAATCTATTTTCCATTTATAAAGTAATACATTTTAAAATATTAACAATCAAAATGTTTAATCCATAAAATTGGATCACACTTTTTAGCAAGCAAGGCATGCAAAAGTGGCCTCCACAAACCCTCAATTGATGTGTACTCTTTATTCAAGATCCATGATTAAGGGGTAATCTTGTTGATGTTTCAAGCTCTTCATTGATGACTTGAAACCCTAATTAAGATTCTCTTAATCATGATTCAAGTAAAAATTGATCTTGATTAAAGATTTGATAAAATTTAATTACCAACTTAATGAGAAGATTGCAAAACGTTTTTTTTTTTTCTTAGAGTTAAATATTTATTTTTACTCTCATTTTAAAACAGTGTTGCTAATGACACCTTTTTTGGGGGATTAAAATTATAATATTTGGGGCCATGATATTTAATTTTACAAAATATAATCATTAAAATCAACCTTTGAATTAAAAAATAATGATACTAGTATTATATGTTTGTATGTGTATCTTTCAAGATTAAAATTACAAATGATTTAAAACTATGGACTTAAGATGGGTGCCACTTGGCAGTGCATTTCCCCTCTAATATTTATGTTAGATGGGTGCCACTTAGTAGAGCCTTAGCCCTCGGATATGTTGGTTTTATGGGTGCCACTTGGAAACACGTCCACCCTATGATCTTCCTGGTGGATGGGTGTCACTTGGAAACACTTTTTCCCTAGGATATGTTCTTTGGTGGGGCGCCACTTGGTAGTTTATAGGCCCTAAGATTTGGGTGTTGGATGGGTGCCATTTGGTAGCTTGCATGCCCTTAGATTTTCCCTTTAGATGGGTGTCACTTGGAAGCCTGTCAACCCTCTAATTTTCCCATTAGGTAGGTCCCATCCAATGAATAAATTCCTAAAGGGATAAATAAATTATGGATACTCAAAAAAGACGCAAAACCACCCCATTGGTTCTACCATGTTGTTATGCAACTAACACATACAAACCAAATGTTGCAACCAAAGCTCTAATACCACAATGTAATGTACCCACTACTACATGCTCTTGAGAATCATATTCTTGAACTAATGCAATCCTTTCATAAGATTTTAAATAAAACAAGTGAGCATTTTCTTACACTATTGTTTCTTTCAGTTTCTATTTTTTTTCTCACATGGATCTCACCTTATGTGTATCCCACCTTTCTTATTTCAATTTTATGTTTTTCACATGGATTCCATCTTATTTGAAGGTTAAATGAACTTCAAAAAAGTTGGAGAATCTAAAAACTTGTAAACTCCATGAATGTAAAAATGTTTACACCATGTTTTTTTTTAATGTTCAAATTTATGAATGATTTATAAAGAACCCCTAGACCCATCTTGCTTCTCATATCCAATAATCTTTGAATTCATATTTGAAAGAAGATTGAGCTCAAAAAGATACTAGAAAATCTTTCTTAGCTTAAAATTTTCAAATTTCCATGTTTAACAAAGGCAATGGTTCAAAGGAAGAAAAAATAATGGGATCATTCAAAACCTTTTGAGCTCATAATTCTCATATTAATTTTTTGTATTTTCATATTCCAAGGAGGAAAAGAACAAAAAGAGAAATAAAATGCCAATGTTTCTTCAAACAACAGTAACTATTATATTTAAATACATTTTCCAAAAGCATTACTTATAGGAGGGAATGTTTATCATAAGGCACAACACATAATTATCATTAGAACTTCAAATTCTAATTATGTCTCACACCCTCTTATACTTTAAAAGAAAATTCAAATATTTTCAAGGTTAGTGAATGACAATCTTGGATTTGATGTGAAGGTCGTTATAGAGTTCTACAAGTTGCACACTATTGATTTTAATGTCAAAATTTTGGAAAGATCTATAAATTTCTCTTAGTTTTCTCAACCCACCCAACCCATCTATAATAACAACATTTTTCTCAAAATCTACCCCAAGAATTCGAATACCAAAATACTAAACTCTATTTTTTCTAAAAATCTTGTACAAAATGGTCTTAAATTAAATACCAACATAAATATATTTTTTCTAAAATATTGTCTGGAAGTCTTGAATGTTGGGCCCGGGATATGACACAAAAGTGTAGCATATCCAGGTGCTTCCTTTCCATCTCTATGATGTATCTACTACTTTGATACCGATTTATGACATCCACATTTTAATACATCATCTATTTTTATAACATACCACCACCTTCTCTAATGACCATCTATAATGTACCCAATTGTGTTTCATAACCATTGAGGTGCAAAATCACATGATTTCCTTCTCATAAATTAACCATACATAAATAGCAAATCAGATTCCTATGCATTTATCTAATTTAATAATACCACTTTTCCATTTCAAGGGAGAGCTTACAAAATTATAATTCATAACATCATAAAGGAATATAACTAATTCTTATATATTTCAGATTGGTATGCATTTGGAACTAATTGTTTATGTATTCATTGATAATCCCACCATTGAAATAGGGATTTTATCTTATCTGCCCATGGCATAATGTGGTCTATTTCTATCCAGAGTCTATGAGAACTTGGTTTGGAAATTAACCAAAATAAAGTACATGCACAGTACATACTAAGAAAACTATGTACTTCAATTTGTTTTGTTTATAGTTTGATACTAAGCGAACTATGTGCATAGTTTGATACTAAGAAAACTATGTACATAGTTACTTCAATAGGTTTTGTTTACAGTTTGATACTAAGCAAATATGTATTTTGGTATTTGTTTATAATTTGATACTAAGCGAACTATGTACTTCAGTATTTGTTTATAGTTTGATACTAAGCGAACTATGTACTTCAGTATTTGTTTATAGTTGGATACTAAGAGAACTGTACTTTCGTATTTGTTTATAATTGGATACTAAGAAAAATATGTACTTCGGTTTGTTTTCCTCAATCTTCCACTATACCGAGCTTTCCTAAAAAAGTTATTTTAATATTTTTTTATAATTTGAATAAATTATGTTAATCACATATACCATGCTTTCCTTATTAAGGTTTTTGATATTTTAAATAAATCATGTATCACACTTCTTTCCTTATAAAGGTTTTTGATATTTTGAATTAATTATGTATCACACTTCATTATTCATTATTTATACTAATTTGGTTTGCTTTCATCCATTTATTCTTATAAAGGTTTTTGATATTTTGAACAAATTATGTATTACACTTCATTGTTTTCATCAATTTATAATACTTTGGTTTACCTTCATCAAAATTTTAGCTATCTAATTAATGTACTTTGGTTTGTTTTCATAAAAACTTGGTTTAGTAATTAATCAAAATAAAGTACATAATTTGATACTAAGAAAACTATGTACTTCGTTTTGCTTATAGTTTGATACTAAGAGAACTATGTACTCCAGTATGTACTTGGTCGGTTTTCCTCAATTTTCTACATATACCATGCTTTCCTAGAAAAGTTAAATCTTCTACATATACCATGCTTTCCTGGAAAAGTTAAATCTTATACATATACCATGCTTCCCTTAAAAAGCTTACTCTTATTCACGTATACCATGCGTCCCTTAAAAAGCTTTTTGATATTTTGAATAAATTATGTATCATACTTTTATCTACTTATTTATATCATATTGTGGTGTGTAATAATTTTTCATCAATCTTAGTTTATTTTTCACCCATCTTCTACAAATGTCTTTTAAGCTATTTATATTTCTCATCAATCTTCCAAAATTCTTGAATAGTCCTAAGTTTATTTTTCATCCATCTTCTACAAATGTCTTTTAAGCTATTTATATTTCTCATCAATCCTCCAAAATTCTTGAATAGTCCTAGAATAGTCCTCTCTTAATTTTTATAATATTTTTCATCCATCTTCCACAAACAAATTCTAGAATAGTCCTCTATTAATCTTTATGATATGTTTTTCATCCATCTTCATGATATGTTTTTCATCAATCTTCCACAAATCTTATATGATATGTTTTTCATCAATCTTCCACAAATCTTATATGATATGTTTTTCATCAATCTTCCACAAACAAATTCTAGAATAATCCTAGAATAGTCCTCTATTAATCTTTAATCTTTATGATATCTTTTTCATCCATCTTCATGATACTTTTTTCATCAATCTTCCATAAATCTTATATGATATGTTTTTCATCAATCTTCCACAAATCTTGTATAGAATAGTCCTATAGTCCTCTATTGTTTTTCATCAATCTTCCACAAACTTTATATAGAATAGTCATATAGTCCTCTATCTTCTAGAAATTACTTTCTTCCACTAGACTAATCCTCTATCTTTCAGAAATTAAAGCCTTCCACAAATTCTAGAATAGTCCTCTATCGATTTTGATGTAACAAAAATTTCCACTCTGTTTTGATTTATACATTTCTATTTGCTTAGAGTTTGTTTTTCCATCAATCTTTCACCAAATTTAATCAATGCGTGTGAACTTTTATAATAAATTTAAAATGTTCTATTAGAAGTTGGATATCTATCAAGGTATTCAAAGTGCAATATTAAATATACAATTGGATATCTAAGAGTTTGTTTTTCCATCAATCTTTCACCAAATTTAATCAATACCTGTGAACTTTTATAATAAATTTAAAATATTCTATTAGCAATTGGATATCTATCAAAGTATTCGGAGTGCAATATTAAATATACAATTGGATATCTAAGAGTTTGTTTTTTCCATAAATTTAATCAATACGTGTGAATTTTATAATAAATTTAAAATGTTCTATTAGCAATTGGATATCTATCAAGGTATTCAAAGTGCAATATTAAATGTCCAATTGGATATCTATCAAGGTATTCATAGTACAATATTAAATCAATTTAATCAATATGTGTGAACTTTTATAATAATTTTAAAATTAAATCAATTTAATCAATACGTGTGAACTTTTATAATAAATTTAAAATGTTCTATTAGCAATTGGATATTTATAGTGTGAAATATTATAATAAATTTAAATGTTCTTAGCAATTGGATATCTATCAAGATATTCAAAGTGCAATATTAAATATAAAATTTGGTATCTATCAAGGTATTCATAATACAATATTAAGTATACAGTGTAATAACTTCTACATAACTTTAAATATCCCCTTATATACATATTCATCATTTATCTTCTCATATGCATATTCTTATTTATCTATCATTTATCCTCTCATATGCGTATCCATTCATCATTTGATGGAAAAAGAATAAATATCCTCTCATATACATATTCATCATTTTTTAAATTCCATCATTTCATCATTTTATGGAAAAGGAATAATTTCTACAAACTTTAAATATCCTCTCATATACATATTCATCATTTTTTAAATTGTTATTTATCTATCATTTATCCTCTCAAATGCATATCCATTCATCATTTTATGGAAAAGGAATAATTTCTACAAACTTTAAATATCCTCTCATATACATATTCATCATTTTTTAAATTCTTATTTATCTATCATTTATCCTCACATATGCATATCCATTCATCAACTTTTATTTAAATTCTTATTTATCTATCATTTATCCTCTATGCATGTTCATATGCATATCCATAAATTCTTATTTATCTATCATTTATCCTCTCATATGCATATCCATTCATCATCATTCATATACATATACATATTTATCATTTTTAAATTCTTATTTATCTATCCTTTATCATTTTTTAAATTCTTATTTATCTTTCATTTATCTTCTCATATGCATATCCATTATCTATCATGTATCCTCCCATATGCATATCCATTCATCATCTCTCATATCCATATTCATCATTTTTTAAATTCTTATTTATCTATCATTTATCCTCTATGCATGTTCATATGCATATCCATAAATTCTTATTTATCTATCATTTATCCTCTCATATGCATATCCATTCATCATTTGATGGAAAAAGAATATTTCTACAAAATTGAAATATACTCTCATATACATATTTATCATTTATCTTCTCATGTGCATATTCTTATTTATCTATCATTTATCTTATTCTTCATTTATCTTCTCATATACATATTCTTATTTATCTATCATTTCCATTCATCATTTTATGAATATCCATTATGGAAAAGGAGGAATTTAAATACGATTTTATCCAGATGGCTTGGACTGAAATCAAAAAACAATCATAAAATCTCAATTTATTTTGCTCAAAATATTTTGAACTGAAATCAAACAATCATAAAATCTCAATTTATTTCTCAATATTTTGAGAAAAATTTAAAAAGGAACAATCATAACAATCTCAATTTATTTCTCAGAATATTTGGACTGAAATCAAATAATCATAAAATCTCAATTTATTTTGAGAGGAATTTAAATTAAGATTTTATCCAAGAAGAACAATCATAGAATCTCAATTTATTTCTCTAAATATTGGGAATTCTGTCCAGGAACACTCAAAAATCTTGTGTCATGGAGATTGTCCAAAAGAATCATAGAGCAGCCTCAAAATTATGAAGCCGCTTCAGAGGTTGAATAGAAACAGAAATAATGACATTAAAAAAATGATATAAATGCAATTCCAGCGACAAGTAATAAATTAATTGATATTGTATTGTTGAGAAAGTAGTTCCACAATACTCTGTCCTCGTTCTGAAACAAGGAATAACTTCACAAGTCAAGTCAGGATACAAAATTGCAATGATAAAAACATTTAATAAAAAAACATTCTGAATACAAAGATGGGTACAGAAACTAACCCACTTTGCCACTTGTGGTAAATCCGAGTTACTTATATCACGTTCTTTTCGTTCTTTTAAATAAAAACATTCATCCCATATACCCAACCACAAGCATTCGGATCAAAATTCTGGGCTATGTGAAGATTAGAAAAGTCTAGACATCTGTCAAAGCCATGGAAACTCTCACCACCACAGCACCATTTAAATTTCCTTGGAGGTTGAAAGACCAGAGTGTAGTCAAATCTCTGTACGACAATACCCAACCACAAGCATTCGGATCGAATTCTGGGCTATATGAAGATGAGAAAAGTTTAGATATTTGTCAAAGCCATGAAAACTCTCACCGCTACTGCACAATTTAAATTTCCTTGGAGATTGACAGACCAGAGCGTAGTCAAATCTCTCTGTACTACAATATAACCACAAGCATTCGGATCAAAGTTCTGGGCTATGTGAAGATTAGAAAAGTATAGATATTTGTCAAAGCCATGGAAACTCTCACCACCACTGCACCATTTAAATTTCCTTAAAGGTTGACATACCAGAGTGTAGTCAAATCTCTCTGTACTACAATATCATCATCCAAAATCAAAATAGGATTGTAATATCATCATCCAAAATCAAAAGAGGATTTTGTATTACAATATCATAGTCCAGTTATTTTTAAGTAAAAATATTCATCCCACATACCCAACCACAAGCATTCGGATCGAAGTTCTGGGCTATGTGAGGATTAGAAAAGTCCGGATATTTGTCAAAGCGATGGAAACTCTCACCACCACTACAACATTTAAATTTCCTTCGAGGTTGAAGGACCAGAGTGTAGTCAAATCTTTCTCTGCTACAATATCATCATCCAAAATCCAAATTTAAATTTCCTTAAAGAGGTTGACAGACCAGAGTGTAGTCAAATCTCTTTGTGCTACAATATCATCATCCAAAATCCAAATTTAAATTTCCTTAAAGAGGTTGACAGACCAGAGTGTAGTCAAATCTCTTTGTGCTACAATATCATCATCCAAAATCCAAAAAAGATCTCGTACTACTACAGATTGGAAGCCTGCTGCTAAATTAGTTGGATGATCTACTTTAAAATAATATTCCTCTATTGCAGATTCAAGCTGCCAAAGAACTGGACAACAATTTAGCCATTCGAAATCATCGCAGATTCAAGCTGCCAAATAACTGGACAATAATTTAGCCATTTGAAATCATCGACTGTAGCATTGCCTGGAGTGTTTCTAAAAACCACCACATCTTCATAGCCCCAAAATTCAATCTAGAACTGGACAATAATTTAGCCATTTGAAAACATCGACTGTAGCGTTGCCTGGAGTGTTTCTAAAACCCACCACGTCTTCATAGCCCCAAAATTCAATCTATATCCGTTAGAAGATGAAAAACGTGAAAAGCCATTTGAAATCATCGACTGTAGCGTTGCCTGGAGTGTTTTCTAAAAACCACATCTTCATAGCCCCAAAATTCAATCTATATCCGTTAGAAGATGAGAAACGTGCTTTTCAGGTTCCTGAAAGAAACGAAGGAATTCCGTATGCTGAATGAGAACAAAAAAAATGACTGATTACCAAAATAAAAGTGTCACACTGAAATCAGGTTCATACCTTGGCATTCAGTATGGTTGAATTAATCACGACAAAGGTAGCTAGCACATTTCTAGAAAATTATGATAATTATGGTTGAATTAATCACGACAGAGGTGGCTAGCACATTGTCATTAAAATTATCATTATCATAATGATAGACGGTGGGCTCCTCCAACTTCTCCTTGTTAGGAAATTCAAGCTTTTCAGGTGCAAGCATGTCATAATAAATTGTCACCTGCATTGACACAGTACATGCCCTTTGGAACAGTCTTTGCTGCCCAGTGCCAACTGACTTGAAAATGTGCTCTGCCTTTTTAGTGTTCTTACCTGTTCATCTCAAGATTGAAGCATAGTTCGCAACTTTTTGGTTACAATGATGTAATTGTTCT
>CM076570.1:1305116512-1305272620 GCA_034641835.2 Pinus albicaulis
AGCCAAGTATAAACCATAATGATAACTGCTAAGGCATCCTGCTAAATGTGATTTTTTAAGAAAACAACAGGGTAGTGGTTCAAACTTTTCGGGGTATATTATCTATGTATTAACAACTTGTTATTCTTGTACTATTAATTAAAGGAATTACTCTCGCTATACTATTAATTGTTCGTGTAAGATTATTGGATTTAGGTGAGTGGCCACATTCACTCACTGGTTCATTTTCACTCTATGGCGGAAACAATGCATTTCTATTCATTTCAAAGGGATTTATGAATCATCGCCTAGAGGAAATGGGGAAGTATATTATCCATTGCTTTCTACAACATATGTGAACAATGAAAAGAATGGGAAATTAATATAAATAAGCCATTGCAAGGCAGACTATTAATTAACTATTCATCTACTATTCTTGATCAAAACCATAGAGAATAAATATTTACCTGCTTATGAGAGTTGCTGCAGTTTCCCAGACAAAAGGAAAAGCAAACACCGTGAAACGAAAGGAAAAGAAAACATCGTGAAACATATGTCCTTAGAAACACAGTCAAACACCGTCCTCAGAAACACAATATGCAGGGCTTGCTATGAAATGAAAAAGGAAAATTAGCATAAAACATTGACAAAAAAGCAGTCGTTGAGGCGGTGTTAAACAAAAGGCACTTTGGAGCATGTAGGAGCGGTGTAAGACATCCGTACCTGACTTGGACCTCCATAAGGATTGGTCCCAACAACGTGGAGAAAAAGTGATGAAGGTGAACTAACCTATGAACTGTTATAATTTCAGTTTTGATATTCTAACCTTATACCATCAACCGATCTATGGTTTTCCCCATCGTAATCAACGGGAAAAGGGTTTATAAATTTGTAGGATTATTCGTGATTTTTTTGCACTCGAGGGTGATTGATATGAGAATATGAAGTCCTTGTGATATATGGGTAATGAAATGGGTAATGTTTTAGTTCTCGTAGTGGGTTACCCATGAAATGGGTAGTGTTTGTTAAATGGGTAATAAAATGGGTAAGGTTAGTTAATGAAATGGGTAATGTTCTAGTTTTCATAGTGGGTTATCCATTTCAACCAATTCCAAAAGTGATTATATTTTCTTAATCTATGAATGAGATATATAGGAATGTTGTAAAGTGGATCATGTTAATAAATGGGTGGACATAGATGTTAATGAAATGGGTAATGTTTGTTAAATGGGTAAGGTTTGTTAATGAAATGGGTAATGTTCTAGTTCTCATAGTGGCCTACCCATTTCAACCAATTCCAAAAGTGATTATATTTTCTTAACCTATGAATGAGGTATATAGGAATGTTGTTAAGTGGATCGTGTTAATAAAAGGGTGGACATTGCTGTTATATGTTTAATTTCATTGTTAATGTCGATTTGGACATTGTTGTTAAATGTTTAATTTCATTGTTAGTAACTAGGTTGGATATTGTTAAATGGGTGTGTTGAGGTAAATCCCCTCTGTGGACAGAGGCGATCCCTACTAGCCCAGCAGGGGTCTAGCAACAAACAAACAATGCTATGACGCAAGCTCCTAGTTACGAATGAAAGGCTTGGGATAAGAGCCTACCTGGATTCCAACGCTAGATCTTGAAGAAGAAGATGTCCCCGTCCTTCAGCCCTGGCAGATCACAATCCTTCCACGATCTCCGTGGATGAACACCTGCACGCAGAAGAAACGAACAGATACATGCATAGGAACCAGCATACGTAACTAAACATCGGTCAAAAAAGATATTACTCGCATTAACATGATAGAAAAAGGAGTGGAACCATAATCATAGTCATCTATTAAAGTGATAAACGAATAGAAGTTACAACCAAGTTCTGACGTCGCGACTTCCTTCGAACGGGTCTCCGGTTGTCCACGTCTCGCAAAGCTCGCCAAGGAAAGGGAAACCTCTCCAGAGTCTCGTAACAATGGTCTCCTCGCTTGAATGGGCCTTAAGGGAAAGAAGGGATTCTTTACAGCACAAAGGCACTTGGGAATAAGGAGATGCAAAGCTTCAGCACTTCAAGACTAGCTTGCCATGGATCTGAGCAAGCTTATATAGATGGGGAAGGAGGGAGTTGGGATCCCTATTATTATGGGATTGGCCCTATCAACAAGGAAGGTTCCATAGAAGGTGGCAAAACTACTTCCCTTCCATAGAACTCCCGTAGCCAAACCTCCCAACTCAAGATAGGCAATGGTTGCGAGTTTGTTTGAACTCAACTTCCGCCATCCATATATAAAAAACAGTCCCTAAAATGGGTGGCGCGATTGCTGCTCTATGACAGAGCGCCAAGTGGCGCGACCTCTTTACAGGATTTCCCTGAGTGGCGCGAGTACTGAACTGTCTACCCGCGCCAATGCAAAAAGAGTTGTTTTTCATGGATTTTGCAAGGAGATGTCTCAAGGGGAAATGAAGCTCATACTCAGAAGGATGCATTGATGATGTTTTCAAGGCATGACAGTGTTCACAGGTCACATAATGGGTCCTCCATTGTGCGGGACGGGGAATGGTAGGGACGGTGACAAATTACTGTGTAACAGATGCCCCCTAAAGCATGAGGCCCGAGAGAGAGAGGGGTGAAATGCTTTACGAGAACATGTCCAACAGAAGGCCCGCCGTCGGAAAACCTGCACAGAAAGATACAACTGATATCTCAAGTACATGATGTATATATATGGTATGGACGCAGCCATCCGAACAGAGTATGATATAATCCGGATCTAGGGTATGGGCGCAGCCATCCAACTAAGATCAAACAAATAGACTCAGGTATGGTCGCAGCCATCCAATCAGTGAGTCATGTACATAATGATAATAATCCACAATCGCAGCCTGGATTACAACAGACACAATCCAGGGTCTTGCGCTCCATCTCGACCCAAATAAGTACAAGTTCTAGCATGCGAATGTGTGAGCTGATGTCGAACATGCAAGAACATCGTCTGATTACCAGCCAATGATGAAACCCGTTAACAGACGCGAGAGAAACCACCAATAATGACGATGGTCCTCAAGGTACTACAGGTACAATCTACGGCGTGTGAATAAATGAGCTGACGTCGAACACCCGCAGAATCATCCGATCGGAGGCCAATGATGAAAACCTCACGTCGAATGCGACGAACCTGCCATTAAGGCATGCAGGCCCCAAGGTACCATCAGGAGTCTCTAGACCAACTTCCTGGATAATGAGTTGAAGTCGACAGGAAGTGACCTTGATCGAAGGTGGGCCATAATGATTCCCACGTCATCGACACGAGACAGAGGAACATAATGTTTTGTTGTGAATCGGGATCATATGAGAAACAGAGGAAGGTTGTTATTCGCAGAGGTCAACTTCTCTTGAACATATAAACGGCACGACAATGGACTTGGCAGTATTTGACATCAACAGGTCAAAGGTCATGGCGACGAGGCAGTGAACAGATGAGAGGTCAAAAGAGATTACCCAAACCCATGGAAGCAAAGTGAAACAACGAGATGAGATGTCCCCAACCCGACACGAATGCAGACAAGTGCCATGTTCAAGAGCGACATACTGCCGACGACAACGACAATGGTTCCATTTTTTTCCCACCATTTTAAGCGAGAGTCCATAGAACTCCATGACAAACACTCCCAACTCCAAAATAGGCAATGACTTGGAGATTTGCGAGAGTTTGTTTCAACTCAACTTCCGCCATCCATATTCAAACACCAGTCCCTAAAATGGGTGGCGCGATTGCTGCTCTATGACAGAGCGCCAAGTGGCGCGACCTCTTTACAGGATTTCCCTGATTGGCGCGAGCACTGAACTGTCTACCCGCGCCAATGCAAAAGAGCTGTTTTTCATGAGTTTTGCAAGGAGATGTCTCAAGGGGAAATGAAGCTCATACTCAGAGGGATGCATTGATGATGTTTTCAAGGCATGACGGTGTTCACAGGTCACATAATGGGTCCTCCATTGTGCGGGACGGGGAATGGTAAGGACGGTGACCAATTACTGTGTAACAGATGCCCCCTAAAGCATGAGGCCCGAGAGAGAGAGGGGTGAAATGCTTTACGAGAACATGTCCAACTGAAGGCCCGCCGTCGGAAAACCTGCACAGAAAGATACAACTGATATCTCAAGTACATGATGTATATATATGGTATGGACGCGGCCATCCGAACAGAGTATGCTATAATCCGGATCTAGGGTATGGGCGCAGCCATCCAACTAAGATCAAACAAATAGACTCAGGTATGGTCGCAGCCATCCAATCATTGAGTCATGTACATAATGACAATAATCCACAATCGCAGCCTGGATTACAACGGACACAATCCAGGGTCTTGCGCTCCATCTCGACCCAAATAAGTACAAGTTCTAGCACGCGAATATGTGAGCTGATGTCGAACATGCAAGAACATCGTCGATTGCCAAAATATGATGAAAACATTGTAATTGTGAAGAAACCACCAATAATGACGATGGTCCTCAAGGTACTACCCGTAGGAGTACAATCACGAGCGTGTGAATGAATGAGGCCGGCGTCGAACACCCGCGAATCATCTGGAGTCGGAGGCCAATGATGAAAACCTCCGTCGAATGCGACGAACACATCGTAAGGCATGCAGGCTCCAAGGTACCATCAGGAGTCTCTAGACCAACTTCCTGGATAATGGGTTGAAGTCGACAGGAAGTGACCTTGATCGAAGGTGGGCCATAATGATTCCCACATCATCGACACGAGACAGAGGAACATAATGTTTTGTTGTGAATCGGGATCATATGAGAAACAGAGGAAGGTTGATATTCGCAGAGGCCAACTTCTCTTGAACATATAAACGGCACGACAATGGACTTGGCAGTATTTGACATCAACAGATCAAAGGTCATGGCGACGAGGCAGTGAACAGATGAGAGGTCAAAAGAGATTACCCAAACCCATGGAAGCAAAGTGAAGCAACGAGATGAGATGTCCCCAACCCGACACGAATGCGGACAAGTGCCATGTTCAAGAGCGACATACTGCCGACGACAACGACGATGGTTCCATTTTTCCCCCACCATTCACAGCTTCCATAGAACTCCCGCAGCCAAACCTCCCAACTCAAAATAGGCAATGGTTGTGAGTTTGTTTGAACTCAACTTCCGCCATCCATATTTAAAAAACAGTCCCTAAAATGGGTGGCGCGATTGCTGCTCTATGACAGAGCGCCAAGTGGCGCGACCTCTTTACAGGATTTCCCTGAGTGGCGCGAGTACTGAACTGTCTACCCGCGCCAATGCAAAAAGAGCTGTTTTTCATGGATTTTTGCAAGGAGATGTCTCAAGGGGAAATGAAGCTCATACTCAGAGGGATGCAATGATGATGTTTTCAGTGCATGACAGTGTTCACAGGTCACGTTATGGGTCCTCCATTGTGCGGGACGAGGAATGGTAGGGACGGTGACAAATTGCTGTGTAACAGATGCCCCCTAAAGCATGAGGCCCGAGAGAGAGAGGGGTGAAATGCTTTACGAGAACATGTCCAACTGAAGGCCCGCCGTCGGAAAACCTGCACAGAAAGATACAACTGATATCTCAAGTAAATGATGTATATATATGGTATGGACGCAGCCATCCGAACAGAGTATGCTATAATCCGGATCTAGGGTATGGGCGCAGCCATCCAACTAAGATCAAACAAATAGACTCAGGTATGGTCGCAGCCATCCAATTAGTGAGTCATGTACATAACGATAAAAATCCACAATCGCAGCCTGGATTACAACAGACACAATCCAGGGTCTTGCGCTCCATCTCGACCCAAATAAGTACAAGTTCTAGCATGCGAATGTGTGAGCTGATGTCGAACATGCAAGAACATCGTCTGATTACCAGCCAATGATGGAAGCTATTAACAGACGCGAGAGAAACCACCAATAATGACAATGGTCCTCAAGGTACTACAGGTACAATCCACGGCGTGTGAATAAATGAGCTGACGTCGAACACCCGCAGAATCATCCGATCGGAGGTCAATAATGAAAACCTCTCGTCGAATGCGACGAACCTGCCATTAAGGCATGCAGGCCCCAAGGTACCATCAGGAGTCTCTAGACCAACCTCCTGGATAATGAGTTGAAGTCGACAGGAAGTGACCTTGATCGAAGGTGGGCCATAATGATTCCCACATCATCGACACGAGACAGAGGAACATAATGTTTTGTTGTGAATCAGGATCATATGAGAAACAGAGGAAAGTTGATATTCGCAGAGGTCAACTTCTCTTGAACATATAAACGGCACGACAATGGCCCGCGTGTTGACATCAACGGATCAAAGGTCATGGCGGCAGGCGATTGAACAGGATGGAGGTCAAAAGAGATTACCCAAACCCATGGAAGCAAGGTGAAGCAGCGAGATGAGATGTCCCCAACCCGACACGAATGCAGACAAGTGCCATGTTCAAGAGCGACATACTGCCGACGACAACGACGATGGTTCCATTTTTCCCCCACCATTTCTGGCGAGTACCCCAATTATTTTGATAACAAGCTTGAAGGGGATAGCATATGCTTGTGATATAAGTCCGCCCTTCGGGCGAATCCATCCCAGTGCATTTAACGAGTCCTAGGAAGGAGAAACTCGGAGAACGTCATTTCGACGGAATCCAATGTCATCAGGGTTTAACGAGTCTGACAAGGGAAGAACTCGGCGTCTTTTCATGTTTAGAGAGTTTGAAAAGACAGCGGAAAAGAAAACTCCACAGGTCCCTTTTCGTAAATAGTTCCCCAGATCCGAAAAGGTAGAAAACAATAACCGGGAAAACCTCCTAGTCGCAATAGGCTAGGGTATTCCTTTTTCGTAATCAATCCATCCCGGCCCGAAAAAGGGTTAAACTTATACCGGGTGAATGTCGATTCGTGTCCATTTTAACGAGATCGAAACGACAAGGGCCTCAGCGATCTTTTCATATTTAGAGAGTCAGAAAAGAGCTGAAAGATGACTCCTCCTGGAGGAACGAGTGGTATAAAGGGTAGCAACTGGTTCCGGTAATGGTGGAACTTCTCAAAACATGATAAAAGTCAAGAGGCTGGCTAACAAGACCACTCATCGCAGCGGTTCCTCAGGAACGGGTAAAACAACCAAGTGAAGGCATATGATCGGCCAAGCAGATAGTGACGATGGAATGAGAAAACCAAGGCTCATCTGGCAAAAACAGGCTGATAAAATGGCAATCACAAGAGGTAAAATGGGCATGGTTTCATTTTTACACAAGCTTGAAATCAAGAAACTTTGCTTGAAGTTGGTTTCATTTTTACACAAGCTTGAAACAAAGATAAACTATGCTTGAAACTGGTTTCATTTTTACACAAGCTTGAAACGGAAACAAACTATGCTTGAAAAAGTAGGCATGCCCCCGGCATGGTGACACAATTCGAGGTACATGCCCCCCAAGCTTCAGTCCATATGAAAAGCAGATGGAGTGAAGGTTCAAATTACAAGATCAAAAGAAAAGACTCGACTGGGATTTTACGAGATCTTATCGAAGACTCGAAATGAACGGGAACATGTTTCATTGTTTTAACGAGGTTGACACATTAAAAGAACTATCCTCAGACATACTTGTTTCATTTTTTAAGGAGCTTGACACAAGACAAGGAACTATGCTCCGACGACCTTGTTTCATTTTTTTAAAGAGCTTGACACAAGGAAAAGAACTGTGCTCCGAGATCCTGGTTTCATTTTTTAAAGAGCTTGACCCAGGGAGGAAACCGTGCTCTAACCGGCTTACATCAAAATGAACAAGAAGGCGGCGCTTCCAAGAGTTCCACTCTCGATGGAAGGAAAACATTCTGGAAGTCAGGACCCAATGCCCCCAGCACCTGATGCACGACGGCATCATCACTGGGCACAGGCACGGGGTAGGTAGACACATAGTTGACCTGCGGTGGGGCAGAGACAACAGGTGGATAAAAACCAGGAGGGGGTGATGGTGGACCAGTTGCCACATTAGGACCAAAGAATGACAGCTGATCAATGGTCACGATCCTTCCTTCATGCGGAAAACAGGCCACACGAAAGAGGGAGGAGACGAGCGCTCCCATGGTATAAGTGTAATCACGCCCCAAAAGCAGATTGAAATCCAAGGGGCCTGGAATGACCATCACGTCCATATGGACGGTTTTACCTCCCAAAGTAACAGGTAACCTTGGAAGGATCCCCAACGGTTGACTCGTCCTTCTGTTAAAAGTCAACAGATTCTGCGTAACAGGCGCAAGCAGCGGCGAACCGAAAGCTTGCCAGGCAGTTGAAGACAGAATACTAACAGAGGCACCTTCGTCTATAATGGTGCTGGGTACAACCAGACCAAGAGCCTGTACTTTTATCTCGAAAGGCACATAAGACGGAAGGCGAAATCCTGCAAATCGATTCCAGTCAAAGGAAGCGACCAAACTACTCGGAGGGGCTACCATCGAGATGCGAAGGTCTTCCCCTGATGTTACGGAAGCAGAAGCCTCCCCCATGACCTCCATCTCGAAGGCGGGGGGGATATCCTCTGGAGCCTCCATCATGGGAGGCGGAGGAGGGGCTTCTTGAAGTACAGGGACAGGAGAATCTTTCTCCAAGTCTGAAGAATCTGAAGAGACCAGAAGGACATGAGGGGTGTGAGATCCACTCTCGACAGAAAAGACCTGGTGCACCGCGGACGGGGCCAGTTCAACCGATCCTACGACCAATGGTTGGTCAGGGCCGGATTCGTGAATTTGAATTTCTGGGGGAGTGGGATCGACCAAGGATGACTCTTGACCAATCGTAGGATCAGCTGGCAAAGAACTCAAAGAAAGCTGATTATAACCAGGTGGAAGGCGTGGTGTAGAATCGGTCGAGTTGTTCAAAACTCTTTGGGCTTCATCCATATAAGGACAAAGGTGAATGGCATGGTGCCCTTCACACAATTTACAGGGATTGGTAATCTTACCCTGCTTCTTAGAGTTCTTATCAACAGCAGCTGAGGACGTGCCCCCAACTTGACTCCCGGAAGCCAAAGGCAACGGTGGGCGGCCGTTGGACCATATTTCGAGCACCTTGGGAATGCCAGGGAAGTCTCGAAGCAAATGGTCTCCCGTGCACAACATGCACGGGAACTTGACTTTCCGAGGAGGGTTGGAAGGACTATCGAGAGGAGATTCCTTAGGGACAGTAGCTGTACATTTAACCTCTCGCTTATCGGACTTCTTCTTCTTTGTCTTCCTCTTCTTCTTCCTAGCCACCTGGTTACTTGAATCCAAACTTTCACCAGGCGAAGTAGAAGAGGAGGACGCAGAAACAGGCGAAGAAGGGGAGAGGTCCACCTTGGAATCAACATGAGGTTGTTCAGGTGGAGGAACTGATTGAACAGTAGTGGAGACATTCGGGACAACAGAGGTTGAGAACAACCAAACAGGCAACCCAACTGTTAACCCGGGAAGGGACAACGTCGCCATGTAAGGAGCACCAACATTTCCAAAAGGAGAAAAATGACCAGGATTCCCTTCTGAGGGGATTCCTTGGTTGGTGAACTCTGAAAAAGTTGCCATCAAACTCAAAACCACACACGGGCTGAAAACGAGTTAAGACACACGATCAAACAGTCAACAAGCAATGTCTAAACAGGTGTGTAATCGTGGGCGATTGATTTTACCACATTGGAAAATAAGAAATTCTACCGTTTCATATTTTAAGAGTCGAGAAACGATAAAAAGATGACTCTATCTCTTTCAGAGTTGATACAAGCGTGAAAGGACAAGCGCTTGACGATCTTTTCAAGTTTAGGGAGTCAGAAAAGACCAAATGACTGCTCAGGAAAAAACTAGGCACAAAGGGTGTACCAAATATCTGTGAACTGCAATATACACCTTGGTTTCAATAATGAAACAGAAATCGACCAAGGACTTTCCGTACGTGCAGGTAGTCTCTCTGAATGCTGTGTTCGGTGTATCACGGGTATAGGGCGGCAGACTCGGCTTCCTGTGGATAAAGGATTGAAAACCTATAGGGGTCTCCCTTTATATACGCGACGGTACGGGGAGCGCAAGTCCGTACTAGTGCTGTCTAAAGCCAACAGGCGAACGACAGCTGCTAGGTTTAACGACGCCGGAACAAGTCTCTAGCCTAGACCTTCTAAATACGTTTCGTTAAGTTCCAATGCTGCCTTAGGTTAATTGAATAAATTTTACATTTGATCTTCAATTAAGTTTCAATTTCCAGGCCCTATCGTATGTAGTGTCTCCTAAATGCAAAGCTATATGCCACAGTGCAACATTTCGTTCGATGAAAACTAGTTAAATGAGAGTTGAGAGCTTTTATGCAAACGAAATGAACGGAATACAAACAAGAATGTCTCTAATGCAACTAATGCAATTGCACACTTTCATCCAAACACTAATCACTAGCAATATGGAAAAGATCACAATTTGCACTAATTTAACAAAAGCAAAAGAGATTATTTTTTGATTTTCAATGTTTAATGGCTAATGTGCACTGAAAACAAAAGGAACAATTTGAGAAATGATATCTAAGAGAGCAAAGCAAACAACATTCACTCAACGAAGCAAGCAACCAAATCTCTAAATCGACCCAAAGTCTCTCAAATCGAAGAAAGACTCGAAAACACCCAATGGACCGTGTGATCTGGGTCCAAAGCAAGGGAAAACGAATTCTGAATGAAAGAATGAACAATCACTCAAAAGACGCAACAAAACAATCAAAGACTGCTAAGAGGGCGTGGAGAATCAATCAACAAGTCGACGGGACAATCAAGACACCAAAACTCCCAAGGAGGGCTCGATTCACTATGCCACTAGATGCCCTAGGGCTCAAATCGTGAAATCGATAGACAGAGGCAAACAACCAAAGGATAGCGGTGAATTCCAGTCAAACAAGACTCCAACACACTCAAACAATCAGGAAATCAAGAAGAAAAGTACTGGTCAAGCTCAGAAAGCCAAAAATGAAGAAAACTCAAAACAGTCACAGGGGTGGCGCGACTGTGGCCTTGGAACTAGCGCCAGAGGCCGATTGGCGCGAGACAGACAAATGCAACAAGCGCCAAGTGGCGCGACTGTCGGGTTAAAACCCGCGCCAGTCGAGTTCTTCAACAAAAATTAAAAAACAAGCTATTCTAAAAGTAGACCAATACAAGCTAAGCAAACCAAGAGGCTAAAATAATGAAAGAATCCAACCCAGAAGGTTCATCAAGCAAGGAGAAACAATGAAAGCGAACCAATCATAAATGGGACAAGGAAAACCGGACGTTCCCCAGTGGAGTCGCCAATTTTTTGAGGAGGTAAATCCCCTCTGCGGACAGAGGCGATCCCTACTAGCCCAGCAGGGGTCTAGCAACAAACAAACAATGCTATGACGCAAGCTCCTAGTTACGATTGAAAGACTTGGGATAAGAGTCTACCTGGATTCCAACGCTAGATCTGAAGAAGAAGATGTCCCCGTCCTTCAGCCTTGGCAGATCACAATCCTTCCACGATCTCCGTGGATGAACACCTGCACGCAGAAGAAACGAACAGATACATGCATAGGAACCGGCATACGTAACTAAACATCGGTCAGAAAAGATATTACTCGCATTAACATGATAGAAAAAGGAGTGGAACCATAATCATAGTCATCTATTAAAGTGATAAACGAATAGAAGTTACAACCAAGTTCTGACGTCGCAGCTTCCTTCGAACAGGTCTCCGGTTGTCCACGTCTCGCAAAGCTCGCCAAGGAAAGGGAAACCTCTCCAGAGTCTCGTAACAATGGTCTCCTTGCTTGAATGGGCCTTAAGGGAAAGAAGGGATTCTTTACGGCACAAAGGCACTTTGAGGACAGGAGATCTCAAGCTTGACCCTTCAGAACCTGGCTTGCATGTGGATCTGAACAGCTTATATAGATGGGGAAGGAGGGAGTTGGGATCCCTATTATTATGGGATTGGCCCTATCAACAAGGAAGGGTCCATAGAAGGTGGCAAAACTACTTCCTTTCCATAGAACTCCCGTAGCCAAACCTCCCAACTCAAGATAGGCAGTGGTTGTGAGTTTGTTTGAACTCAACTTCCGCCATCCTAAAATGGGTGGCGCGATTGCTGCTCTATGACAGAGCGCCAAGTGGCGCGACCTCTTTGATTTCACGATTAGCGCGGCCAGGCTTGTCTACCACCGCGCCAATGCAAAGCTGATTTTTTCATGGATTTTACGGAGATGTCTCGAGAAATAAAGCTCATACTCGGAAGGATGCATTGATAGTGTTTTTCAAGGCACGGCAGTGTTCTGCAGTCACATAATGGGTCCTCCATTGTGCGGGCAGGGGAATGGTAGGGACGGTGACAAATAACGTAACGGGGGTGGATCTGGAACTATTGTGTGTTTAGTTACTATGTGATTAGAATGAAAGATGTGATTCGATTCAATAGTTGAGACTTAGTTCTATTGACTTGGGTGTGCATATCTCCATTGCACAAATGTTCCAACATTGCTTCTGGTTGGTCTCTGTGGAGACTCTTGTTTACTAATTGTTTAATATTTTTTTGAGTCATAACATTGTATTTTCTTGATTCGTTAATGTTTTTATTTACATGTTCAGAAAAGAGTAGAGAGACCAAATAATAGACATATTGTGCATAGTCAAAACTAAAAAAAAATTCAATGTAAATTTGATAGTGTGCATATGTGACTAAATGATTACTGCACCAGAAATGTGCATATAAATGAAAGGGTACATTTTTCATATAGAGAGTGATATGTGCATGTGATTGTTGATGTGCATCCAATGTGTTGAAATTTGTGATTGGACAAAGAACTGAGGTCAAATGAAACATTTTGATATTAATTACTATTCTCTGCACATGACAAAGAATATTTGTTTGAAGTTGAGGTTGATGGTGTCATATATGAATGGAAGAGAATGATATTATACTGACAGAGTTTTCAAATGTTTTCAAATCAAGATGTACTACTGAAGAGAATTTATTTTCCAGCACCTTGGAAATTGATTTTCGGGTACTTACAGTGGTACTAGTGCTCCAGCACCTTGGAAATTGATTTTCCAACACCTACAACAGTACTAGTGCTCCAACACCTTGTAAAATGATTTTCCAACACCTTGGAAAATGATTTTCCAGCGCCTACAGCAGTAATAGTTCTCTAGCACCTTGGAAAATGATTTTCCAGCGCCTACAGCAGTACTAGTGCTCCAGCACCTACAGCAGTACTAGTGCTCCTGTAGGTGCTAGAAATTTATTTTCCATCACCTTGGAAAATGATTTTCCAGCACCTACAAGAGTACTAGAAATCATTTTCCACTACATCATTTCATGGAGATGCAATTACTATATTTCTTGTATATGTACAAATCACCTTCTCATCATTTCCATCTCCCTAATATCTTTTCACATATTCTTGCAGACAGTCATCCAGCATGGAAAAGAAATGGAAGTCAGTCATGGCTCTTGAGGTCCAAGACCCAAAAGACAAAGTCATTTTTTCTGGTAAAGATTTAGTTTGGACTAAAATCTACAAAGAAAACATGAATATTGACTGGGTTGCAAAAATTCCCAAAGAAAGAGTTGTTGATTTTATAAAAGGAGAGGAATCGAATCCAGATGCTCCATGTTCCTTCCGACATAAACAAAGCAAACACCCAAGCACAAGAGCCTTACAGTATGAATAGTAAGTATTTTAGAACTACATTGTTTAGATGTTGATATTAAATATGCTTTATATTTACCAGATTTGGTGACATTCCTGTAATTTATTTTGCAGTTATCATTGCTCATATGGTCCAACTGACAAGAGAGAAGAATGGAAAAGAAAAGAAAGGAAGGGATTTGCCAAAAAGAGGGGATGTTAATGCCATTTTATTGTAAAGATTATGGTTCAAGATTCCAACATAGCAGTAATAACATACAATCAGTATGATCACGAAGATGGGCAAGGATGGCCTTGTCATGGTAAAGACAACACTTCAAGTGATGATGTTACTGAGAAAAAGCCAAAACTTTCGAAGGACATGATTTCTTATATAGAAAGTTATTATTTTCTTCAACTTCCAATTGACTCTGTTTGTAAAATACATATAAAGAAATATCTTGACATAGATGCTACATCCAGAAACAGGGATTTCTTCTTACGCAAAAAAGACGTTATAAACATTTATAATCGTCTAATGAAAGAAAGTTATCAGTTGCATAGCAAAGATGAAATGAGTGTGAATCTTTGGTACCAAAGAAACCAGGATGATTTCTTCTTCTTCCAGAAGCCCAATGGCACAGACATCCATTTTATAGCTGGAATACAAAAAAAATGGATGTTGGAAACTATGGTCAAGCTATCCCACAATAGTTTGATAGCCATGGACTCAACATTCAGTACAAACAAATATGGGGTGAGTTTTTTTTTCAATGATTGCTTCAATAAAATCATTTATGTTAAAATTAACTTCATTTCATTTAAAATGACAGTGTCAGTGGTACACGCTTGCGATCTTTGATGAGCAACAAAGCGGGGTAACAGTTTCTTGGGTGGTGATGTCACGTAATACATCACAAGATATACAAGTATCGCTGGAGAGCCTCATGCTTATGTGTTTTCGGACTCGTCCTGATTGGAGGGTCAATGCCTTCATGGTTGATGATGCTATGACTGAAATCATTGCTTTGAGGTAACATCAATATTCTTATTTGACATTTCGAATTGCATTCATTTAATAATTTCTAAAAATGAATTAAATGTCGCAGGAGAATCACGAAATGTGAAGTGATTTTGTTTATTTGGCACATAAGGAGGGCATGGCTCAAGAATGTTAATCGGTTGGTTAGCAGCTCAGAGAAAGCAAAATAAATGTTCAATGAACTTGGCCATATCATGAAAGATTGTTGTACTGATGAAGTGGATGATGCAATCAATGCTTTTATCATCATATATGCAACTGAGCAGAAGTTTTTGGACTATTTCTACAAGACGTGGATTGTTGGTGACAAGATTCATAAGTTTGCATAATATTCCTATTGTGTTGTATGTTTGTCATTTATGTTGGACAATTGATATTTACTAATTGAGTCTTTCCATGTAGGCATGTGGGTTAAAGGCTGCAGAGATTTTCCTCATGCAAACCAAGAGACAAATAACGCTGTGGAATCATACCACGGTTACATGAAGTCAACATTTATATGTGATAAGCGAAATAAATTCTCTCGTAGAATGGATTGGCTATTCTACACTCTCCTAAAAAATGTTGAGCTATGTTATCGATTCAAGGCAATTTTGAAAAAATAATGATATTATAACAACCACAAGAAAGAGATGCAGCTTGAATCATCAATGAAAAATACTAGAAGAATTCCAGACAGTGATTGCAGGCCTCATGAGAGCATATCTCATGCTTATTGGGTAAGGAGTTAAAGCAAAGCCGATAAGGAATATCTTATCATTTTTCATCGCAGAAATTTTATCACTTGCGATTGTCCATGGTCTATTCGAGGGAACATTTGCAAGCATGCTATAAATATAGATTGGTTTCATTCCTCTTTGATTGATTTAGACCCATTATTGGATCTTCATACCACACCTAATCAGTTGAATGTCCCTTTTGAGAAAAGTACAGAGGCGTCAAACCTTCCTGCAGATACTATCCCAACCAATATTGAAGATGACAATGTTGAAGAACTTGGTGTGTTGAGAGATTTGTTTGGTTATCTAGACCTGATTAGAAACAATCCTTCTTCCACTGTGAGCAAGAAAAAACAGTTGATTGATCTCGCTAAAAAAATTGTCGATGATGCTAATAATCTTAATATTATGGATCATGACTTCACAGTTGATTTGGGTGCTTATGAGTCATCTTTGAAGATAAAGAAGAGTTTTCTTAGTCCAAAATAAAAATAAAAGGAAAGTCACCTTGAATATTGATTTGAATGTCTCTGCATTCGAAGATGAACCATTTCAATTTCCACACCTCAACAGGCGTGGTTGTCCTCCCTCCAACAATGCTTCCTCTACTATTCCAAGTAAGTTCTATAGGTAGACGATATCAGTATTTTTAGATCAAATTCGTGATCTTTCAAGTTTGTTTCTATCTTTAGATCTCTTTGTCAATTTTTCAAGTTTGTTGCAATGTCTTTGGTCTTTGCTATTTCTTTTAGCTTAATGTAGTGTTGTAGCGTTTGCAGAGCCGCAACATCCGATCAATGTGATTATAGATGAAGGATGTACACAGACTAACAATCAACCTTTTGATCACATGATTCAAGGTACATTTGACGAGCTTGCTGATTGATCTACTATGTATTCTGATGCATCTGTTATTTGACATGTTATTTTTTTCTCTGATGGAAATTGTGTTGTCATCTTACAAACATAGTTGGTTCCTCATTGAGCTTCCCTCGACCAGAACAGGATTGGGCCACTAACATCACGGAAATTGGTGAATTTCCATGTTTGTTTGCATTGTCTTCACTCCTAACGATTAGCACTGGTTGTTGTTCATGTTGTTAATGTAGTGCTGGAATGTTTGCAGCACTGGAGCATCCAATTAATGTGATTTCAAATGAAGGATATTCACAGACACATTATAACTAGTTTTATCAGATGAGTCAAGGTGCTTAGGACGAGACTTTTAATTGATCTTCTTTGTATTCTGATGCATTTATTACTTGTCATCTTATTATCTTCTCTGATGAAAAATTCATTGTCATGTTACAGAGACAACAACTTCTTCAATGGGTCCCCCTCTATCCGAATATGATTGGGTCACTGACATCACAGAACTTGCAGACAACACAGAAATTGGCTTCAGAAAAAAGTTGTGATAGAAACTGCATCTTTTTGTTTATTGTCCGTCATAGATGCTACATCCAAAGACCTTAAAATTATTCCAGCTTTTGATAAGCTGCAATTGTGTACATGTACTTCATTTTTTATATATAAATGAAAAGAGAACATCAGGAATTCGATGATGCAGTTAATGGATATTTGTTGTTTACTTTTAAATGTCATGTTAGAAAACAGTGAATTTGCTTGATAGTACTGTAATACACAGGCACATTTTCATTCAGTAGCAGAATTGGCGTGTTTTCTGCAAATGCCTCGAACTGTTTTATGATTTCAAATTTTACTGCAACATTTTTATCTCCATCTTTTGGTGAAATGTGTTTGAAGAGAATGAAACATTAGATGGTGGAGAAGATTAATTGAAGATATCAAAGTGGTTTGGGAATTCAAATTCTTGTTTGGCACAATTTTATCTCCATTATCTGATGAAATATGTAAAGAGATTGAGCTAACAAGTTTATCTCCAACCTTCAATCATTTACTCCCAGATATTGGATTGTGGAGAATGTTAATTCAGAACATCACTTTATTTATTCATATATATACTACATGAGAAATAACAGTAATTTAATCTTCAACTGATACATTGGATCCATACGCAAATTTTTTCAGTCTTCATCTCGAAATAAAGACAACACCCACTTGACCATTGTCTATCTGCAAATTGTTGTTGTTGTGGATGTTTTAGTTGCTGCAAAGCCATTGAGTTGTAGAAATCCATATTCATGTTCATGTTCATGGATTGTGCAAAAGACAAAGGGGCCACCAAGATACCTCTTTAGGTTTTATTCATTACTTATAAAATCACTATTAAATCTCTAAGATTAATTTGACACTGCAGTCTATTAACCATTATGACTAAGAGACAGACTAACTAGGATGGCTATGTGACTTATTAGCCACAAATTTCCATGTGACTTTTAAGCAACAACTACAACCTGTTTTGGAATTACTGCGCTCATCATATTTCAGGCATTGATAAGCAAATTTTTGATATGGAGATCACATTCCTGAATGAATACAGTGGAACAACTCAAATATAATAGTGTGGTAGGAAGTCACTGTTTGTCTGGTTAGATTGAGCCTTTGTAGCTTTCTGCAGGCAGATTAGCTTCATGAACAGGTGAGCAAGTGCTGCCCTATTGGAGCCACTCTGTATTGATGTTGTTTGATGCGTCAGATTCATCTGCACCTTCACCTCTTGCGTATAAAAATTTGAGCCATTGAATTTTTTCATAACTATTTGTTCCATATATAAAAATAAATATCTACTATATGATTGTGACCTTATAATTTCAGTGCACATGTAGGGACTCAACTTGCTAGGCATTGTCTTAGTAATTATAACTTTAAGTCATTATCATTTCCATGAGAGGTAGTTGTAATTAAAATTTTTCGTGATTTTTGAATAGTCCACTTAGCACTCACTGCATCAGGTGATGCTCACAGGGGTGAAGAAGAGGGATTGAAACTAGTGAGCTGAATCACATAGCGTTAATAATCACTTCCGAGGCTTGCACCTAGTAACCAGGACTTCCCGAGAGGTCACCCATCCCAGATCGGCTCTGGCTCAAACGCTCTTAACTATGGAGTTTTCCCCACAATCAAGTCCACTTAGTTTGCTACCCCATTTGCAAAACCTTAGAAAGTATTGTGCCTCATGAACCATTTAATAAGAGCTCCCGTCACTCTTTTTACTTAGGTATTGAGGGGTTTTCGAAGTGCATTATATTAGATATCATGTTTTCAGATTCAACGACGTTACATAAGTCATACCTCTATGACCATTTCCATGAGACATAGTGGTAATTGACTTTTCTCATGATTTTTGAAGTTCATAACCAAATTAGATTAGGAATGGTAGTGGTAGAGGTAGACTTGCTTCTCAGATCTTCAAGTTCAGCACATCAGTTAGAGTTATTTATTTACAATTGTTGAATGGAGCACAGGGTTAATTATATAGAATTGTTGAGCTACTTTTCCTAGTTGTTTGATTATATAGAATACCTATTATAGAGTGTAAAATTTGTTTTTAATTGATACCTTTACTATTCTGAAAAATATCCATGTTAATTTATCATGTATTAGATCCCAAGGAAGTAAAAACAAAAACAATTTTTACCCAAGAGAAAAATGGGAAAATAACACAACATAAAATAATTATACCCTCAAAATGATTCATGTATTATATCGTGAACCATCCAAAATTAGAATTGGTTCTTCTCTAGTGAAAGAACCATGCCATCATAGCCCCAAGGAAAATTATAAGAATAACACATCCACTTATTTGAGAGTTATCCTGATGATGATTGATGACTTCACTTGCAATAAACCGTGATCCGGTGTCATCTCTGACCCCTGCATCTACACTTGACATTCTTTCCCCCAGTATATCAGTGGACATCCTATGAATGTCTGAAAGCCATTGTATGTTGAAATATTTAAACTCAGAGCTCCACATTCTTGCTTCCGTGTATAGGGGTTTTAAATTTGCTTTTCGAACTTCAAAGATGCCATTCAGCGGATTGCAAATGAGTTGCGAGTTCATGTAAACTGAAATATCATTCAAAAAATTGTTTTTTGCCTCTTTTAAGCCCTTAATAAGGGTGATATAGTAGGCTTCATTATTAGTTGTCTTCCCATGTAG
The DNA here is from genome assembly GCA_034641835.2 of Pinus albicaulis. Taxonomy (NCBI): domain Eukaryota; kingdom Viridiplantae; phylum Streptophyta; class Pinopsida; order Pinales; family Pinaceae; genus Pinus; species Pinus albicaulis. Next base: position 1,305,135,992 of record CM076570.1, read on the forward strand.
CTCTATGTTTCTGTGGACTACATGATTTCGCGCCAGATTGTAAAGCACATATTTAACTGTGGCTTGTCCAGGATTTGGACGACAGGAAACTTCGATACACAATGTCCACTTTTCGACCATTGTCCACACTTAAAAAACCTACAACCTAAAAAAAAAAAAATTAATATCAAACATGTATGCATTTATAGAAATAAAAAACCAGATTACCCACTTATTCATTACATAGAAATCAAAAGCAGATTATATTTTGCATTCATGTAGTGCTGATTCAACATTCCAAAACCAGATTACATTTTTCATTCATGCAGTGTTGATTCATCATTCCACTTAGGAGGTTTCTCACTATCACCTAGGGGACTTACCCACTTATTCATTACATAGAAATTCAAAAAGAAAACCCACACATTCTGGTTATATCCTAACAGTACAAAACATAACACAAAACCAGAGAAGCAGCTAGCAGAGTGTTAAGAATCCCAGGAGAAAAAAATAGTTAGGTACTTTGAGCTTCAACCTCGATGGTAGGATCAAAATTACATTGAAGATGAATTTTTATATGGACTAACTTTGCAATCCAATCTGTTCATGAAGAAATTTTGTGTTCTCTTGATGTCTTCTAATTAAGAGGCAAACACATTATTAATTTCTGCTTGCTTGTCTTTCAATACTATATCCAGCAGAGTCTTCGTTTTGTAGTGCAATGCAATTGAGTTGACATGTCGTATTATCCTACCACTAGTGTGACAAAGGAGAGTTGGGAAATAGGAGACCTCTTCCAAGGTATCATACTAAAAGAATCCTTGCCCTCTCAACACCCATCATGGTTTTGAGATTCTTGATTTCTAGTTGAGTTTCTAGGCCACAACATTGAAGTAAGCCTCAACTGATTCCTGCAAAAATAAATGAGCCTTATGATAGCCCTAGAACCTTGCAACTGATTCCTGCACAAATAAATGAGCCCTATGATGACCCTGGAACTTTGCAGCCCCCACCCCCGCTATTGTGCATATGTTCCCTAGGCAACACGATGTGCAAGAGGCACCTTCTTACAATGAACACTAAAACAAGGCCACAGATAGACCTAAAAAATAGATCTACTAAAATTATATCCGTTTTTTTAACACATATATTCATGTTATCAAACACATATGAGAGGTTGATGAGAACTTCGGGAATTCTATGTGTTTTGTTAGAAGAGAGATGAACATTTCACATATCTTCAAAAGCAAAAAGCTGTAACAGATGATAGGAAAAGTTGTAGACCAGAATGTATTTGAATTTAACTTTAAATTTAAAATCAAATTAAAAATTAAATTATTAAATAAATAAATACACAATATTCCAATAATATTCATCAACATTATATTCTTAACTGTGAAAACATATAAAAACAATTTCAAGACATAACTCTACAAAATCACAATCCAAACAATACCACCAAACCCACTATCCAGACATAACCAGGACCAAGTCCATACTCGAAACCCACAGCCTAACAAACAAAGAAGAATTAACTGGCTGTCCAAGCTGAGAAACACTATAGCACGCTACATGTTACCGAAGATGTCAAGGCCTAAGAAGCGAGGGATATGATTTACAAATAATTTGAATAAGAAAGTTTCCAATTCAATAAAAACTCTAACATGTATTTTGTTGGAGGTCTCATTAACGTAAAATAAGCAGATAGAAGTGACACACTATAGGAATATGATAGACCACCTCTACACAGGCCCTGCTTCTGCTTCTGCACAATCAACAATCAAATAAAACAAACTGAATTTTTGTGCATGGAAGGTTCATTCCAATGCATGGAAGGTTCATTCCACACAGGTTCTAATATCAATTATGATCCCTATGCTCAGTATAAGTGAACTAAGTTGAATTGGTTTTCCAGTGTTGATCCTGGTCCTATGAGATTATGCAGCAATTTCTGACTGCAAAAGATCTCAGCAATCTAAATAGCAACATTAATATATTTTTGAATGCTAGGAAAAAAAAACTAAGCACCCTTTATTTATGATGGTTGTGTACAGATTCTTTGGATTTATAAGAAATGGGATGAGAAACATAAAAAATTTAAATTCTTGGACCAACAACCTTGAGCAAGAAACATATCAATTTTTTTCCAGCGCCCACAGGAAAAAAAAATTGTATGCATAGCAAATATCCACTTACCAAATGTGTCTTCCTATTTGATATTACCTCTATACTATGTGTAGTCTTCCTTTTGACCATTGAGAAACATCTGTCCCAATAGTCTTCCTTGTTATAGGCATATAAATTTATATGCCTATAACAAGGAAGACTATTGGGACAGATGTTTCTCAATGGTCAAAAGGAAGACTACACATAGTACAGAGGTTTTGGTAAGTGGATATATGTATAGTCTTCCTTTTGACCATTGAGAAACATCTGTCCCAATAGTCTTCCTTGTTATAGGCATACAATTTTTTTTTCCTGTGGGCGCTGGAAAATAATTTTCCTGCGCCCACAAGAAAAAAAAATTAAGAAACATCTGTCCCAATAGTCTTCCTTGTTATATGCATACAATTGTTTTTTCCTGTGGGCGCTGGAAAACGATTCATTTTCCAGCGCCCACAGGAAAAAAAAATTGTATGCCTATAACAAGGAAGACTATTGGAACAGATGTTTCTCAATGGTCAAAAGGAAGACTATACATAATACAAAGGTAGTATCAAATAGGAAGACACATTTGGTAAGTGGATATTTGCTATGCATACAATTTTTTTTTCCTGTGGGCACTGGAAAATGAAAAAAAAATTGTATATATATCAAATATCCACTTACCAAATGCACAGGAAAAAAAATTGTATGCATAGCAAATATCCACTTACCAAATGTGTCTTCCTATTTGATACTACCTCTATACTATGTATAGTCTTTCTTTTGACCATTGAGAAACCTCAGATTTTCCAGCGCCCACAAGAAAAAAAATTGTATGCATAGCAAATATCCACTTACCAAATGTGTCTTCCTATTTGATACTACTTTTGTACTATGTATAGTCTTCCTTTTGACCATTGAGAAACATCTGTCCCAATAGTTTTCCTTGTTATATGCATATAATTTATTTATTTTTCCAGCGCCTACAGGAAAAAAATTTATATGCCTATAACAAGGAAGACAGTGTGAAAGGAAAGATTCAAGAACCCACCAAAAGAAAAAGAATTGAAACAATTGATCCTGACAAGTTGAAGCCCATCCTATTGATTTTGTCACTCATAGGAACCAATCTTACAAATTGGAAGCTAAATTCACCCATAACTGAACCTTAAATTCCAAGGCAGGTGTGGTGATCAATTGCAGTGAAAAAATGTCAAGTAAAAAATGCAAGTAGACGAGATGGTAGATGAGTTGTGGATAAAAAGCATTGGGATTTATGCCCATTGAGCAGGTATCAGGCCCGTTTTTGTGCGGATCTGAGCTATTAGTATCTTCTAAGAGACTTCTGCAAAGTAAAAAATATAGAGATTCTCGAATCGCAGATAACAGCACCCAACTAAAAAAATTCACCACCCAAGAGATGATTCTGTAAAAAGTTCCGTAAGTACAACAAAGTAACCATGGCAATCTGAACCCCCCTACCCCAGCCTGTTACACCAAGTAATTGCAGAAAGCATATAATACACTATTGGGAAATTTGGGCATAGCCATCTTAACTTGAGATGCACTATTGGGAAATTTAGGCATGCCATCTTAACCAGATGCGACCAAGGTCATCAAGGTGAACGTCCATACCATTTTGGAATCAAAGAGTCTCTCAGACCAAAATTCTTAAACTACTTTACCCCACTAACGTTACACCATACACCCTGGATGTGGGTCCTTATATTATAGTATGGTCACTTCATAGGTTGTTAGTGTAAACCCCTTATTATTATTATTGTACCCTTGTAACCCCATTTTGTTATTATTGTGCCCATCAATTATTATTGTTAGGTCGGCTAGGATTACATTGTGGCCCACTAGAATTACATTATGGCCCCATGGACTCCTATATATAGAAAGGAGGTTTTGTAAATTGTATCATCCAAGAATTGTTCATTTATGTAATGTATTGGAGGTTTCCCCCTCGAAGTGGCTTATTTCTAAGGCGTTGATATCTCTTTTCTTCTATTTTTGGAGCTGGTTACACAACATTTGGTATCAGAGCTTTGGATTCTAGGGTTTCGCTGCTCCAAACAGGTCATCGTGGATTTTTCGCTATAATTTTTTTTCTACAAAGTTTCAGAAGCTGCGATTTTTAGGGTGCGAAGCGGAAATCCTGAGGAAGATTTTCTAAAAATTTCAGAGCTTGGTTTGCAATATTTTCGGAGATATGATCTATGGAAGTTAGGTCTTTTTTCAGGCTCCTAAACAGGTCATCGTGGAATTTGCGCTATAAAGTTTTTTCTACGAAGGTTCAGAATCTAAAATTTGTATGGTGCGAAGCTGCAATCCTGAGGAAATTCGTCAAAAAATTTCAGAGCTTGGTTTGCAACATTTTAGGAGATATGATCTGTGGAAGGTAGTGCTTTTTCAAGCTCCTGAATTGCATCTCAAAGAGGTGATCGTGGCAAAAGTTCAATAACTCTCTCTCTGGGCATCGGATTGGAGTGACGTAAAAAGTGGTCGCAAGTACATAGACTTTATTTTCTTCGCTATCAATTTCAGAGACAAAGGACGAAACAGTGATACGTGGCAAGTCATATAAGTTCGCTCTACTGAACCAGTCCATAATTAGGTCATTGTGGGAGATTGGACACAACTTTGTCTTGGAGAATCCAAATCAGGTCAAACCTGTGGCATTCGAAAGATAATTCAGAGGGATACGTCAATACTGAAATTCAGATATTGAAGTGCTGCTATCACAGAGATAATCTAATTTCAATATCGAGCTCCTCAAAAGCAAGAAAAGGGTGTGTATTTTTTTTTCGAATTGCATAAGTCTTGTTTGAAGAATCAATTTTAATTGATTCCAAGGTCATATTGTAGAATAGATATCAGTTTTGGGTTCTAAAAGATGCCCTTTAAAAATAATTCAACACCCATTAAGCCTTCAGAAGGATCTACTATGACTTATGAAGATGAAGAATTGCAACATGATCTATCAAAATTACAAGAGCAAGTGCAACAAATTTCACTCTCGCAAAGAGCAACAAAAAATGAAATGGAAGTTTTGAAGAAAGGTGTGGAAGCGAAGATGGATGGCATGGAAGCTGGCATGGAAGCTAAGATGGATGACATGAAAGACAACATGGAAAACATGAAGAATGATCTAAAAGCAGACATCGAAGGTTTGACAAAGTTGATACAAGAAATGTTTCCTAATGGTGAAAAGATAGTAGAAGAACTTCATGATGAGAACAAAATAAATGTTAATCGTGATTTCATAAACTCTAATGTTGGCGGGAAGAACCACCATATTCCAAAAATGGATATGAGGAAGTTTGATGGAAAAGATCCTGTAACATGGATACTACAGATGGAGCAATATTTTGATCTCCATAATGTGCAAAACACACAAAAGGTATGCATTGCAACTTTACATTTAGAACAAAATACATTTGTATGGTATCGATGGCTTTGCTCCCATAAAAAAAATTGTCACTTGGTCAATTTTTACGGAGGAAATGATAGCACATTATGAGGATACAAAGAGCAACACCTTCTTTAGCCAATTGATAAATCTCAAACAAAAGGGTTTAGTGGGGCAGCACATTGAGGATTTCCAAAAATTGAATATAAGGGTAACTGATATTCCAGAGGAACACAGGATTGATCTCTTCATAGGCACTTTAAAGGATAACATCCAACATGAAGTTCGCGTTTTGGAACCTGATTCATTGGAGAAGGCATTCGGGTTGGCAAGAAAAGTTGAATGTAAAATTATGGCGACAAGGAAGCCTACCACTCAATTCTATAAAGAAGGAAGTGTTGCTACGCCTAGATTTCCACAACCTACAAGGTTGACACCACAACAATTGGAAGAAAAAAGAGCAAAAGGGCTTTGCTACAGTTGTGATAGCAAATACACTAAAGGTCATAAGTGTGCTGAGGAGAAATTATTTTACATAGATTGTGAAGAAGAAGAAGAAAATGAACAAGAAGAGGATATACACCAGGAACCAACCCTAGAAGAGGAAGAAATGAATCTGACCATATCGTGTAATGCATTGGCAGGAATTACCACTCCTCAAACTCTCAAGATAGAAGGACATATCAAGAAGAAAAGGTAATAGTGTTGATTGATTCAGGTAGCACCCATAATTTTATTCATTGTAAGGTAGCCAGGGAATTAAATTGTTTCCTATACCCAGCACCAGAATGTCAAGTGATGGTTGCAAATGGAGGAACTATAAATTGCTCTGGAAAATGCCATAATATCAAGCTAACCATGGGGGAATGTGTATTGACTAGTCCAATGCTTTCCATTCCTATGGGAGGTGCTGATGTTGTACTAGGAGTACAATGGTTACAATCTTTGGGGACGGTAGCTTTTAATTTCCAAGAACTTTTCTTGAATTTTTTTTCAGAAGGAAAGGAAGTCGAATTACGGGGTATTGAAGGGAAGCCAGGAAGGATAATAAGCTCTAATGGCATGACAAAGCTTCTAAAGAAAGAACAACGCGGCGTAATTTCACAATTATGCTCACTAGAAGTTCCAACATCAAAATCATCTATTTCTGCAGATCTCCAACAAGTCTTGGACAATCATTCCAAGGTGTTTGAAACTTCCAAAGGACTCCCACCTATTCGTGATCATGATCATGCTATTCATTTGATTCCAGGATATGTTCCTCCAAACATCAAGCCTTGTAGATATCTTCACCTAGTCAAAGTTCTTTCTCTGCTCCTGTGGTATTGGTACACAAGAAGGATGGATCATGGTGCATGTGTCCAGATTATAGGGAGCTCAATAAGCTCACCATTAAAGATAAATTTCCCATTCCTGTGATTGATGAATTATTGGATGAATTACATGAAGCAATTTATTTTACCAAGTTGGATCTTCGTTCGGGATATCATCAAATTAGAATGAAGACTGAAGATATTCCAAAAACAACATTCCAAACTCATGAGGGTCATTATGAATTTTCGGTCATGCCTTTTGGCCTTACCAATGCACCTTCTACATTTCAAGGGTTGATGAATTCCATTTTCAAACCCTTCCTTAGAAAATTTGTGCTAGTATTTTTTGATGATATACTAATCTACGGTAGGTCTTGGAAGGATCATGTTGAACATGTTGACAGGGTGCTCAAACTATTGCAGGAGAAACAATTATATGCAAAAACATCCAAATGTTTCTTTGGAGTACAAGAGGTGGAATATCTGGGTCATATTGTATCTCATGAGGGTATTAAAGTAGACCCTAACAAAATTAAAGCCATTAAGGAATGGAAAGTCCCCACAACCATAAAGCAGTTGCGAGGATTTCTCGGGTTAACAGGGTATTATCGCAAGTTTGTTAAGAATTATGGGAGAATAGCAGCACCTCTAACAACATTATTGAAGAAAGATACATTTTCATGGACTCCTGAAGCAACTAAGGCCTTTGAACATCTTAAAGAGGCAATGTGCCTAGCACTGGTCTTAGCTACGCCAGACTTCACAAAAACCTTTATTGTGGAATGTGATGCCTTGGGAAATGGAATTGGTGCAGTTTTAATGCAGGAAGGAAGACCCATTGCTTTTGAAAGTCGTCCAATCAAAGGAAAGTATTTACAAAAACCTATTTATGAGAAGGAAATGTTAGCAATACTGCATGCACTAAAGAAATGGCAAACTTACCTAATGGGAATACACTTCAAGGTAAAAACTGATCATGATAGTCTTAAACACTTTTTGGAACAAAGACTATCTTCAGAAGAGCAGCAAAAATGGGTCACAAAGATGTTGGGTTATGACTTTGAAATAATCTACAAAAAGGAAAGCTTAATGTTGTTGCAGATGCACTCTCAAGAAAGGATGAAGAGGTGGAAGCATTGCTTTGTGCCATTTCTATTATCCAACCAGATTGGATAACTGAAGCAAGAGATGAATGGAAGAAGGACAAAGATGTATGGACACTCATCCAAAATTTGCAGCAAGATCCTAGTACATCTGATACATTTAGTTGGAAAAATGATTCCTTATAGTACAAAGATCGCTTATATCTTTGTAAGAATTCCCATCTAAAACAAAAGATTCTTCTGGAATTGCACACTTCTCCTTTAGGAGGACACTCAGGATTTTTTAAAAACTTACCACAGGGTGAAGAAAGAATTTTTTTGGGATGGCCTTAAATCTGATATTCAAAAGTTTGTGGCGGAATGTTTGGTTTGCCAGCAGAATAAAGTGGAAACAATTAAGACCCCGGGACTTCTACAACTTTTATCCATTCCAAGTCAACGTTGGGAGGAGATTTCAATGGATTTTATCACAGGTTTACCTAAGTCCGAAGGAAAGAGTGTCATCATGGTGGTAGTTGATAGACTTACCAAGTATGCACACTTTTGTGCATTATCTCATCCATTTAAAGCAAGTACAGTTGCTACTACATTTATGGATAGTATTCAAAAGCTACATGGAAGCCCAAGGGTTATTGTGAGCGACAGAGATCCCATTTTTACTGGAAATTTTTGGACGGAGTTATTTTCTTGTTTGGGTACTCAATTAGCTCATAGCTCATCTTATCATCCTCAATCTGATGGTCAAACTGAGATAGTAAATAAATGTTTGAAGGATATCTTCGTTGTTTTGTATTTGATAAACAAACACAATGGGTCAAGTGGTTACCTCTCGCTGAATGGTGGTATAACACTTCCTTCCATACTGCAGCAAAAATGACCCCATTTATGGCACTTTGTGGATATCATCCACCATCCATCACATCATCTTTAAGGGAAAATTCGAAGGTTCAAGCAGTGGAAGATCACATCGAGCATCAGCAAGAAGTTCTCCAACTCTTAAAGGATAACCTGAATTTGGCACAAAATCGAATGAAACAACAGGCAGATCAACATCGCAGCGAGAGAAGTTTTGATGTAGGAGATTGGTTATTTTTACGGCTACAACCATATAAACAAATGTCCCTCAAGCAAGCTAAGAAGGATAATAAATTATCGCCAAAGTACTATGGTCCTTACAAGGTGTTGCAAAAGATTGGTACTATGGCATACAAATTGGAGCTTCCTGCTTCTTCGCGAGTACATCCAGTTTTCCATGTTTCATGCTTTAAGAAGGTTATAGGTGAAAATCTTCCAGTTCAAACAGTATTGCCAGAACTTGATGGGGAAGGGAAAATCATATTGGAACCTGAAGCAGTCATGGAAAAAAGAACTCGACAACTACGGAATCGATCAATTTCAGAGTATCTCATTAAGTGGAAGAACTTACCCACTGAAGATTCTACATGGGAGGATGAGAATTTTATACAGAAGCACTCAGAGCTACTCAAGTGTTGAGGACAACACTTTTTTGAAGGAGAGGGGCATGTTAGGTCCCTATATTACTAGTATAGTCCCTTGTGGTTGTTAGTGTAACCCCCTTATTGTTATTATTGTACCCTTGTAACCCCCATTTTATTATTATTGTGCCCTTAAATTATTATTGTTAGGTCGGCTAGGATTACATTGTGGCCCACTAATATTACATTATGGTCCCATGGACTCCTATATATAGAAAGGAGGTTCTGTAAATTGGATCATCCAAGATTTGTTCATTTATGTAATGTATTGGAGGTTGCCCCCTCGAAGTGGCTTATTTCTAAGGCGTTGATATCTCTTTTCTTCTATTTTTGGAGCTGGTTAGAGCTGGTTACACAACACTGGCCTTCTCTCTGCGACACACTCTCACAAGCCTACAATTTTAAATGCCCAACCAAAATAAAAAAACCTGTCATGAATACTAAGCACCCACAAACTCAACATCCAACACAAATCATATTTCCAAAAAACACATAAAATATCCAATACACCTTACAGTGTACACCCCTGAAGCTCCCCTCCTCCCTTGGGACTCCAATACTTAAATACTCTGGTGACACAATTGAATTAATGCAAAAAAATACAGGTACTAAACACTTATCAGTATTTCATGGGCATGGGCATTCTGATAAGATCATTCATCAGGGAAGAAAAACAAGAATTACCTTGAAAGCAGAGCAACTATGCTCGGAGAGCGTGTCCTGAACTCGCTCTCGAGAGCTCAGAGCACGGGTCAGCATTGCAGCAACCATATTTGCCTTTGTCTCAGGACAAATGTCAATAACAACAAACAAAAAAACAGAGATTAAACTGCTATTTGCTCTTGGCTGATAGCCCTACCAGAATTCTGATGGATCCTCTGTTCATAACTCAATTCTATGCATAATGGAATAACAATAAAGACTCATGTAACTTATAAGAAATAAAAGCAGAGAACTTCTAGATAGTTTGACAAATTAACAGTGACGGCTTACATAAAAATAAGAGCCCAATATTGAAGGACAGGGCAGTAGGTCGAGGAAGAAGCGTGGAAGAATAGGGGAGCAGTGGGGTTATATATATTGACCCACTGATGAGTTTAGATAGCTGGTAAATCAAACTTAAAACGTAAGAGAACGTAAACACAAACCGTAAGTCACCATCGGGGAAGGAACAAAAGAAGGAACCTGTGAACGTTGGAACGCTGGAATTTACCTCGGAGCTAATGCTTTTCGCAGAGCTGCTTGGCAAATGACGCGGTTTCCAGCACCGGGAACTATTTGAATTTCAAATTCAAAAAACCCGCAGCATTAAATTCGGGTAGGTGGTCGAGGGTTGTGGGGGTGGCGGGTAGGGGAGGAGCAGCGGGTGGCGGAGGAGTGACGCTCGTGGGAGGAGTGGCGGAGCTGGTGGGGTCCTCTAACGGTGTTGTCCAGAGCGTTTTCGGTCTCCGTCGCCATTCGGTCGCGCGGGTTCACATCGTGCCGGAGGGAGGGGGGTCGCAGGAGTTGGACGATCGGGAGCTGTCACATCAGCGCCCGATTCGTAGATCAAAAGACAACTCCCATCACATTATTACGTCGGCAAAATATATATATATATATATAATTAATAAGTAATTCCCCATGCCATCCTACGTGTCGAACTTACAATCGCTAAATGATGGTGGCGCTGCGTTCATTTGCATGCGTCACTCAATCGTATTTTTTTGTCCTCTCGTAATGCCAAAAGGTGGTGATCTCCATGCATTTGCAAGCGTCCTTTACTTTACTAGTAAATATTCTGTATTTCCGTTTGGGTTTCAGGGAGAAGCCATCAGAGTGGTGCAGGATACTAAAAACAGTTGGAAAGTTGAAGAATGAGGGGGAAGAAATGAGCCAAAAATTTGCAGAAACGAAATGGTGACAGGATTTAGAAAACATGATCCTCAGCTGGGCATTATATATGAAGGAAAATCACTTGCGAAAAAAAGGTAAGGATTTTTCTGTGAGATTCTGCGATTGCTTGAGCTAAATATAAATTTTGTAATGTGGGAATATTGTTTTCAAATCGTACATGAAAATTGTGATGTTTTCTCCAGATTTTTCATTTCTTCTTCTTCTGTTTCAAAAGTTAAATTTCTGATTTTGGGCCGGGTGTGTGTAGGAAATGTTAAAAGCACTAGAATGATTTTTAGGAATATTTTTAAATTGTGAAGGAAAACATATGTATAAGTTTAAATTTTGGATTTTTTCGTAGATAAAATTCTGTCATTGGTTGCTGTTAACAGAGTTTCTCGAATGTGGGCTGTTTTGGGATTATATCAAATAATTTATGAAAAATGTTTGCGTAGAAGGTACGATGTACTTAATGTTTGGGTTTTAGGAAGAAGTAATCGAATGGCACATAGCAGAGAAAAAAAAGCTCGAAGACTAAACAATGAAAGAAGAAATTAGTGTAAATGTTGCAGAAACGAATTCGTGATTAAAGATTTAGAAAAAAATGATCGTCAGAGGGGCATTGGAGGGCATTATGAACGAAAATCTTTTATGAAAAAAGGTAAGGATTTGGCTCTGCAATTGCTTTGATCTAAGTATACATTTTGTAATGTGGGAATATCGTATTTAGTTTTAAAAGATAAGTTTCTAATTTTGGGCTTTCCCATTTTTAGCTAGGATGTGCGTGTAATGTCAAAAGCAGTAGCATGGGTTTGAGGAAATTCTCATGGGTGTTTTCGTTTTTTTTGTGGGTAGGAATATTAAGTTTAAATTTTGTATATTTTAGCAGACAGCACTATGCCGTTGTTTGCTGTAAACAGAGGGTGTTTCAGGTTTGATGTTTGATGTTGTCTCGAATGATCCGACCACCCGAGTTTGGTTTTTGGTATTTATTGCACCGAGAGGCGCATCTACAGCCCAGTATGACCCCGATGTCAAGTGGGTCACGTCCTCAATGTCGGTTGAAATTTTAAATTAAAATAAAAATAAAAAATAAGTGTCGGCTTAACAAATAATTTTTAATAATCATATAAATAAACAAAAAAAAATTAAAACAACTCAGCTCTGATCGAACATAGAGGTGAGTCGTATTTGGTTCTGTGGCGCGGTTCGAACTGGAAGCTCCCAAGCTCGAGTTCTCTTAGGTAATGTCAAAATACTTAAACAAGTCAAAATAGAAGCTTGCATATATTGATTTCTGTCTGGCTCGAAGACTTACAACTAAGGCTCATGACATTGCATTCCTGTGGCATTACTTTACATCACGGTGGTATCATGTTCTAACATGGCTCGGATATGCAATTTCGTATATATGGCTTGGATCTATGGATAATTACAGTATGGGACAGATCAATACAAAGACCTCACACAATGATAAAATTCCCTCGCTTGCACTATGATATGGCTCTCGCTTTAAGCATAAAATGATTCGTTATATGGCTCGCTTAATCTATGAAGTGATCTAAACTTCGGCACACGGTGAGATCATAAAAAATTCTATAATTAGCCATATTTATCATTATTAAATAATGATAGTTCATATGGCTAATTACAGAATTTTGTATGATCTCGCTCTGCGCTGAACAGTGGCATTGAATCGCGTACTCTATAGTGATTTGGAATTGCATATTCTGCATGATGGCATGGAATCTATATTTCTCTGCATCGCATTATTCCAACAATGGTTTGTGGCACGTAACAGTTCGTATTGACCTACGCAATGTTATTACATTAAATTAAACACAGTGCCATCACATATGGTTCGTATACTATTACATTGCCTTCCATACGTTATGCTATGGTCTGAAAGTGGCATCACAAACACAGTGAATGGCATACATTATATATACACAAAGACTTGCAGTTTATATTTAGGATCGTGCTATATCTTTGTGACTCATTGAAAATTCTGTGATGGTTCTATCACACCTGTGGTAACTCACAGAATGTTCAATAACTTGATATACAAGTTATGGGCTCATTTTTGCTAATAATCAATGACTTTGTCTCGCATATCTTTGTGGCACTTATATATCTCTGAGATCTCACATACCCTGTGACTCACATGTATATTTTAAGTATTTTACAATCATGTACTAGCTTACAGTTCATGGTTGAATTCACACTCTTACCGCAGAGTTGGGTTCAAGTCTCTTAAAGCGAGCGCCATATCATAGTGCGAGCGAGGGAATTTCTAACTTTTTTATGGTTTACTTTTCAATTTTTTCTTTTAAAAATGGTTGAATGCAAATTTATTCTGAAATAATTCATTATATATTCTACCTCTTTTCGAATCACCACAAACCATCATGGTTTTAATTGTAAATTTACAATATTGCAGGTGTACTGCAATTGCCTTATAGATATAGAAAGAGTATTAAATATTGTAAATTGTGTTTAGACATAGAAAGAGTATTAAATATTTTGTAGTTAGATATTTGATATTTTGTAGTTATATATATATATATATATATATGGTTAATTTATGTGTTTTTTTTTTTGTACAGGATTATAATATCATGGGTACTAGTAATGGGGAAACTAATAATAACAATATTGAAGAAATGAGAAGTGTAAAGAGAGAGAGTTAAAAGACAAGGATCAAATATTATGAAACAAGTAATTGAAATCGAAAGAGAGCAGAAGAGGGAAGAAAAAAATGAGCAGCGAAGATTGCGAAGACAAAATATCACTGATGATCAAAGGGAAGAACAACGAAAGAAGGAATGTGAAAGAAAAAGGCGGCAACGAGAAAGGCAAAATGAGGATGAAAGGGAAGCAGAACGAATAAATAAAGCTCAAAGAAAAAGAATGAAATTTGAAGAAATGGATGAGGACGAAAAAGAAGAACATAGAAGAAAACAAAGACAACAATATGTAAGATCACATAGAAAAAGACAAATCGAAGGTCGTAGTGATCTAGGGCCAACAATTGAGGCTCATTCTCCTATAGGTATGAATCTACAAAATCATCAACCAATGGAGCAATGTGACGATGAATGTGAAATGATTTCCAATGTACCAGTGGAAGATGAAGTTATTGTAGATAAAAGATTTCGTGAAAGAATTGATAAATTAGCTCATCCTCAAATGTGCCATGTGTGTGAGGATTCGTATCCTGGCATTCAAGTGGTGACTACAAAGACAGGTCCAATGTGTACAAGATGTAAAAAAGAGGGTAATAAACATAGATTTTCATTACAAAATCATATGAATCCGGGGTTGCAGCCTTTGATCCTTGGAAGTCTTACACAAGTTGAGGAAATGTTGATAGCAAGAGCAAGTCCAATTTTGCAGGTAATGCATTCAATAGGTGGCCAATACAAATATAGAGGACACATAATTAGTTTTCCTCAAGATGTTAAAGATGTTGCCAATAAATTGCCTCGACATATTAAAGACTTGGATTTAATGATGGTGGTGCGAAAAAAAGGTCAGCAAGGATCAAGCTATGATTTCACTGTTAGAAGGCAAAAGGTACTCGATGCATTAATTTATAAGATTCAAAATGATCCATATTATAAAGGTGTAGAAATTAATATGCATGTTGTGGACGAGTTACCGGAAAAAACAACAAATGTGTCACATATGATTAATTCTGTTATACTACCAGATATGGACAATGACATAGACATTACATTGTTAGAAGGTGCTCCAGGTCGTGAATATGCTTTAGACGATTATGATACAACTTCTTTTGTTGTAAGGCCTCCAAATGCACCTAGGGAAATTGAACTTATTCGTGCATGGGCAGATAATACTAATAGAGAAGAAAACCAACTAGATGGTGAAACTACAAATGTCATTAATTGGCCTAGAATTGGTTCATCTCCAATAAATGAGTACAATACTGAAGGGTTATTTGATATGGCATTTCCAACATTATTCCTTAGAGGAGAAGCAGATTGGTTACAAGCACGACTAAGAAACGTGCATCTTCATGAGTATGCAAAACATCTCCTCAGATTTCGTGATAATAGGTTTGGGATAAATCCTCGATTTAGATATTTTTTACTTAATATCATCATGAGACATCGTGATCAAGCGTCTTCTGCAGTATTTGTTAAAAAAAATATGACAGAACTACCTACAACAGTTGATGAGTCACGAGAGCATTTACAAAATCTTCCTAATTCTAAAATTGCAGATAGATTGATGAGATTTGGACATGTTCTAAGAGGTACACGTGCATATTGGAGCAAATGTCGTGGCGAATTATGTGACTTAGTACAACAAATTGGATCTCCTACAATATTCTTCACACTAAGTGTGGCAGATATGCATATATTGATGCCAGGTACCTCTCCTACAGATACAAAGGAAGCAAGAAAATGGAGATGCCAGAATGTCATTGATAATCCTCACATTGTAGCAAGTTATGTGCATTTAAGACATACATTGTTTCGAGATGATATTTTTTCAAAATTTCATCATGCTACAGATTTTTGGTGTCGTTATGAATGGCAACATCGCGGATCTCCACATGTCCATGGGTTTCTTTGGCTAAAAGATGCTCCCAATATGGACAAATTGAATTGGAATGACCCGAATCAAGTTAGATTTGCAAAAGAATACTTTGATAGATCTGTCCATGCATTCAATCCACGTAATGAATATCAAATAAAGATCCCTATTCAACGGAACGATGATGATCATCCTTGCTTAAAGAACACTGAACAAATATTTCAATCTGATCCTATGATGGACTATGAACAACTTCTCAATTGTGTTGAGCACCACATCACCTGCAATGAGAAGTCATGCCTTAGAAAGAAGGGTGGAAAATTGGTGTGTAGATATAAGGCACCATGGGAGCTATACAAAATTTCAAGACTTTATGTTGATGAGGGTGGAGAAAAAATATATGAACCTAGACGAAATGATGATCGATTAAATACACATAATCGTGAAACATTGATGATGTGGCGTGCAAATATGGATTGGAAACATGTTCTTTCTAGGCATGTTGTGATTAACTACATAGCAAAATATGCATCAAAAGCAGAAAAAGGGTCAGAAAGCTTCCATGATATGTTGATGCGTATTTCTTCTATTCAAAATCCAAATGAACCAGCAGCACGTGCATATAGAACATTTTTGTGTGAGACTATCGTTGACAGGGATATAGGAGCACAAGAAACATGTCATATGCTTTTGGAGCTTCCTCTTAATGAATGTAGTCGTACATTCATTGTTTTGAATGTTGGGATAAATGTTTTCAAACAAGTAAAAGTTGATGAAAATAATGACCATAATGATAATTCTCTTATTGATGCATATAGGAAGAAACCCATGAGTATGGAGCACCTTTCGTTGATAGAAGCTTCTAGATCTTGGTCATATGACAAACGTCGCCATGATGAGAAATGGTTACCACGAGTTAATGCAACCATTGTACGAGTATTTCCCAAGTTTCATTCAGTTCCCCCTCGCGAAAATAATAGTTTTGTTGAGTTTTGTTGGTCTGAATTAGTATTGTACAAGCCGTTTCGTGATTTTCATACAGATATTGGTTCTAGAGATGATGACATCATACAAAGTTGGGAAAATTTTTCCTATAATCCTTGGCATATTGATCGTAATCCAATACCTTCAAAGGATCCAGCTCAATGTCCAGATGAGGATGAAGATGATTTACATGTACAAAATGATTCTAAGCAACATGAGTGGGAGATTATTTTAGGTTTGTATAAGAATAAGTTTATACATGCGAGCGAATTTGACATGATTGGATTTAGGGATCGTGATGTTATGAAAAATTGGAGCTCTAGCTTTGTTGATGAAGAGACATCAAGACGTGCAGTGAACTTCATATCTGATAAGAAAAAAGTGAATGCAATTTTTACTACTGAATCATCAAAAAAATATTCATTTGAAAGTTTAGGAGAAAAGCAAAAAATAGCATTTAATGTAGTTCTTGATCATTACAAAGGAGATGACAAGGAAGAACAGTTGCTTATGATTATCGAAGGGACAACAGGTACTGGAAAGTCTTACTTGATTGGTGCAATAAAACAAAGACTTGAAACTAACTCTCTTCCTCATAAGAGCCCATTGCTTCTTTTGGCCCCTACCGGTGTTGCAGCATTCAACATATCTGCATCAACAATACACTCTGCTCTTTATATACCGGTAAGGAACTTCATTGATTTACAAGGGTCACGTTTGCTTACCTTACAGGAGGAGATGAAACATGTTAAGTACATTCTTATTGATGAGATGAGTTTTATAGGGAGAAATTTGTTGACACATATTGATTGTCGACTTCGCCAAGCTTTTCCTCACAAAAAAGAAGTCTCGTTTGGAGGTATATCAATTATATTGGTTGGTGATTTGGGACAACTACCTCCTGTTATGGATAGACCTGCATATGCATGTGAAGGTCATGCAAAAGAATTATGGAATTTATTCACAACTGTTGTAACTCTTGATACAGTATACAGGCAAGATGGACAGAGCAATGATCAAATATTATTTCGTCATTTATTAATGAACGTTAGAGATGCAATTCCAACAATAGAAGATTGGAAAGTACTAATGACACGTACAGATTCCAAATTGGATGCTTCAACAAAAGATTCATTTAATAAGGCTACACATTTGTTTGCAACAAATGATGATGTGCACAATCACAATAAGCGTTGCTTGGTATCCCTAAATCACCCTGTTGCACGTAGTGTTGCTACACGATCAAATAACAACAACAACATGGAAGCAGATAAGGAAAATTTGGATAATGATATCCTTCTTGCTGTTGGAGCTAGGGTTATGCTAACTTCAAATTTATGGACTAATGCAGGACTTGTCAATGGTGCTCTTGGAGTAGTTGAAGATATTGTGTATAATCCTGGAACATCACCTCCTAATCCTCCTACATATGTTTTAGTAACATTTGATAAATATGTCGGAGTTGCGTGGGATGAATTATTCCCTCATACTGTTCCTATTATACCTATTGAAAGAGGCAATAATAGACAAATTCCATTGCGACTTGCTTGGGGATTAACAATTCATAAGTCCCAGGGATTGACACTAGAAAAGGCAACTATTGATATTGGAAGGACAGAGCGACAAGGTCTCACTTTTACTGCAATATCTCGAGTTAAATCTTTGGATGGTCTTCGATTTCAACCACCATTTCCATAGGATCGATATGAAAAGATGGCAAAATGTGCCGGTGTTTCTAAGAGAAAAGAAGAAGAAGTCAGGTTAAGGTTAAATACTAAATAAATTATGTATTTTTCAATATATTCTTCATATCACATTTCAATGATATGATAGGTGTATTTGTTATTTAATATATTAATTAGTTCATTTTTATGATCACCAAACATATTTATATTAATAACATTTGTTATAATTTGTATTTATAATCTTCAAAATTTCAAAGTATGATGTACATCTCAAAAATATACAAAAAATTTAATAATCTCAAAAATGTGACGTTGATGCCTCCGACTGGAACCAGCCTAGATCCATCTAACTCTGGATCTATCATGCGCCGAGAGGGATCAAATCTCTCGAGGTGCAAACCTTTCCTCAATTTTTGCACTCAAAAAATAGGTTTGCACCTCGAGATATTTGATCCCTCTCGGCGCATGATAGATCGAGAGTTAGATGGATCTAGGCTGGTTTAAATTAAATATTATTTACTATGTTGTTTAGAAGTTTGGGTTCTTCGGCTATGAATCCAACTTTGCAAGAGCAATACTAAGGTGCTTAAGCTATTTTATTGTTACTACGATATTTTAGGATTCATGTTAAATTATATATAGGTCTAAATATTAAACTTTGTTAGAATAATTTGGGCGAAGGCTTAACTATATTTAAAGGCTGTCACTGTAAAGTAAGAGTAATTAAACTTTCTAATATCATTAGTATATTGAACAGTTCAGAAGTCAAGTCAAATATATTAGGAATTTATGATTTGAGAATAATGTCGACTCCATAAAAATATCATGAGAATATTAAACAATTTAGAAGTCAAATATATTAGGAATTTATGATTTAGGAATAAATTATACTCCACAAAAGTGGGAAACCTATTCTTTGAGCTTTATCACAAGAACAAATGTTTTTGGTAACAGAAACATGTTTTTGTGCCAACCATTTAATCATTTGTGACAAGTATTTAATCATCCCGCTAAGAGGTTACAATTTTTTTTGAAAGTTAAAATATAATTCTAATGAAAAAAATATATCTATCATGAGTATATATACATTAGGAATTGTTTCAAGATATAGAAGCTATCTTGGACGCACAATAAGTTGGTTGAGAGAATATCTCAACCTCACACCAAACTATGAACTTAGTTTTAGCTAACTCCTATTGAATAAGAACAAACTCTGTACATAGATAGAATCACAATTGAAGACAAGTAGGAATTACACATTACAACACACCCCCATAATGACTACTTGTCTCGATATCACTTCGCAAAATCTAGCTGTGGTTAAACATAACAAAAAAAGGATATGTCGACGTCCATATAAAGGAGCAACCATCCACCAGAATGCATGGGTACCAACCGCTACAATCGCTGGTCTCATAGGATGTCCTTCATATACATGGTTTTGTCAACCATTATCACTGCATACATGTACCTGTATCTACAGATCTCCCTCCAACATGGGTTTTATCGGATGACCCATAACCATGCTCTTCTTTCATCGGTGAACTCTCACTAGCATTAGATCTGTCTTAGATCTCTTAGGCAAACTTTTACTGGATCCCTTCATCGGTGACTTTTCACCGGATCTCTTCATTGGCGACCTTGCACCAGATATCTTCATCGACGACCTTGCACCGGATTTCTTCATCAGTGGGAAAAAGCTGGCATGATCTGTTTCTAGTCCACTTCACTATTACACGTGGTTTTTGGTTGACCACAAACTGACACTACAAAATGGATTCTGGCTGACCACGAACCTGTTAATTACAAAGCGGTTTTGAGATTACCACGAACTTCACGGGGATACACATGCCTTACACGGCTTACAACACATACTCCAACTCTTGGAGTTACCATGTACATAAAATGACCACTACAAAACCATCCTAAACTTGCTTACAATTTAAAATGTGTGACTCATAATACAACATGCTATTGAATCTATTCCAAAAAACTCATAAAAAACTCACACAAAACAAACTTTCACTTTTGTTTTCCATCATCCTTTAAATGTTGCCACTACTCCTTTACATCATATTTTGAAATGTTCACATCTTGGGCATCTTTGTCTTTATCAATTAAAACTTGGAACTCCATCTTAACCAGTCATTTGTTAGAGTAGTCAATTCTAACAAAAATAACTTCATATTAAGGTGACTAATCTCAATATGTATATTAATTTTAGTTCCAAAATACTTTCATCACTAAAAAATCCCAATTACCCAAGCATGCACTAACAAATATCTTCAATCAACAAAGTCACTCGCTACAGAAGCATCATCTCCACCACACAACATGCAAGGCCAAATGTCATGGGCCAAATGGATCCATTCCTCACCCAATTCACAAGGGCAAGTATCTTTGATATCACGTACTCCGTCGGATTCGAAAGACCTATGAGAGAATGGGTTGTATGGAGTTGGCCCTGTGGCACAGACAACGAGGATGAACTGGTTAAATGGAAAGCTTCAACGACCCCAACAATAATTTGTGTCAACTCAGCTGCTTTCCTTTCACTAAAATTTCGTCTATTAAACACAAAGCCATCCACAAAAAAGAAACGCCCTGCACTTATATTGGCTCTTCCTCTGTACATCCAGATTCAAACTCGACAGTGCTCGTTGGACATCCAACAAAGAGTTATTGGAGCTCTATAGCAGCAAAGTTGAGGGCGAAGCCTCCAGTGGCATTGGTTCTGAACATGTGATCAATCCCATCATCTCAGTGGAGAAACACAGCAAATCACTTGAGGCGAATCAGACAACAGTTAACAACGTTGCACAGAGGACGACTTAGCTCTCCAGAATTGACGGCTTAGAGATTTGATTTGATCGTATCTGGCTTTCAAGCATGGGTTCGTGTGTCTTTTTCCACCTAGCAGACCACATCTGCCTTCAGACTGGTAGGTTAGCAGCAAACCCAACAACACAGATCTGGGTCAAGATCCGAAGCCTCAACCTCGGCGTAGCGGAAACCCTCGAGAATTATAGAGGCACTCCAAAGATCACGCAACCATATCTGGCTCGATCACCCACACATTCACGCAATAGGTCTCCATGCAGCAGCACCTCTTCTCCACGCCGGGCCACCAATTGGCCTTCAAACAACTTTGAGGCACATAGGCACTCAATCACAAAAGCGAATCAGTTAAAATTCACCACACTTCCGCCGCAGGTTTGACCACCAGCAGCCACAATGGCTTACCAACTCCACACTCACCGAGGGCACAAACAACCTCCAACACGACTGTAAATCGACTCACATGGCAGGTTTAATTTCCACACAAACCCTTCAAGATGCCGGAATTTGCAGATCCACAACATGAACACACAGCTCAATCCGTTAGGCAGATTCTCACATGATCCTCCAAGATCGCTCCACAGAGAAATGCTCAAACAATGATGAATGGACAAACAAAACTAAAGCAATACAAATACAATGATTTATATTCCTATGCCCAGGAAGGGCCAAAGGCCCTTATGGGCTCTGATACCAAGATAAAATTTCATGTACACACTATGAAAACTATATTCTATTAATAAAATAGAGTTACATATATACATGAGGAATTGTCTCAAGATAGAAAAGCTATCTTGGACGCATAATAAGTTGGTTGAGAGAATATCTCAACCTCACACCAAACTAGGAACTTAGTTTTAGCTAACTCCTATTGAATAGGAACAGAGTCTATACATAGATAGAATCACAACTGAAGACAAGTAGAAATTATACATTCCAACAAGAGATTATAGGTTTTTTTGAAAGTTAAAATATGACTCTAATGAAAAAAAGGTAGCCCCACAAAAATTAAATATTCCTGTAGTAGTGTGGCCCCAGTGAAAGTTAAATATTCTATTCCTGTAGTAGTGTAGCCCCACTAAAAGTTAAATATTCTTTTAGTGTAAAGAGATGGATAAAAAAAAAAATTCCCAACCAAGATTTTTTTATATTTTGAAATAGGCAGTTGAGACTTTTAATTAAACCACAAAATGATAAATATTTGAAGTCTAAAATTAAATATCCACTAAGCTGAATAATAATATTTTCATGATAGTTGCCTTGGAGGGTGTTTTCCCAGCCCTGTATTTAGGGAGATGCTTGATTCCTTCTTGGCTTAGGCAACTTGCACAGTCGCCTTTGCAGTTCGCCTTTCCATGATAATTGATAATTACACTGAGAAGCGCTTTATGCTGCCCCTTATGTAGGGAGATCCCCAATTCCTAAAGTGCTTAGGCGGTTTATGCCACCCGGCTATTAGGAATGCTAAAACCTCATTTACTTCTTTCCCTGGCTAACCAAACTGACAGAAACCACTACCCGTATGATCATAATGGTTTTTGTATCGGTTAGATAAGGCTTATCCACTGTCATTACGTAAACTATATCTTGTTAATCATTCTTTCCTGGGTTGGAATTTAAAAATATACTCGCTAGTTAATTTTTTTATTTTAAGAGTTTTTATAATTTTTTTAATCTTTTTCACAATTGCAAGTGAAGACCTTGTAAATTAAATTGTATTTAACTGACCATTCATTTATTTTTAAATTAATTGTTTTTTAAGAGTTCTTATAATTTTTTTTATCTTTTTCACAATTGCAAGAGAAGATTTTGTAAATTAAATTGTATTTAATTGACAAATTATTTTTAAAAATAAATTCAAGCAATTTTTTTGAAAAAAAATAATTTAAATCAAATTCTTGTCTTCATCATCTGAAGAAAAAATCTTCAATAATTTTATAAATTTTAAACTATACAATTTACTCATCAAATTCCATCCCTATCCCTTCTTGAACTAACACATAACACAAAAACACATATTGAAAAATAACTTAACCACGTGCTGTTCGCTATTGGATGACCTTGGCCGCCATGCTTCTTGGGCCTTGGCGTTGTCCACCCCCACCTCTTTGCTTGTTCCTCTGACCTGTTTGCAGGGAGCTTGTTTCTCTGAACTGTGTCATGGCCCACAAACTTCTCAAGATGGAGCTTTGAAACTCAACGATAACAAGTGAATAGTTCATGGGTAACTCATTTTTCAAGAATTTTCACAAATTAAAATAAATTTTCGTTATTTACAATCATTTTTGAAAGTTT
The DNA here is from genome assembly GCA_034641835.2 of Pinus albicaulis. Lineage (NCBI taxonomy): Eukaryota > Viridiplantae > Streptophyta > Pinopsida > Pinales > Pinaceae > Pinus > Pinus albicaulis. Next base: position 1,305,159,683 of record CM076570.1, read on the forward strand.
TTTAAAATAAAACTACCTTTAATATGTGCAGAGGCCTGGGCCATTGGCAATAAATCCTTGAGTAGCTTCCCTAGCTTCCCTAAATACGCAATGGTCAAGAACATTTCTAATTCTCTTAAAAATTCCAAGGACTTCACTCTCTTAGCCAAGTAAAAGTGACAACTAAAGTTATGTTCATTGCATTTTTTTACCATGTTACTTATATCAATATGTGGTTAGAACTTTATTAATGAGATTGACATAAGATACATAAAAGTGATAACTAAGTTTTGTGTTTTTTTTTAACCACCTCACTTATACCAATATGTGGATAGAACCTATTAATGAGATTGCCACTTTTAATTACCCATGATAACTTCAACTATTTACAATAATTTGAAATATTTTGAAAATACAATTTATATTGGTGTTTATATATAGAGTGAGTTTTTGAAAAGTAGATTTCCGAAATAAGATATTGTCAAAAAAAATTCAAATTAGCTTAAAAATTCCAACGATCTTTAGTCTTAGTATAGTTATTATTTAAAGGTTTCACTATTTTAATTAATAATTATTTTATTATTTTATAGTTTAGCAATTAAATGATCATTTCTAACTTATTTTAATTATCTGTATTTAAATGACCATTAATCTAATTCCCTGACGTTCATTATTTATTGTTTGATAAACATTTACTTTTACCATCTATTTAATTTTTAGTTTCTAATAATGAGTGAAGTTTTTGTTTATTCTATAATGTTCCTTTTTCAGAAACATTGTCAAATGACAAGGCAAATCTATTTCAGAGATAGACTACAGGAGAATTTACTGGATTTGTCACCTTTGAACAAAGGATGAGCTCAAGAGGCTACCTGGCCCACTAGTAGACTCTGTCTATAGAGTGATTGTCAAAGGACAATATCCCCAATAGGGAAATACAACAAGATTGGGAATCTCTTAAGATAACCCCAACATTGCAGCTACAACAATAACAAATACATCAAATGGAAAATACCAGTGAATCATGTACACATGAAATGGCGGAGAATACAATGGCCATCATATCGCAACATAAAATATACATCATCTTGAGGAAATGATCACTCAAGAAAGGCACAATAAGCCTCAAGAAAACTGTATAAGGAAACATGAGAAACGCTGTTGCATAAAGAAAGCCCTAGGCCATGACTGCGCAATTATTGAGAGGAACTACTGCATAAATGATAAAAATACAATGATAGAGCAATGTAGGCTCAAATAAGAAGGGGGAGAAAGATCTCAACCCCTGAAAATACATAACATCAATCCTTTAATAGGATTGGCTGAAATCTATGCAGAAACACTATAATACAAAAATGTCGGAGTTGCAGTAGTTGTTGCAACTCAAGAGCTGGAAATGAATGGAGAAGGCTGAAATATTTTTTGTAGATGAATAGCCCTTCTCCATAGAAAATCTAAAGTGAAGGGCTGATCCTTTCACCCAAGACTTCCCTTCCAAAATCTGCCAATCCCTCATAGCAAATATCCACCCATGAAAATGTTGTCTAAGAGAGGGACTGCGCTGCCTCTGATGGAAAGTGGTTGACCTGATGCCAAAGATGATGGAATATGTTCTAGAACCGCCATTTCTGATATTCCAATGGATGGAACCTCTCTCCATTGAAAAACTAGCTCTGGATGGTGTGTGGAAACCTCCCCAGCAACACCCAACAACACTACACAATCTCTGCTACAGAAACTGCGCTGATGTAGATGACTGAAGCTCATGGCCTAAATGCCTGAATATGGAGGATGAGTGCAATCCTTCATGAGCTACTCAAGAAGGAGAGGAATTCCTAAACAGGGCTCCCTCGTGCTCGAAGGCACTGCAGCTCTGCTGAACAGCAAGAGGCAGCAACAAGTCTCTAAGACTCAAATGCAAAATGATAAAATATAATCACAATGGATGCCTTGCTCCTCTTTTAAACAATTGAGCCTTCCCTCCATCGGCCCTACTTCAAATTAGGGTTTACTTTCTCTAGAATCTTCCCTCCTACGTTGTCTCACATATTGCTTTTCAACTCATGCCAACGCAATTTGACTTGGTCAACCTTGGCCAAGCATGTATGCAAAAACCTCCTTTGACACATGGAGGTGTGAAATCCAGCTCCAATATGATCCTCTTTCATACTTAGAGGATTTTTATTCTCTAATTATGCAAATAATGGGTCCCCTACCCATTTTATTCATCTCCTTAACAAAATTTAATGTTGCATAAAATTTGGAACATTACATATTCTTACAATCTATTTAATTTATATTTTTTAATAATAAGTGAATTTCCATAAAATATTAGACAAACTAAACATCTACATAATTTTTTCCATTTTTCCCAAAAAAATTCAAACATTCTTAAAAAAATTCAAACAATTATAATTATGTTCATTATTCTTTTTCACTTTTTTTTAGACCACCCTACTTATACCATTATTGGTTAAAACCATATAAATATGATTGTAAATTTTAATTATATAATATATGGTTGCAGCAACCAAGCCAAATACCAAAGACTTCATTAATAACGAATTTAGTTTTCGGATGTGGCACTTACCATCCTTAGATTTCTTAGCTACTTCAAAAAATGAACTCCTAAGAATCACTTGATTTGCTACATGGTCCATTAATTTTTTTTGAATGATTGTGTTAATCAAACTCCAAGCTGGTCAAATTTAATCACACTTTAAGAACAATGGACTTGCTTTTCATCTTTTATGTATTAATGAATTAAAGTAAATCTAATAAAATATATATATGTGTGTGTGTGTGTGTGTGGTATATATAATGTACTAACACAGTATTATATTTTGATAGTTTACTATCATCCATCTTCCTTATGTAGTATCATCGGTCGTTTCTAATTTTAAATGCTTTCATTCTTCAGTCATCATTTTCGATCAGATATACAAAATCAGAATTTACAAAAACAATAAATAGGTACAGTTTAAAAAGCAAAATGATCAACCCGTTAATGACCAGTTCCTGTACCATATATAAACGTGCTTTGGAGTTCCAAGCCTTTGATGGTTCCTCAGAATAATTTGATGTACCCATTGCTCCACAACCTGTAGCATCTGATAGTTCATAGTGCATCTCCCCAAAAGTTCCGATCAAACCCTTCTTTGATAAATGATCTGCAATCATGTTCTTCTCCCTGTAGATGTGGGTAAATGAAATGTTGGAGAAAGATCTTACCAGCTCCGCAATCCTTTCCATCTAGGCCGTTAAATGGCCAGACGCCAAGGAATTTCTATTGTTGAGATGATCAATAAGAATCTTAGAATATTTAAAAATCCAAAGCTTATCGATATAAAGGTTTTTAGTGAACCATAAAGGACCCCATAAAGCCAACATCTCAGCCCTCGTGTTGGTCCCCTGACCTTTGAACTAGTGAATTTTATAATGACATTGCAGACTAATCATAAGCCATGCTCCACATTCGGATTTTTTGTTATGAGCTGCCCCATCAAAGAAACCCTAGGGATAATGGATTTCGTAAGGTCGCAGTCGTACAGAGAGATCCCGGGGTGGCTTCTGCTGAATCTTAATTTCCCCCCAGGGCTGTATGATCTGTGATAGAAGCCACATAAAAGTGCGATGTTGATCTTCAAAAATCCTTAGGGTCCTGCATTTCCATATCCTCCAATGAAAGATGAGAGGAATGATTCTAAAATCCTTCCCTTTTGAAAACCACCAGCGAGTACATTCCATAACAGATTAAAAGTCGTGATTCAGGAATTTGAAATGAATACACAGAAGGATTCTAACATTTCATGCAAAAACGAAGTTTTAGTATAAGTGATTGTTATATTTCTTCGTGTTCATGCACAGGCAGCAAATCCCAGGCCCAATCTTACCTCTTCGCATGAGATTGGTCCATGTTATATTTTTATCCTTCCATACACACCACAAGAATATGATGATTTTTGACTGGGTTTTTACCTTCCAAATCTTCGAGAACCAGCGCTTACCTGTTTGATTGCATTGGAAATTGATCAACACAAAGTATGCCTTTCTCGTAATGATTTGTGCCTACCCACGTGATTTTATGCCCATAATTATTTCGCCACCATCCCAATGTGCCTTTTATAACTTCCATGTATCTTTTCCACTTTGCAGCCATATGTCCATGAAGTCCAAAATCCACAACCTCTTTCCACCTTGGGGACCCCTTCCTGCCATTGATGAATAACCTGAGCAATATAGAATATTCCTCTGCCGTGGAGAAAGTTCCCCAATTGAACACTAATGATGTTTTCTATAGGAAGGCTCTGAATGTTCCCCTCTCCTATCAATATCTTCTGACCATTTCCAAAATTCCATTTCAGATTCTGTTGGAACAATGGCTACAGTTTCCTGAAACCCTTCCATATATGTGACCCCCTATCAGATTTCCCCCATCTTGAAACAAACATATCTTCCATGTCATAGGTCCTCATGTATTTGTGTTTGATGATATCTCGACATATGCCATGTCTGTGTAAGCATCTCCATAATTATTTCATCAAAAGTGTCTTTCAAAAAATGTTAATATTCAGAAGTACCCATCCCCCTCGATCCTTTGGCACACTGAGAAGTTACCATATGGAAATATGGTATTTCCTTTCCCCTTTACCCTTGTTACACAAAAATTTTGTCACAAATGTCTTAATTATGTTTAAAATGACTTTCGGGATCATAAAAAGATGGGCCCAGTAGACAATTTTCTGTTGGAGGACAGCGTGCACCAGGGTCATCTTTCCACCCTTCGACAGCCATTTAAGTGATCACTTGATCTTCCTACGATATTTATCAATGAGCCACTGCCATTCCGCCACCCGATAACCTGAGGGTTTAAGATGGAACCTCTGCAAGTGGACATGTTCTGAAATTAAAAATCAACCCAATCTGTTCATTTCAACTATGATCCCCATCAGAGTAATATATGAAATACTTGTCTTCATTTGTGAGCATCCTCGATGCATCACAAAACCTATGAAAAATGTGATTAAGGCTTTCCTAGCAATGTTTAATGAGCATTCCAAACATCAACACATCATCCAAAAATAAGCTATGGGATATCTCTTGATGCCCTGTAATTTTAATGCCTCGGAAACTGCCCACTTTCGTAGCCATATTGATCTTAATGCTCAAGGCGTCCATGACTAGAAGAAACAAAAGAGGTGACAGTGCACAAACATGTCGCAAACTTCTCTGTCTGATTTAAAAAATCTGGAGGTCGACCCATTAATGAGTATGGCCATCGAAGTATTACACACGCATCCCATAACACATTCCACCATGTTTTTGGGCATCCCAATTTTATGGAGGACCATTCTCAAATATGCCGAGTCAACCTGATCACAGGCATTTCTTAAGTCCACATTCATTATCACATCATCCATTTTCTTGCTATGGATCATATTCATAATATATTGAGTAGTGGCCACTGTGTCATGGATAATTCAATTATTAAGAAAACATAACTGTTTCGATGAAATATGTATGGATAAGATCCCTTTGATTCTTTCAGCAATAAGTTTGGATGTAATTTTGTATAATGTATTGCACAATGAAATATGCCTGTAGTCCTCAAAAGTTGACGAGCCCTTCTTCTCTGGGATAAGAGAAAGAAAGGTAGAATTAATTGCCCCCTGGATTTTTCCTTTCTGTCTCACCTCTTCCACCATTTCAGTGGGTCCTTCATTAATAAGTCTACGAAATTGATGAAGAAATATGGGGTCCATCCATTTGGCTACAGGCTTTTGTCTGGGGTGAATGATTTGAGTATTCCTTCCACCTCAGTCGTGATGACACTTATAAATATACAATGATTATCTTCAGTCGAGAACATCTAGGGATAATCTTCCATTACCCATAACTGCGCCTCCACAAAGGATCCCTCTCTCGCCCTATAAAAACGTTCAAATTATTTTTACCGCCTCCATTTGAATCTGTTTAGTGGAATTGAAATTATTACCATCGATCTAAATATTACATATAGCATTTTGAATCTTTCAACAATTAGAAAGAGTGGAATTATTTGGTATTCTGATCACCCTCTTTTATCCAAATAGCTCGACCCTTCAACCTCCATGTTTGTTCTTATATGAGTAGGATTTTCTTTTTTTCGTCTCAATATTTTTAATTTTGTTCCAATCCTCCTCAGAGAGGAGCTCGAAATCCAGTAATATGAAATTTTGAACTGTCTCTCTTGTAATCCCCTTGATATTCCATAGGGGATGATCTAGGTTCCCTTTTGTTAGATCTAAAGAAGTATCTTACCATATTGTTGAAACCTTCATCGTCCAGCCAAGCCCTGTTGAATTTAAAAGGGAACCCCTTCATCTTATTTTCAAAATGCCACTCTACCTTATAGGCGTATGGTCAGAGATGAGTATGTCTGCCACCCATGCTTTTACCTGCTCCATCTATGTTAGAAGTTCTTCTTGTACCACGAATCTATTTAAACTTTTACCAATGAAGTCATCACCCTTGCGGCCATTATACCAGGTCGGGCGTAAATTTCCTGGTTCGATATCCTTCAAATTTGTATCTCTAATCAAATCCTCAATGTAATAAGACAGAGGGTTTGTCTGACCTGTGCCTCTCCATATCTCTCGGGCGTTTAAGTTGCAGTTCAAATCACCTGTGACGATGGAGTGTTCAAGTGAGTATACCACATATTGCCATTTTTTTCTAGAAGTAATTCCTGTTATTGTAGGGTGCATACAAATTGACAAACTTTACTCTTTGTGAGTGTCCACGGAAATGACCAGATATAATAATTCCCCCAAAAAAGCTAAATTCTTTGAGAGTAGTCCATCTGGGGTCCTAGAGCACAACCAAACCCCTAGATCTCCCCTCCACTTCCTTTACAACCATATGCCATGCTAGAAACATAACATAGAAAAAGGTAATCAACTTGTCTGTCGATGTCATGGTTTCCTGAATGAAGATCAAAATAGGGTCCAATTGTCGATAAAAATCTCTCAGAGATACAAACTTATCCCTCCCCCCTGACCTCGAATGTTTAGTGAGCAAAGGATCATCAGCGCACAGGTCTAGAGGGCTCCAATGCTCTAAGGACCCTATCGAAGGCTTGGGAGATCGGGACCTTCCTGAAAATTCCATTCTGAATTTCCGATTCAGATACCCCAACAGAGATAGACTTCTTCTTTAGACGAGGTCGACCCTTCTCTTTTTGAATAGTGACAATGGAAGCCGAAGTGGGGTTGATAATAATGGTGGGTGACGAGGGCTAACCAGTATGAACCACCAGAGGGACCAAATCCGCCTTTGGAATACTAAACAGATAGTCAATGCCACTTCCTATTGAGCTATGAGGAGAAATGTGGGCCTCACAAACTGGGGATCCCAGAGGCAAGGAGTATGAGGACTCAGATAATGGAATACCAGAGGGGGAGAAACATTGCGGGGAAGGGTTGACCTAGGGTGGTCCATCACAGAGAGGAGAGGTGGGGTATCTGAGTCTAAATGTCTTTCGTAAAATGATTATGGAGACCCCTCCCATGAGTTGGACCATCTCGAGCATCTTGAAGAGACTTCTACCTTTGTAAAAGCCTTCTACCTAGACCCATAATCAAAAGCATCCCCCAGAAACAAAATGGTCAATTGCAAGAGAAGGAGAGCTATAGAAAGTTGGATTGTTACCTGAGTTTTGGTGCAATTGTGATGAAGAGTCCCAATCGAGTGTCGTCTCCATCCGAAGTGCCTCTTCATCTTCCAAAACCTGACCGTCAGTGGAAGTAAAATTCATGTTCTTCCCATTGTGCGACCTCTGGAAATTCCTCATCAGATGTCTCGTATGATGGCAGAAATGGCAACAAAATGGAATCTGCCAGTGGTCTATAATCTACCTATGAAACCTTTGTTCCCATTCCAGGTCGATGTGGGCTGGGAGGCCTCTAGAAAATGATATCTCCACCAGTATCCAAGCTATGCACTTGTCAAACACATCCAAGCACTTCGGGTCCACGAAACGACAAGTACCGATGCTATCACCGATGGACGAGAGAACTTGCATTTACCAATATTCCAGAGGAAGGCTAGGTAATTTTACCCACACCAAATGATTCATAGGGGTATCTCGCGCGGGGTTAAAGCTTATATACCATCAATGAAGTGCAAGGAATCATCGCCCAAGCACCCAAGGTCGTCGGACGACTTTCCCCATGTTAGCCACCTATAAAATTTGTCATATCAAATGGTGGCTAAATCATTTTTGAAGCCTTCAAGAAACAAGTTTTATTGTCAAAATGTTAATTCTTGAAGTCTTGGGAAGACATCATGTCCCTTAATTAATCTTTACTGTTGTTTCCCTATTAAACTCTGAAAATCTGTCGTTTTCCCTATAGAAAAAGACTGTTGAAAACTCCATTTTTTCATCATTTTTTACTCCTCCTTCCCTTCATCATTAACCTCCATTTTATCCCTTTGTTCCTTATAAAATTCCTCTATTTTCCATTTTTTCCCCTTTTCCCCTCATAAAAACCCCTTTATATGGTTTAAGAATCATTTTTAGACCTTACCGAAACCCCCAAATCCATTGAAAATCCTTGAAAAATTCATTAAAATGAACCTTTTTGCATTAGAGGCCTAAGCCCCCTTGGGCGAAGCACTAAACCACTTCCCCTCCATGCGACTTGGTGCTGGAACCAAGCGCTAAACCCATGTGGCCCTTATCGCATCGGAACAATCGGTGAGCGCAAGTCTTTTTGTTTTATGAAACCTTCGATTTGATTGGCCCTTTTGTTATAGCCCCCGATCCCTTGTTTCATTCGCATAACCTTGAGCTCACAATCGGGCACTAATCATAAATAAAACCTATCCTCGATGCGATATTCCTTTGGATTTCTTAAAAACTCCATTTTTCTATATAATAAAGGAACCCATCGTTTCATTGGTTAAACCTATTCCCGACCGTTGATCATAAACCAATCAAACGGTTTGCGCAATCTCGCATCGGAAGATTTCATTGGGTGCGGTTTATATTTTATTCACCCCCTCCCGATTGGCGGTCTCCCGATGAATTCTCGGTCGTTGATCTTCCCAACCAGATCCAGATCCGATGGCCCTTATCACTCCATCCCAAAGTCTTTCCCCCCGGTGACCTCCTCCGATTCATTCCCCGCCGTTAATCTGGCTCTCATATCAACGGTCCACATTCAATCGCTTCCTTGCGCCTTTCCTTTCTCCTCCTTCGATCGCAAGACCTCCGATTGCATCTGCGCTGTCTCTGCAATGAGATCTGACGGTCTAGATCTTTTCTCGCCACCTTGGTTAAATTCATGAACCCCGCCATGTAATATTTTTCCGACCAATCTCAGTCGTTGATCTCTGCAGATCAACCACCCACACTGACCTTGTCCTCTGCCTCATATTTTATTTCTTTATCCCACAAATCAAATCTCCACCATTGATCTGTTTCATCTAACGGCCCAGATTAATCCCGATAGGCCCAACTCCCTGGGTCCTACCCTTTCCCCAGATCAGATCTCAGTCCTCCATCCTTGATCTAACTGTCCTGATTAAAACCACCCCACATCTTATCGCCCGCGCATCTATCCTTTATCACATTCTTTCCACGACCATCAGATCTAGGACCCCAGATCTGACGGCTGAAGCGCAGTTTCGCGTAGATTTAAGCCCAAAAGTTAATTTTTCAAAATCACGTGATATTGGTGGTTTTGAAATGCCACGTATCGCCCTCTAACGCATATCACGTTCAAAAAGGCAAAATCGCTTTTCTCCGCATTGCGTTTCATCGCATTCATTCCCCGTCGTTGATCTCTGCAGATCAACGACTCACATTCAATCTCTCATTTCTTAATTGCCCTTCGTCCATCCTCCAAGGGACTTCTTAAAGCAATCTCGGCCGTCGATCTTTGAGGCCGATCTGCTCTAATGGCCCAAAATCATTTCGGAAACCCCGAATTCCCTTTTAACTTTTTTTCACTGCTGATTAAGGTTTTTTAACCCCTTCTCTTTGTTCTTTCCGCCATTTCATTATAATGTGGCCCTCTGCATTATATTTTCCCAGACTAATCTCGACCGTTGATCTCTTTAGATCAACAGCCCTGACTTAAATCTCCCCACCGTTTCATCGACCGCTTCCCTTTGAACCTCAACGTGAAATCTCTGCCGTTGGATGCTTTCATCCAACGACCATGCTCTAAACCTAAGCCTCCAAAGCAGTTTTACCCAGCCACGCAAGATTTTCATAACATTTTGTGTATTTTGTAGGTTTTAATGGATTTCCAATTATTTTAAAGTAAAAATAAAAGCTGAGGATGACGATCCTTCAGGCTTTTATTCATCAATGAGTATCCATCTACAGGGTTCAACACCATGTTTTATCGGTGCCTCATGAGCGCTGACGCCACTATAAAGCCCCTATAGCACCTGCCCATAAACAAGACACAGTGAAGCTTTAAATAAATAGAGAGTATCAGTGTTAAAGTTTCAGTCACCGTAGAGATGAAGAATTGAAGAATGTTTACACAGTTTTGAGGGAATATGGCTAAAATTGACAATTAAATGCCTAATCTACTCAATTAAACATAGTGGAAGAACAAAAGACAGAATTTAGGCCTAATTATGCCTAATGCACTGAATCAAATCAAATTAACAGTGTTTAAAGAAAAGCAATAATATTTAACAATCTGAGAAGCCTCCACCGCCACATCAGAGGCTAATTGATTTCTCACCAGCTACCAAAGGCCACCTGTAGCCTCAAAGCATTCAAAGAAGCCGAGTTATTATCAGAACAGAAGATATTAGCATGAAGACAACTGAATGGTTAATTCGATCAAAGGAACTTATTATAAACTTTCGGTAGAGTTATTACAAAGATGACACAAAACCTTAAAGTCAACAAAATCTCCCCAACAAGCTTAATACTTAATGAAAGCCCATTAATACAGAGAAATATTTGAAATCTTATCCATTGAGCCCCTCAAAGGCTGAGAAGCATTAAATTGTATCAATTGAGCGTGTAGATCTTTTTTTTCATTTCACCTTGTTGAGATTGCAACAAGATGATGAGCTTAGTGAAAAGAGTCTCTTTCACTAAGTGGGTCCGCAGGCTATTTTTGGCGCAAGTCTATTTTTAGACTATGTCTATTTTTAGACATGTCGATCATATTCTATGAGTTACAGGATGCTATTTGTGGATGGTTGGTAAAGTTGGAAAAATAGATGGACTTCTATTTTTAGACATATTGGGCGGAATCTATTTTTAGATTGCCAGTCTAAAAATAGATATGTCGAATATTATTAGCTCTTAATAATATTTGGATTATAAGCATTATCTTATTCTCTTGGAGCACTTCAGTTAAGTGCACAGATGTGGCACAGGAGCCGACAGAAGGAATTACGCTATTCTTGAGGGTTAAGTGGAGCTATTGCATGGATACTTCAGTTAGAACTCATGTGACAGAGTTTGGTGGAGTTATTGAAGTAGTTGGTGGAGTTGCGTTCAGTTTAATTGAGTTAAACATAGTTGAGCTAGTTGTATCTAGTATCAATGATTGATACACTAGTGAGAGTGGTGTGAATTAATTATTAATTAATTCACTAATTATTAACTCATTAATCAACTAAAGAATACATCAGTTAACTACAGTGCATGGACAATTTAAGTGGAGATCAGTGAAGAGGTAGGTGAAAGAGTAGTGTGACTATTAGTTGTGACTATAGTGTTGCATGATTTGCAACACAAAGTGGTTGGAGATGCCAATGAGGATTGCATGAGCAAGGCTGGACCAATTCGAGTTCATTCAGAGCCATTATTCAGCAGTGATTGTGCAGTAGAGGCAGGCTAGCAGATGGCAGAGATTGGAGCATGTGATTTGCTAGATCGGACCTGATTAGTGTGTATCAATTAGAGATTGTACTGAGAGCTTGTGAGGAGCTTTGTATAATGATTGTTACATGATCTCTATGACATATAATATAGATATAGTTGGGGGTTTTCAGCTTTAATCTTTCCCATAAAATACTGTGTTCATATGTGTGAATTTTTATGGTTTTAATGTGTGCATGCAATTGATTTTATTTCCGCAAGTAATGATCAATGGTAGAAGAGATTCTGTATTGTGCATGAAGTCAAATAAAGTGTGATCAGGAGAATATCGGATGTATAACATATCAGTTATATAAATTTCTACATGGTATCGGAGCAATATTGATCATTGGAGCAATTGCAAAGCATTGAAGCAGTTGAGTTTTGTGTTGGTGGAATTCGAATTTGCAGCAGTGTTTTCTTGGTGTCAAAGTTGAGATGTCTTTCAACGGATTGCGATTGGAGTATGCCCTTGAGGGCAGCTCGAATTATATTGCATGGAAGGATAGGATGGAGGCTGATCCGGATTGATGTAGGAATGCAACAGAATAAACATATAACCATAAATACGGAGATGCAGCGGAAATAACACTTCATTTAATTAATATCAAAGAACTGAAATTTGCTTACAGACAGAATGGAAATAAAACTAGCTAGGGCGCTGGTAGCTATCTCTGAGAAGAGATGTGGCGGCTACAGGCCTCTGAACTGAGTTACAATGAGGCTCGAGGGCCTATTTATCATTTAGAAACAATGGGAAATCCTAAACAGCCAAAACTCTAACCCTAGGAGATGAAGCGCCAAAACTATGGGCCCCGTTTGGGTAAATTGGTGTTTCAACTTCCCAGGGGCGTAACTTTGGCATACGATCTCCGTTTGACGCGTACCATACCTCGTTAGAAAGATCTATCAGAGGACTACAAATTTTGAACGAGCAACATCAATCCATGGACCCATGTTGCTCTCTGTTTTCCCAAAAAACGTCGTTTAGGGCCTCAAAACGGCTCCGGAAGTTTAGGACCCGAAAAACTGCTAAAAATAGTAAACTGTGCCGAAACTGAAAAACTGAAATAGACAATGGTGGAGCCCCAAGTGGAATAGGCGGGTGACCACCAATATCCACATGGATCATTCCTCCCCCCTTAGGAAGCAATGGTCCCCATTGCGTTAAGTTCCTCCATGAGATGAGGAAATTTCTGCTGAACTTGGTCCCTGGTGAACCACTTTCCTTGGTGCAGGAGTTGGCCAGCTTTGACAACCCGATACAGTTGGATCTTTTGTTGGCGAGTGTTCTTGATTTGCATGTCCATGATACAATCTGTGGTGGCCTGTTCCATGCAGTTTGGGTTTAATTCTGTTGGTGTGAGATGTTTTGCAATGTCTGAGGTGTCCAATAGAGGTGGGAAGTAAGGATGAAGGCGATCCACATTGAAGACTGGGTGTAGACCAAGGAATGGTGGAATACTGAACTCGAAGGCATTGTTCCCTATAGCCTTGGTGACGGTGTACGGCCCGTATCGGAGCGGGCGAAGCTTGTGGTGGGGTCTAGTGAGGCGCTCCTTCTGCAAATGTAGCCATACTTTGTCACCCACCTGGAAGTTGTGTGGCACCTGGTGTTGATCATGGCGTTGCTTGTACTTCGCATTGGCTCTGTCCAATATATCATGAACCTGTTGGCGGATGTTTTGAATGCGCTCGATGAAGCTACTTGCTTTGTCAACTTCAGACTGGACATGAGCTTAATCGACCTGAGTAGCTGCAAATGGCATGGCTACGTCGATGGGACATAGTGGCTGGAATCCCAAGCCCACCTGAAAGGGGCTATGGCCAATTGAACTGTGGAGAGCCCAGTTATAACTATTTTGTACATAGGGGAGGCTCTCATCCCATGTACGTGGATGCTTTTAATTGTACATGCGCAGAATGTGTACAATCATTCTGTTGACGACCTCTGTCTGGCCATCTGTTTTGGGATGGAAAGCTGTGGACTTGGTGAGCTTTGTGTCCAACATTGACCAGAGGCTGGACCAAAATGTGCTGAGGAACCTGCTATCTCGGTCTGATATGATAGACTGTGGGATCCCAAAGTTCACCCACACTCGTTCAAAGAAGAGTTTAACAGTGGCTTCTGTTGTGATATTCTTCTTACAGGCCGCCATAATGGCCATTTTCGAGAATCTGTCAACGACCACGAAAACATAGTCATTTCCATTCTTAGTAGAAGGCAGGCCTGACATGTAATCCATGGAGATGGATTCCCAAGGTCGACTAGGGGTAGGTAGTGGAGTATATAGGCCTTACTTCTTGATGGTCGGTTTGGCAATGGTACAAGCAGTGCAGGATTTGATGTGCTTCTCGACATCTTTTCGAAGGTTCGGCCAATAGAAATACTTCTGCAGTATTGCTATTGTTTTCTCGACCCCGAAATGCCCAGCGACTCGACTGTAGTGTGCTTCCCATATCATCTTGGCACGCTCACTTGAAGGAACACAAAGGTGTCCCAGGTGAAATAAAAGTGCATCTTGGAGGTGAAAATTTGGAACTTGCGTACCCCCCAAGAGTGCCTTGTAAGTGTGGCCGAATTCTCGGTCACTCTCATAGAGAAGCGGCTAATCAAAAGTCTCGTGCCCACAAGAGTTGAGCACGGTGGTGAGCGCCACAATCGGTGGTCGGCTGAGGCAGTCTGCAACATTATTGGTGCTACCCTTCTTGTAGTTGATGTTCAAATGAAACTGTTGCAGATATGTGGACCACTTCTGATGGTGATCATTTTGTAACTTCCCTTGTGTATGTATGAACTGTAAGGGCCGGTGGTCTGTGTGGATGATTGTTTCCTTCCCCAAAATGCAATGCTTCCACTGTCGACAAGCTTGCACAATGGAATACATTGCTTTGTCATAAGTGGGATACTAGCGAACTGTGTCAGACAATGTCTCATTGTGATATGCCACTGGATGTCCCTGTTGAGTAAGAACTACCCCAATAGCATATTCAGAGGAATCTATCTCGATCTCAAATGGCTGTTGCAAGTCTGGTAATGTGAGCACTGGGGCAGAATAGAGACAATTTTTCAATTCTGTGAACGCCTTCTGGTGAGGTTCCGACCAAAAGAATTTTTCTCTCGCTCCTCCCTTGGTGACTTGAATCAAGGGCCAAGTGATATGAGAGAATCCCAACACGAATCTACGGTATAAATTAGCAAGACTCAGAAAGCTGCGAAGATCTGTTATAGTGGTTGGGGCTGGCCAATCCCGAATGACTTGGATCTTGGCTGGATCCACATGCACCCCCCTTTCATCAATAATGTATCCCAGATATTGAACCTGGGTCATTCCAAACGTGCACTTCTCCAAATTCGCACACAATTTTTGTTGTCTCAGTGTTTGGAGGACTTGTTGGATGTGGTGAAGGTGCTCTTCCCAAGTCTGGCTGAAGTTCAGAATGTCATCCAAGTACACCACTACAAATGAGTTGGTGAATGGCTGCAAGATGTCGTCCATCATCCTCATGAAGGTTGCGGGAGCATTTTTCAACCCGAAAGGCATGACCAGCCATTCGAAAAGGCCTTCCTTGGCTTTGAAGGCAGTCTTCCACACATCAGAGAGTTCAATTGGTACCTGGTGATACCCAGACTTGAGGTCAATCTTGCTAAAATATTTTTCACCTTTGAGTTGGTTCAGAAGGTCATCAATCCGTGGGATTGGGTACCTATTCCGGACAGTGATCTTGTTCACTGCCCAATAGTCAATAAAGAGTCTCCACGTCCCATCCTTCTTCTGTACCAACACAATCGGGCTCCCACAAGGCAATGAACTTGGTCTGATGTGACCTTTCTGCAACAGCTTCTAAATCTGCCTCTTGATTTCATCATTCTCTAGAACAGAGCACCAATAGATCGGTCCATTGGGTAGTGGTGCACCTGAGGTCAGATCAATCGGGTGCTTGACCTGGCAGTGCAGAGTAACCCCTGTGGGTGAGGTGAAGATGTCCCCGTACTCCTCCAAAACCTTATCCATTTGTTGTTGTCGTGCAGAGGAGCCTTGTCTGGAGGTCGTGGCCACAGTATTCTTCTTGCCCTGGGGGTGGATCATCAGGAAAAAGAATTTCCTAGTTTGGGAAATGAGCTTATTGCATTATTTTGCAGTAACCAAAGAGATAGCGGCAGGAGGTGGTACCTCTGGTATCCTGTACAACTTATTACCCAAAGTAACAATAACAGCACAAGGTCGAGACTCATACACAGCATGACGCTTCCACAAGTATGGTTGTCCTAATAATACATCAGAAACATCAATAGGAGAAACGTCACATAATACCTCATTCGTGAAAGGCTTGATGTTATAGGGAAGGCGGCACTGCTGGCTGACGCGGAGATCTCGTCCTTGGTGAAGCCACCCGATGGTGTATGGATGTGGGTGAGCTGTGGTCGGCAAGCCCAACGGCTTCACAACGTCTGCTGAAATGAGGTTCTTTTGGCTCCCATTGTCGACAATGAATTGTACAGGGGAGCCCTTTACCCACATCTGGGAGTGGAAGAGACGTTCCTCCTCCTCTGGATCTTCCGGCTCCTCCTTCTGGATCTTTGTAGTGGCAACAGTGGCATTGGGCTCTGCATCAATAATCTGTTTCCCTTTTTCATTCCCCTTTTCAGGTTCTGATTCAGAGTCGGAGCATGCATCTGAATCAAAAGCCCTCATCTCGGCCAGTAGCGACTGCTTGGCCCGACACTCACTTGTGTTGTGAGTGGAGCTCTTATGGAACTCACACCACTTTCCCGTGTCCTTCTTTGGCTTTGCAGTGCTGTTCTTTTCTTGTGGCTTCGACAGGTTGTCTTTAGCCGCCATGCCTTGGCTCTGTCCTTTGTTCTGCAGTTTGGAAGCACCTTTCCCTTGCTTTTGATTCGCAGATCCAAAGTCTCGCTTCTTCTGTTTGAATTTCTGCTCAATCTTGGCAGCATACCGGTATGCCGTACCAAGTGAGGAGATGTCGAGGAACTCCATTTCCTCCTGAATGTATCTGTGCAGACAGTTGCGATAATTTAGCACCAGATATTTCTCTGAATCTTTGATACCCAACTTTGTGCGCAGGGTATGGAACAGATTCGTCAGCTCATGCACATCTTGATCCCTTTGTTGTCACAGCATGGTCCATTGCATGTACTTGTCCTCATAGCTCCCCACAGGATAGTACTGTTCCTTGACGGCGTCTCGGAAAGAATTCCAAGTTGGTACGAACGAGAACAGAGAGGGTTTTGTCTGGTCCTTGTTCTCACAGTAGGTTTCCCACCATTCCTTAACATGGGGGGTAGCTTTGAGGAGTGCAAAAATAATCTTCTCCCAGTCTGAAAAGTCATGAACACAGAAATATCCTTCTAATAGATACAACCATCTATCTACGGCATCTGCGTCTATTTGACCCTCAAATATGGGAATGCCAAAATTTACTTGTACCTTAAAAGGAGTCGCTCCTCTAGAGTGGCCGCTGGATGCAGATGCACCGCCGGTGGGCAGCCGTTGAAGGATCTGAGCAAAGTTATCCATCATCGTGTTCTTTTGTTTTTCGAGGGCCTCCTCGAGCAATATTTTGATAGGATCTCCTGCTCCCTCATCTTTCTTTTCGTCCCCCATGGGCATTTGTCGAGGTTTGTGAGACTGATCTTGCAAAGGTTCCACCAGATCAAGCCCTAGCTCCTTATACCTCAACCTTGTTGGGGACATGCAAAGAAGGATCGAGAAAAAGAGACCCCCTCTGATACCACTGATCCGGATTTATGCAGGAACGCAACAGAATAAACATATAACCATAAATACGGAGATGCAACGGAAATAACACTTCATTTCATTAATATCAAAGAACTGAAATTTGCTTACAGACATAATGGAAATAAAACTAGCTAGGGCGCTGGTAGCTATCTCTGAGAAGAGATGTGGCGGCTACAGGCCTCTGAACTGAGTTATAATGAGGCTCGAGGGCCTATTTATTATTTATAAACAATGAGAAATCCTAAACAGCCAAAACCCTAACCCTAGGAGATGAAGCGCCAAAACTATGGGCCCCGTTTGGGTAAATTGGTGTTTCAACTTCCCATGGGCGTAACTTTGGCATACGATCTCTGTTTGACACGTACCATACCTCGTTAGAAAGATATATTTGAGGACTAAAAATTTTGAACGAGCAACATCGGTCCATGGACTCATGTTGTTCTATGTTTTCCAAAAAAACGTCGTTTAGGGCCTCAAAATGGCTCCGGAAGTTCAGGACCCGAAAAACTGCTAAAAATATTAAGTTGTGCCAAAACTGAAAAAATGAAAGAGAAAATGGTGGGGCCCCAAGTGGAATAGGCGGGTGACCACCAATATCCACCTGGATCAGAGGCGATGCTGGATGACAATGGGTTGAAGGAGTTCATAGATGCAGAAATTCGAAAACCTACTTCTAGCAATGCTGCCGCACTTGAAACATGGCAAAAGAAGACAACAAAGTGTCGAAGGATTCTGTTGGAAGGTGTGAATGATCACATAGTGTCCAACTTTCATGGTAAAGATTTTCCATTCTTGATGTGGAAATATTTGACAGATTTATTCCAAAGCAAGAGTGACCAGAGGAAGTTGGCGCTCAAGGATAAACTTAGGAACATAAAAATGGAGAAATGCGACAGTATACCCAAGTACTTCACAAAGTTTGTTCAGTGCAGAGATGAGCTGGGAAGTGTGGGGGTTACTGTAGATGACGAGGACTTGGTGAACTTGGCTCTCCTTGGGCTTCCAAGAGTTGGCATTCCTATCAGGACTCTGTCAATGGTCGGGAGAAATTGCTAGGATGGGAGCGACTTTGGTTGGATCTTGTGCAAGAGGAGATAAGGCGGAGTACCATGGACGGATCTTCATCACAGAATGTAGATGAAGAAAATTGCGCTTTCGCTGCCAAAGCAAGGAAGGGGAAGAGCAATAAGAATGCTTCTCAATCTGATGCGAAAGGCAAGAATCATGACATGTCCAAGGTGAAGTGCTTTCACTGTCACCAACACGGACATTACACCACTAATTGTCCACAGAAGAAGAAAAATAAGCAGGCTGCTGGATCTGCAGCTGGAGAGGCCTTAGCCTTACAGTTTGAGCTGGATTTATCGCTAATTGCATGCTTGGTCTCAAGTATGATGGGTTCAGTGTGGTTTCTTGACAGTGGTGTGTCTTTTCACATGACTGGAGACAAAGATTTGTTTATTGATTTGGATGAAAAAGATCTTGGAGTGGACATCGAGATGGGCGATGATGGTAGATACAATGCGACTGGTATCGGTACCATTTCCTTTGAGAGGGAGTTTGGTAAACCCTTTGTATTGAAGGAAGTAATGCATGTTCTAGGATTGAAGAAGAATGTTATCTCTGTGGCGATGTTGGAAGACAAGGGATATGATGTTGTCTTTAGCGAGGGAAAGGCTTTCCTCCGCAGTAAGGCAATTGGCGAAACCCGGAGGATAGGGGTTCAAGCTAAGAACCTTTATCAATTACACGTAGATGGCTGCGCAGCAATGGCAGGCAAGGAAGAAGGAGTGGTAAGCTGGGATGAGGGCGAGTTATGGCACAAGAGATTGGGCCATCTTCACCATGGTTCTTTGAAAATTTTGCAGCAGATTTCTACCGGGCTTCTCAAAGGTACACTTGCGCAGTCAGATCAGTGTAAGGGATGTACTTTGGGAAAATTTGAGAAAGCCACCTTTCACGAGAAGGATATTCGTGCCACAACGATCCTTGAGATAATTCACACAGACGTGTATGGACCTTTCTCAGTAGCTTCGACAACAAAGAACAGGCACTATGTGATATTTGTTGATGATTTTTCTTGGAAGTGTTGGATCTTTTTCATGCAAAAGAAGAGCGAGACATACTCAAATTTTTGTGAGTTCAAGGCACTGGTTGGGAAAGAATCGGGGAAGCAGGTGAAGGCTCTTAGGAGAGACAATGGTGGTGAATTCATCTTTGGTGAATTCAAGGACTTTTGCAGCACAGAAGGAATTCGAAGAGAGCTCATAGCGCCTCATAACCCACGGTAGAATGGGGTCGCTGAGTGTAAGAACAGAACGGTCGTGGGTGCTGCACGGGCGATCTTGCATGATTAGGGCCTTCCCATACACTTGTGGGCTGAGGCATGCAATACTGCGGTTTATGTGCAAAACCGTTGTCCTCACAGGATACTTGGCACGAGTACAACCGAGGAGGCGTTTTCTGGTAAGAGGCCTGATATTTCTCATTTGAGGATTTTTGGTTCACCTATTTACATTCATGTGAGGAAGGATGCCAGGAAGAAGCTAGAGCCGACTGCAGAGGTTGGGATATTTGTGGGGTACACTGATACACCCCACAACTATCGTGTGTATTTGCCAGACGGTCGGAAGACTGTTGTGCGACGGGATATCAAATTTCATGAGGAGAAAACCATGAAGTGTTTTCTTGAGAGGGAGCCACACTTGCATGCAGATGAGGAGCTATTAGTTCGTAAGGATGAGCCTCAGGATGTGAATCAGCCACAAGAGGAGGTTCATGGAGTGGAAGAGACCACTCATGCAGCGCCAACCATCAGAAGGCGGAAGCGCACTACAGAAGTTGAGCCACTGATTCAAGATGCAGAGAAGATTGTAGGAGCACCTACATCACAGTGCAGACAGAGACAGTGACCTGACCGGTATACTGGATACATGGCTCTTATGAGCAAGTGTATCGTGACAGAGCCATCCTCTTTCGAGGAAGCTGTGGAGGACTCTGCATGGGTAGATGCCATGGTGGAAGAGTATGATTATATTGTCGGAAACAGTGCATGGGAGACTGTCCCAAGGCCGGAATGGAAATCAGTGGTAGGTTCAAGATGGATCTACAAAGTGAAGCAAGCAGCTGACGGGAGTGTGGAGAAGTACAAGGAAAGATTTGTTGCCCGAGGCTTCTCACATATTGAGGGGATCGATTATGAGGAAACCTTTGCACCTGTCGCAAGGTATTCTTCCATACGAACGATTCTTGCTCTCTCAGCGCAGATGGGGTGGCACATTCATCAGATGGATGTGAAGATTGAGTTCCTCAATGGAGTGATTGAAGAGGAGGTGTACATAGAGAAGCCCGAAGGTTTCGAGATCTTCAGCAACGAGTCGCATGTGTGCAGGCTCAAAAGAGCGTTGTATGGGTTGAAATAAGCACCTCGTGTTTGGTACACACAGATAGAGAGTTATTTCACTGTACTTGGATTATCCAAGAGTGAGGCGGATTCGAACCTATACCAGATTGTGGTGGAGGGTAAGTTGTTGATAATTGTACTTTATGTAGATGATTTTATTTTGACGGGTGATGAACTGTTGATACACTCATGCAAGGTTGATCTTGCAAAGGAGTTTGAGATGAAGGACTTGGGCCTCCTTCATTATTTCCTGGGATTGGAAATTTGGCAGCGCAGTGATGGATTGTTTGTGTCTCAACGCAAGTATGCCCGAAAGATACTGGAGAAGTTCAACATGCATGGTTGCAAGCCTATCGACACTCCTCTTCCTAGTGGATGGAGGAAAGAAGATGCTACATTGGTAGAGGGAGTGGATGCCACTGTTTACCAACAGTTGGTGGGGTCGCTTATGTATCTAGTCAATACACGACCTGAAATATGCTATGATGTTAACCAACATTCACAAGCTATGGTTAATCCTACCAAGCTCTTTTGGAAGGCAGGCAAGCATGTATTGAGATATCTCAGAGGCACATCGAGATATGGATTATGGTACAGACAGTTAGATGAGGTGAAGTTGTGTGGCTTCACGGATGCAGATTGGGTAGGAAGCCCAACGGACAGAAAGAGCACATCTGGAGGGATTTTTAGTATCGGGTCGACAACAGTTTCTTGGTACAGCAAGAGGCAGAGATCTGTGGCACTCAGTTTTGCGGAGGCCGAGTATATAGCAGCGAGTTTGGCTGCATGCGAGGCTATATGGATGAGGAAGATCCTAGTCGGGTTGTTCGGTTCTCACTTAGATCCTACTGTGATATATTGTGATAATCAGAGTTGCATCAAACTCTCGGTTAATCCAGTGTTTCATGATAGATCTAAACACATTGACATCTGGTATCATCATATCAGAGATTGTGTGCAGCGGAAGATCATATTACTTTCATACATTCCCACGGAGGATCAGAATGCTGATATCTTGACGAAGACGCTCACCAGGAGAAAATTCGAATACCACAGGGGCAGGATCAGGGTGGCAGATAATCCCTATCTTGTTGAAAGGGAGTGTTGAGATTGCAACAAGATGATGAGCTTAGTGAAAAGAGTCGCCTTCACTAAGTGGGCCCACAGGCTATTTTTGGCGCATGTCTATTTTTAGACTATGTGTATTTTTAGACATGTTGATCATATTCTATGAGTTGCAGGATGCTATTTGTGGATGGTTGGTCAAGTTGGAAAAATAGATGGACTTCTATTTTTATACATATTGGGCGGAATTTATTTTTAGATTTCCAGTCTAAAAATAGATATGTCGAATATTATTAGCTCTTAATAATACTTGGACTATAAACATTATCTTATTCTCTTGGAGCAATTTAGTTAAGTGCACAGATGTGGCACAAGAGCTGACAGAAGGAATTATGCTATTCCTAAGGGTTAAGTGGAGCTATTGCATGGATACTTCAGTTAAAACTCATGTGACAGAGTTTGGTGGAGTTATTGAAGTAGTCGGTGGAGTTGTGTTCAGTTTAACTGAGTTAAACATAGTTGAGCTAGTTGTATTTAGTATAACTGATTGATACACTAGTGAGAGTGGTGTGAATTAATTATTAATTAATTCACTAATTATTAACTCATTAATCAACTAAAGAATACATCAGTTAACTACAGTGCATGGACAGTTTCAGTGGAGACCAGTGAAGAGGTAGGTGAAAGAGTAGTGTGACTATCAGTTGTGACTATAGTGTTGCATGATTTGCCACACACAGCTGTTGGAGATGCCAATGAGGATTGCGTGAGCAACTTATTTTGGACCAATTGAAATTCATTGAACCATTCTTAAATGAGTGATTTTAGGTAAGAAGCGAGGCTAACGGTGGTAGAGATTGGAGCATGTAGGTTGCTAGATCGGACTTGATTAGTGTGTAGCAATTGGAGATTGTATTGAGAGCTTGTGAGGGGAGCTTTGTATAATGATTGTTACATGATCTCTATGACATATAATATCTGGATAGTTGGGGGTTTTC
Organism: Pinus albicaulis; assembly: GCA_034641835.2. Lineage (NCBI taxonomy): Eukaryota > Viridiplantae > Streptophyta > Pinopsida > Pinales > Pinaceae > Pinus > Pinus albicaulis. The sequence goes on from CM076570.1 coordinate 1,305,182,771, forward strand.
AGCTTTAAGCTTTCCCATAAAATATTGTGTTCATATGTGTGAATTTTTATGGTTTTAATGTGTGCATGCAATTGATTTTATTTCCGCAAGTAATGATCAATGGTAGAAGAGATTTTGTATTGTGCATGAAGTCAAATAGTGTGTGATCTGGAGAATCGCGGATGTATAAAATATAAGTTATATAAATTTCTACACACCTCCTCATTTTCCTATAAAATCTTTTTGAGGAGCTCATTGTAAAGGGTTGGTTGATCACTAGTTGTAATGCTGAAACTCTTTGAAATTATACATAGTTTGTTGAAGTTGAAGAAGAAATTGAAGTCTTGGAATTCTTGATGATGTTGTTGCATGCTTGTTCTTCAGAAGGCTCTATCATTTGATCCATGATCTTGGCTGTTGGTGAAGTATTCTGAACTGTTTAATGTTTTCTCCTGTTTTCATTTTGTTCCATAATTTCTTACTACAGTAGGATGAAAGTTTTAGGCTAAGAAATGACTCTTGGAAGCACCTTAAACTTGTTTATCCTTCGTTGTTCTATGTTTTCTTCTGCTGAGGTATTTTAGAGTCTTTAATCTCTCTCTTTAGTCCTCGTGCTTGTTTATTTCTCTAATAGTTTGAATAGTTGGTTTTAGCATGATTTATGGTTTTCCCTGCATGTCTGTTGCCACTTAAAAGCTGTTATTGAAGTCTCCCTTTGAAGTATTTTTGTTTATAGTGAGCCAAGGAGGTCTGTTCTGATCATGCCCTTTGTCCTTGCTTGAATAATTGTCTTAAAGGTCATTATGATTGTGATCATAGATGTGTTTAGGTGTTCCCTCTTCTATGACGGTAATTATCAGTGAATCTTTTATGTTTTCTAAGTCATTTGAAATAAAATATTTGAGGAAATAGGGTGTTCCTTGAATCTTAGATTTCATTTTAAAATTTGTTTTGAAGTCATTATTTGCTTAAAGTGTGGTTTGTAGAATTCATGGTTAGCCCTATCTATCAAATAGCTCTTTATTATTCAAGTTAATCTTTCAAATTCCCTTTGTTGAGAATTAAACTTCTCTTTTCTAAACCATTAATGTCCATCTCATTCATAAACTAAAGGATCATGTGGCCAAATTAGATTTTCCCTTTGATATCCCATATCCATTGATAAGTGTGTCATGACCTTTTTTTGACTCCATTGCCCAACAAAACTGACATTTCCCCTTTCTATCTATCTTTCCTAGACCTTTTATGTTCTGTTGTATCAATTCAACCAACCAACCAAACAAACACTTGCACTTAATAACTAGTCTAAAACCAATATTCAAAGCACACAAGATAAAATTTTGCAAAAAAAACAAATAATTTGAGAGATCCCTCTCTGAGAGCGGGTGGACTAGATCCTGTAACTCTAAAGATTGGTTCTGATGTTGCCTTGTCTTTTTATTTGCCAAACTATCAAAACACGGGAGACCAACATAATGTCGATCATGGTGGGATACTAAGTAAAATCTTAAAAAAAAAACAATCCATGTCTAGTATAACATAAGTAGCCTTCTTCAAGCACTACCTAACAAATGGTAATCATGATAGGACTTATTTGAATCAATGACAAACTAAGTAACCCTTAGGATTCTCATAGAACTTTATCAAACCTTGAAGGAATCAATTACCAAGCCATAAGAGTGAACTCTTTATGTTTAAACACTTTAGGTAAGTGTTAAATCAGATTTAGGACATTCTCATAACCTATAAGATCGAAAAAACTCAGAAAAAACACAAACAAATTTCAGTTTGGCTTCATAATAAAACATGGTGGTGGAACCATCCAATATTTTACCTTCATAGAAGCTAAATACTTTGCACCTGGAAAATCCATTAACCTCAGTAGGCCTATTACTCATCTAGGTCTCCAGATCTCTTTAGGACTATGTTAACTAGCCTTGAAGAAGTTTAGAAGCCTAGTTTTATACTAGATAAGACATCGTGAGAGGTAAAACTCCCAAAAATAGTCCCTAAAACCTTAACATCTCTCATTTTTGAAAAATAGTCTGGCTTCACATAGGATCAACACGAGATCCCATCCAGTCCAGACCCAAATTCTCCTTTAATAGTCGACAATTCAGAGAGAATTTTGTGGCAGACTTCTAAGTCTGGAAAATCTGATGCTAATAGGAGCCTCTTAAGAACAAAATATGTCCCTGAAAACCTTGTTGTCCTAGAGGATTCACACTTCGATTTACATCGTACAAAGAACATCTTTAGAACTAGATCTCAAAGTGATTTAAACCAAACTAATATTGACATTGCAGATTTGCAACAAAGCTTTAGTAGAGAAGCCTCACCTTCCACTCCTCCTGATTCCCAGCTTTTTCATCACTTTAGTCTTTTCCATAACAAATCTGCTCAAAACCAGTTTGCTGGCCCAAGTGTTTCTTCCACTCCAATTGATACTACCACTGTGCAAAACACTCATGTTCAGCCCACTTTCACTCTTGTAAATCCACCCTTATTTTCAGCCATGGCAACATGGTATGCCCCATTAGTGTTACCACAACCTCTGCTTCCCTTACCAAATGAGTACCAATTCAAAATCCCTCATTTCACTGGAAAAGAGTCTACAACAGCTCAACATCATGTCGATAGGATGGAAGATGCATTTGATTACATGGAGATAGAAGAAGAAACTGTGAAGATGAGGATCTTCGCCCAAAGTTTAGGAGGAGATGTGAAGAAATGGTTTAAAAACTTACCTTCTAACAACATCAATGATATCCCTGCTTTGCATCAAACATTCATCAACAAATGGGAACTCAAAAATAACCCTCTCCAAATACTATCAAAGTATAGTAGCCTCAAAAGAAATCAAGGGGAGAGTGTTCATGACTACTCCACTAGGTTCAATAGTGTTTACAATGCTCTTCCACCTCACATGAAACCTCCCCAAGGTATCCCGAAGGCTTTGATGCTGAAATGGTTTATCAGTTGAGGGAGAGAGATTACTTAACCTTAGAAGACATGCAGAAAGGAGCTCTGAGCGTAGAAGCAAACATAATTGAGAAAAGAAATAGTTTGAGATCAGAGAAGAGGGTAACTTATAAAGATGACATTGCACCCTCAACCTCAACTTCTGACACTAAAATTGATAACCTAGTGAAGGTAATGGAGAGGATGCTTGAAAAGATAAACTTGAATGATAGAGTGCCACCAAGAGAACCTCAAAAAAACCAAAATAGAAATAGAAATAAGAATTATAGAAGAGAAAACAATCAAGATAAGCAAAAATAAAGTGACCAACAGGTTAGACCTCCCTTCCAACAAAACTATGTGGATCAATATGAGGAATATAGGGAGATGGAAAGGTTGGGAGAAGATCACGTAAACTTGATTGAATCAAACTGTGGCGATGATGTTTTGCTCACTGAGGAAGAACAAGGTTTCTTCTCTGATTAAAATACAAACACCTATGAAGATTCTGATAATTATAGATTGGGGTTTGAAAATGCAATCATGGAGGTGCACAAACAATATTATCTTAGGAGCAAAGGGAACGTAGACAATTCAAAAGATAAGAACACTAGCATTGTTGTCAATAAAAACACAGAAAGTAAGCCTAAGAAGATAGTAGAAAAACCCATCATTTTGGCTAAAAAACCAGATTTAAACAAAGAGAAAAATAGCCAGCCAAATGTTGAACAGAGTACCCCTAACACTTCAGCTAGTGGTCCTAACAAAACTGTCCCAGTTACCAGTCCAAACAAAGTTTAGCAAATCAAAACTGCTGAAAGAAATTCAATTGAAAAAACAGTTGTAAATATGAACAAGTCAATTGTTCCTTTCAACCTTGAGGGAGAGATTGCAAAGATAAAAATTACCACCCCCCTAGCTGAACTAGTAACCCAAGAAGTGTATAAAAACCAAGTTTTAAAAGCTTTGAACCTAGGAAGTGATATTGACACCTTAAACTTGACAAATGACAAGCTTGAGTTGTTGTTTGGTCCAGAAGTTGAAGGAAAATAACAAGAAGGGGTTGTCCCTTCCTTCTATGTTAGTTTGAACATACATGAGAAAATTTTATGTAGAAAATTCTGTTTCCCACCCGGTTTTCAGTTTTCACCTTATTACTCCAAAATAATTAAATGCCCTTTCCCATATCCATACATTTAATAAACTGGAAAATAAATTTTGCTGAAAACACAAATTCTGGAAATTTTTCAGAATGCTGAAAATGCAGAAATAAAATAACAGCAGTAACAAACAGTCATTCAACACATCATAACTCAGTAATTTTGGTCAAGGTGACCCTGGAAAAACCCCCTACAACTCTTGGGGAAAACCAGTTCGAAAGCTCTTTCTTATTTCTGGAAAAATGCTTTTTACAGTGATAGAAATATTCAGCAAAATAAATAATCAGCAAACAGACTTTTACAACTTATCTCCTTTTCCGTGCTTAACCACCGCCTCGGAAAACGCACAAACAGCAAAACAGGAACAGCAATAAATGTTGTACGGATTTCTCGATTTGCGTGCCCAGAAATCTGCAATAAATGCAGCTGTACGGCCACCTTGAAATCTGTGCCAAAACAACAATAAATGCTGCTGTACGGACCTCGAAATTCGTGCCAAAAACGCTGCAAAACTCTGCTGTACGGTACAGCCACTAGCTGCCTCGATTTCTGTGCCAAATACTGCTGTACGGCCCTGCTGTACGGCCTTGCTGTACGGCCTCCCTGCCTAGGAAACCGTGCAAAAATCAGCCTGCTGTTTGCTAAATCTGCTGCACTTGTCTGCTGAAATGTCTTGCTGAAATGCTGCCTTGGAATACGTGCCAAGCTGCTGCCTCCTTCTCCTCACTGCCCAGAAATCTCCCTTGCTCTCTTGCTCTCCTTCTCCCAATCTGCTCATGAAAGAATGAATGACCTTTTCCTCCTTTCCTCCTTTAACCTAACCCTAAGTGACTTTTGGGGAATCCCTAAATCCAATGGCTGAAATAGATTGAGATCTAGGGCTGAGATTAAATGCTCATTTAAATCTCACTTTCTATATTTTAATTCACCCCACTTTAATAAAGACCCACTTAGTCTTTTATTTCCAAAGTCACTTTTTCCTTTCTAATTTTATATTGACTTTATTAAAGTCACTTTAAAATTAGACTTTAATAACTTTATCACTTAAGTCACTTTTAAATTAGATTTGACTTTATAACTTTATAAAGTCACTTTAGTAACTTTATCACTTAAAGTCACTTTTAAATTAGATTTGACTTTATAACTTTATAAAGTCACTTTAGGAGAAAAATTAAATTCTTTTGGACACTTTTCCCTGGGCCAAAGATCAAAGCCTTAGGGAACCACCTGTCCTCCGGTAACCAAATTTCAACACTCCCTCTTACCGAGGAAGGTGTTCCTCACCACACCCATCTTGTCTCTGAAGTAGACATGCTTGCCCCGTGGTAAGGCTTTGGTAAGAATATCTGCAACCTGCTCATCGGTGGGAATATACTCAAGCTTCACAGCTCCTTTCTGAACATAGTCTCTGATGAAATGATATTTGATCCCGATATGCTTTGACCTGTCATGAAATACTGGATTCTCCGTGAGTTTAATGCAACTCTGATTATCACAGTAAATCACTGAAGGTCTCAACGGCTGACCAAATAAGCCAAACAACATCTTGCGAAGCCGGATGGCCTCACAACTAGCTAGACTGGCTGCCATATACTCTGCTTCCGCTGAACTCAATGCTACTGACTGCTGCTTCCGGCTGAACCATGACACCACTGCCGAGCCCAACCCAAAACAACACCCTGAAGTGCTCTTCCTATCAGAAGCACAACCTGCGCAATCAGAATCAGTGTAACCTGCGAATCTCACTCCACCCCCCTGCCTGTAGTCCAGACCATAATCCACTGTCCCCTGCAAGTACCGCAAAATGTGTTTTGCAGCCACCCAGTGAACCTTCCTAGGCTCACACATAAACTGACTCATCATGTTGACTGCAAAACAAATATCTGGTCTAGTGTTGACCAAATACATCAAGGAACCAATCAGCTGCCTGTACAATGTGGGATCCACCAACTCGGAATCCGAAGCATGAAGCTTCTTCCAGTTGGTGATCATCGGTGTCGACATGGGTCTGCAATCCTCCATGTGGAATCTGCCAAGGATGTCCACAATATACTTCCCCTGTCCCAGGAAGAAATGCCCCTCCTCCTGCCACACCTCCAAACCCAAAAAGTAATGCATCAGGCCGATGTCCTTCATCTCAAACTCCGCCGCAAGATCTCTCTTGCAGTGCTCTATGAGTCTCTCCGCACCTGTAATGACTAATTCATCCACATACAGCACTAGAATGAGAGGCTCCTCACCTATCACAATATAGTAAAGGTTCAGATCTGCCTCACTCTTTGTGAAACCCATCTTCTGCAAGTAAGTATCTATCCTGGAGTACCAAGCTCTGGGAGCTTGCTTCAGGCCATAAAGGGCCTTCTTCAGTCTGCACACATGGGACTCCTTCCCTTGCACCTCAAAGCCCTGTGGCTGCTCAATGTACACCTCCTCCTGTATGAAGCCATTGAGAAATGCGGTCTTCACATCCATCTGGTGGATCTTCCAACCCATCTCTGCTGCTATCGATATAATGGAGAGGATCGAAGTATATCGAGCCACGGGAGCGAAGGTCTCCTCATAATCAACTCCCTCTACCTGGGAGAACCCTCTAGCCACAAACCTCACTTTGAATTTCTCAATGCTGCCATCTACAGCATGCTTTACCTTGTAAAGCCATCTGGAAGTAACCACGGATTTGCCCTCAGGCCTTGGCACCACCTCCCAAACATCATTCTTCATGATAGAAGAATACTCCTCCTGCATGGCCTCTCTCTAGACCTGCTGGCTAGCTGCCTCCTCATAGCTAGAACGCTCAGAGTCAAGGATGCTGGTAGCCATTGCCATATAGCTACAAAACCTCTCAAGTGGTCTGCTCTCTCTGACCGGCCTCTTAGGCTCAGCAACAGATGTGGCATCTCTCAAGGTGTCATGAAGCCACTTGGGCTTCCTCTTCCCTGAGCACACTTCTCTCGCTGGAGAATAAAACTCCTCCTCCTCAACATCAGGAGCCTGAACTCTTGTTGTCACATGCTATTGTCCTCACGCACTTTTGAACTTTGTAGATCTTTGAGGTACCGTGTGAACTGTCCATCAGTGGACTCCCCAGTGAACTGCTCTGTGGACTGCTCTGCATGCTACCCGTAGCACCACCCCTCTGACTCTGCGAGCCACTGCCCACTGACGGACCTGACATCGTCATCGATGTACCTCCGGACCCTCCTGATCCCTTCCCACTGGATCCCTGCGACTGACTCAACTGCTGATGAGGGTCTAGCTGATCCAGATACTCTAACTCCCGTGACCTCCTAAAGGCCCTGTCCTCCTCGAACTTCACATCCCGTCTGACAACAACTTTCCTCTGCGCAGGAATGTAAATCCGAAAGGCCTTGGAGGTCTCACTGTAGCTTTTTGGTCAATTTAGTTTGTCCTAAATTGCTAACATAAATTATCAACCAGGGATTCGTAAGCTGACGAAGTGTGGCGCACTATATGTGCAAGATAACCTATCTCTTACTTTTTGTCGTTTTTGGATTTTTATGAAATTCTAAAAGACAAATATGGTTATGGATATTCAAGGCAATGATGTCCTTTATAATGATTTACCAACTTGAAACTGAAAAATGAATTTGAAACATACAATGACAAAACTTGAAAGGAAATGAAAATGTGCTACTGAAATGAAAAATGTGCTACTAATCTAATAAATCAAAACAGTGAACTAGTGAGCATGAAACCAAACTATTCTTGCTGCTGTCTAAACACAAAAGAAACTATGTTGAAAGAAATCCAAAAGTTGAAATAAAGTAAATCTAAATCAAATTACATCAACTTGTCTTCTGATCCCTCATCATTAGTCCAGCTATGATTTTCGGAAATAACCATAAACAACTTGAGTAACTAATATCTAACTTGCAGAAAGTAAACTAATATCAAACCACACATTCATAATTCAATCCCTCACCATCAGTCCAGCTGTGGCTTTCGGAGGTAACTGAAGATGTCATGCACAATTTAATATATATCTAACTTGCAGAAAGGAAACTAATATCAAACTACACATCCATAATTCAATCCCTCACCATCAGTCCAGCTGTGGCTTTCGGAGGCAACTGAAGATGTTATGAGCAGTTCAATATATCTAAATTTGCAGAAAGGAAACTAATATCAAACTACACATTTCATAATACAATCCCTCACCATCAGTCCAGCTGTGGCTTTCGGAGGTAACTGAAAATGACATGAGCAATTTAATATATCTAAATCTAACTACTGAAGCAAATGTGCAAGACTGAAATAAACAAAGCAATACCGGAATTAAACAAAAAACTAAGAAAAAATAAATTAATAGCAGAACAATATTGATTCCATGTCATTAGTCAAAAGATATGCAAATGCCCGGGCTGCCATGAAAAATTATGCTAAAGGCTATGATTTCAGAAAGCAATCTAAGTAAGGAAATATGACAAAACAGAATTGAAAGCAACTTATCTAGAAAACATGTAAAAGCCTCCTTGGATAGCAGGGGCCCTCTGCTACCAATTTGGTGAAGTCCTTCAGCTCCTTAAAGATAAGATCACAATAGCATCAAAGAACTAAGCTTCTTTATTCAAAAACTCATAAATCTACATCCCATTCCATCTTGAACTTTGTTACAAATCTACTTCCTCCTTACTTTCTCATTACTTTCTCATTACCTATGATAGGAGAAAGCTTCTCCTATTTATACAAAATATGAGGAGACATCTCATTAATGGGAGTCCATGAATCTCTCCCTCCATCTCTAGAGTTACAATCAAAATAAGAAATGATAAGATACATGTCTTTCTAGAGTTTTAACACAACTTGAGGAATGAGACACATATCCTCTTAGAGTTTCAATACAACAAGGAAGTGAGACACATATCCTCTTGATCCCATAATCTTATCCAACCAAATTCGAATTTGGCCTTAGAGTGCCACATAAGGGTCTTCTAGAAGTCTCCTTTTGACCTACACATGTCACAAAACTCATAACACACATATAGATATATGAAACTATGTTAATTTTCTAGTTTCTAATCATAAATTCACTTAAAATACATAAAATAAATAACTTTGGAAAACAAGGATCCTAACCCATATATTTATGAAAATGGTTACTTGATGTAGGGTTTTAGGTCAAATGGTTATGAAATAAGAGATAAATGGTTATGACATAATGGAAATATGTATGAATATGGAGAACACTTTTGAGACTCAACAGTAGCCCACAAAGATACCCTTCTCTGCGGTGGGCTCTAGTTTGGTCCTCTTCTCCTTGGGTATGTAGGAGTATGTGGTACACCCAAAGATATGAAGATGACCCATATCAGGCTTCTTCCCAGAAAAAGCCTCCTCCGGAGTCATGTGCCCCAAGGCATGATGCGGACTCATGTTCTGCAAATAAACAGCTGTGTTGCAGGCCTCTTCCCACAAAAACAATGGCAACCCCTGATCATGCAACATGGCTTTGGCAGCCCCTCCGATGGATCTGTTCTTCCTCTCTGTAACCCCGTTCTGCTGGGAGTTGTAAGGAACAGTGAGCTCCCTCCTAATGCCTGCCTCCGCACAATAGTCAACAAACTCTCCAAGGGTGTACTCTCCCCCATTGTCCGACCTCAGGGACTTGATCTTCCGACTGTCTGTGTCTCCACAAGAGCTCTGAACTCCTGAAACCGTTTGAAGACCTCACTCTTGGTCTTCAAGAAATAAATCCAGGTCCTCCTGGAGTGATCATCAATGAATAACACATAGTACTCATATCCACTCAAGGAAACATGAGACATCCGACCACTCACATCGGAATGAATCAAATCAAGTATCCCAGTCGCTCTGCTGTCACTGCTGGGAAAAGGGGATTTGGCAAACTTGCCCATCGCACATCCTCTGCAAGTATCAAAGTGATCGGTACTGAACTCTGGCACACCTGTAGTGATCTCCCGCAAAGTCCTCAAGGCTCCATGATGCATGTGCCCCATCCTGCGGTGCCAAATCTCACACTGCTCAGAACTGCTAGCTCTGCTGTCGGTACTACTGCTCAATGCCAAAAGGGATTGAAATGCAAACTTGTACACCTTTGCATGGCGTACACCTATCACTCTAGCTGAATCAGCTGGAGTGCCCCTGGGATACATCAACACCTGTCCTCCCCTGAACAGTACCTCATATCCTCTATCCTCCAAGGCTGAGACGGATATGAGGTTCTTCCTCATCCCTGGCACATAAAGAACATCTGACACCTTCAAGGGAGGTTTGGACTCCCTCTGAAATGTCAATGTTCCCACACCGACTGCTCTAACAACTCTGTCATCACCGAGTACTACCTCTACATCAATGCCACTCTCTGAAAGCTCTGAGAAGTACTCACGGACTCCTGTCATGTGACGTGAAGCCCCACTGTCCACATACCAGATACCCGAAGATGCTCCGCTAATCGAGGGAAATGCATGCTCCCTCTGAACCTCTATGGCAGATAATCTCGCACTAGAGGACTCACACGCAATGAACCCAAACTCCCGGTCAAAGCGATCTGCAAAGTCCTCAACCTCTGCTGAAGCTGCCATACTCTGGTTTTTCCCCTTCTTCTTCTTCTTCTCCGGACACACAACTGCATAGTGTCCCATCTTCTGACAATTCCAACACTTCACTTTGGAATAGTCCTTCTGTGTGTTATCTTGTTTACCTTTACCTTTGCCTTTGCCCCCACCATTTCTTGTGGAAGCCTGCTTCTTCCCTTTGCCTTTCTTGCGTCCTACCAACAGTGCTACATCCTCATCTTGCTCAACTGGCTTGGCTGCCCCAAGCTGACCTTTCCTGATCTCTGTCTGAATGCAATCATCCCAAAACCTCTCTCATGTGGGAAGGGTCTCACGTGCACAAACCCCATCAGCAAAGTTCATCCATGAACTGGGGAGGCCATTCACAGCAATCCGCACCAACTCAGTGGGTGGAATGGCCTCTCCAATCGCTGCCAACTCATCTCTCACATTAGTAATATTTGTGAGATATCCAGCTGCACTATCATTACCCATCTTAATGGTCTTCAGCTTCTCCTTCAGGACCATTTTCCGGTTCTCATTGGTACTTTGGTAGAGATTGGACAATGCTGTCCACATCTCATGAGCATTTCTCTTCCCTCTCACATGAGGAATGCAATGGTCTTTGATTCCGTCTAGAATCAATCTCTTACCCTTGTTGTTCTTTTTATTATATGCTACCAAGTGAGTAGCATCAGTAGGCACATTCACAGGGTTCTGTGTGGTATGCACCATAATGTCCTAGACTTCTGCCTCCTCAAAGATACTCTGCATTCTCTCCTTCCAAATGTTGTAATTGGAATGCCCATCCAACCTATCCTCCACTCTCAGTCCCAAAGACATCCTACTGTCCTAAAACTGAAAACTAGCACTGCTGTAGTAAAGGTAAAACTGCTGTTTGTGAAAAATCAGCTTGCTGGAATTTTCTGAGTGAAAAATCAGCAGGCTGTAATTTTCCTCCTTGCTGTCCCAAGCTTCCCTTTAGCACTCAAGCTTCGATACCATGTAGAAATTTATACTTTCCCACCCCGGTTTTCAGTTTTCACCTTATTACTCCAAAATAGTTAAATGCCCTTTCCCATAACCATACATTCAACAACTGGAAAAATAAATTTTGCTGAAAACACAAATTCTGGAAATTTTTCAGAATGCTGTAAATGCAGAAATAAAATAACAGCAGTAACAAACAGTGATTCAACACATCATAACTCAGTATTTTTGGTCAAGGTGACCCTGGAAAAACCCCCTACAACTCTTGGGGAAAACCAGTTCGAAAGCTCCTTCTTATTTCTAGAAAAATGCTTTTTACAGTGATAGAAATATTCAGCAAAATAAATAATCAGCAAACAGACTTTTACAACTTATCTCTTTTTCCGTGCTTAACCACCGCCTCGGAAAACGCACAAACAGCAAAACAGGAACAGCAATAAATGTTGTACGAATTTCTCGATTTCCGTGCCCAGAAATATGCAATAAATGCAGTTGTACAGCCACCTCGAAATCTATGCCAAAACAGTAATAAATGTTGCTGTACGGACCTCGAAATTCGTGCCAAAAACGCTGCAAAACTCTGTTGTACGGTACAACCCCTAGCTACCTCGATTTCCGTGCCCAATACTGTTGTACGACTGCTGTACGGCCTGTTGTACTGCCCTGCTGTACGGCCTAGCTGTACGGCCTTCCTGCCTAGAAAACCGTGCAAAAATCAGCCTGTTGTTTGCTAAATCAGCTGTACTTGTCTTGCTGAAATGCTACCTTGGAATGTGTGCCAAGCTGCTGCCTCCTTCTCCTCACTGCCCAGAAATCTCCCTTGCTCTCTTGCTCTCCTTCTCTCAATCTGCTCATGAAAGAATGAATGACCTTTTCCTCCTTTTCCTCCTTTAACCTAACCCTAAGTGATTTTTGGGGAATCCCTAAATCCAATGGCTGAAATAGATTGAGATCTAGGGCTGAGATTAAATGCTCATTTAAATCTCACTTTCTATTTTTTAATTCACCCCGCTTTAATAAAAACCCACTTAGTCTTTTATTTCCAAAGTCACTTTTTCCTTTCTAATTTTATATTGACTTTATTAAAGTCACTTTAAAATTAGACTTTAGTAACTTTATCACTTAAAGTCACTTTTAAATTAGATTTGACTTTATAACTTTATAAAGTCACTTTATTAACTTTATCACTTAAAGTCACTTTTAAATTAGATTTGACTTTATAACTTTATAAAGTCACTTTAGGAGAAAAATTAAATTATTTTGGACACTTTTCCCTAGGCCAAAGATCAAAGCCTTAGGGAACCACCTGTCCTCAGGTACCAAATTTCAACATTTTACACAATGCCATGTTAGATTCTGGAGCTTCACACAATCTAATGCCCAAGGTAGTAATGGAAAACTTAGGCTTAGAAATTGCTAAACCATACAAATATTTGTATTCCTTTGACTCAAGCATATTCAAATGTTTGGGTTTAATCAAAGATTTATCTGTTAACTTATCTCAAATCCCTTCTAAGAGTCTAGTAATGGACATAGTTGTCGCTGACATTCCCCCTAAGTATGGCATGTTCTTATCAAGATCATGGGGAGCCAAACTTCAGGGAAGCCTTCAAATGGACATGTTTTATGCCACCATCCTGTTTTTAACCAAAACAAAAGACTATACAGGGAATATCACATGAAGTATATGGTGAGAAACATAGATAAACCAAACCACTCTCCAATCTATTCTATTCAATCAAGCTTAGATTCCTTTATCTTGTACAACGAAGATGAAATTACTCAACAAGAAAAGGAAAACATAGACCCAACCAGTTTACCAGAACAATCAAAACTTCCCTCAAATTAGATACAAAACATCGACAATCAACAACAACAAGAAAATGAAAATAAGGCAAATATACTCTGGACAATAAACTTTGATGGATCCTGTAATAAAACAAGTGTAGGGGCAGGTGTTTGGATTCAAAATACGAATCAGAGTTTTTCATATAAATTAGATTTTCCATGCACTAACAATATTGCTGAGTATGAAGCACTTCTTCTAGGCTTACAATTGCTTAAACAATTAGAAGCCCAAAAGATATCAATCTTAGGAGATTCTGAACTTATCATAAGACAAATCAAAGGAGAATACTCAACTAGAAATCCAAGGCTTAGGGAATATCAGAATGCTTCCCTTGATTTATTGAAAACCTTTGAAAGATATGAACTTATTTTCATTCCTAGAGCACTAAATCATCTAGCAAATGAACTCGCTTTCAATGCCAGCAACTGCCAAATACCTGAGATAAATGAATGGCTTAGCGTAAAGGTAAAACATAGGCCTTCAGTTCCTGATAACGAAGATCACTGGCAAGTTTTTGATTCTGACAAACACATAGATGATTTCTTAAAATCAGAAAACAATTTCGACATACCAATATCACAAAGAAACCATAAAGAAAATTGTTCGTATGTTAAACAAATCCCAGAAGTTGAAATGACATACTCTGCTGATATAAATCATTGCGAGAATCCTTTTGAAGCAGAGTTAATTGACAACCCAGACCAAGAAAACTTGGAAGTTTTATAATGCAAGAACGATACAATTCCAAGAGGTCTCACACCTTTAGAACAAATTTTTGACTTTAACGATGTAGCCAAAGAACCAAGAATGGAGCCTGTGGAAACAAATGTAGAAGAACATAACATAGGCAGCCTAGCAGAACCCAAGATGATTAAACTGTCCAGCACTCTCCCAGCTCACATAAAATTTCAATACATAGAGTTGTTTAAAGATTTTAAAGATTTTTTGCTTGGGGGTACAAAGCCCTGAAATCTTATGATACCAGCATCATTCAACACAAAATCCCTCTCAAAGAAAATCAAAAGCCTTTTAAACAAAAGCTAAGGAGAATAAACCCTGTTTTACTACCTTTAGTTAAGGCATAAATTGAAAAGATGCATGATGCTAGGACCATAGTACCAATTAGATATTCAGAATGGGTATCAAACTTAGTTTCTGTTAGAAAGAAGACAGGGGAAATCGGGCTTTGTAATGCCTTCAGAAATTTAAATAGAGCCTCTCTAAAGGACAATTACCCCTTACCCAAGATGGACCATATACTTCAAAGGGTAGTTGGGTCAAAAATGATATCACTCTTAGATGGGTTCTCGGGTTACAACTAGGTGTTAGTGCTCCCAAGTGATCAAATCAAAACTGCTTTTACCACACCTTGGGGCACCTTTATGTATGTTAAAATGCCATTTGGATTGATGAATGCAGGGGCCACCTTCCAAAGGGCCATGGACATAGTCTTCTCTGAAGATATTGGCTATTTCATAATCATTTACCTTGATGACATAACCGTTTTCTCAAAAACTGATGAAGAACATTTGATTCACTTGAGAAATTTTTTTGAGAAGTGTAGGAAATTTGGCTTCTCATTGAATCCCTAGAAGACACTCTTTGGTCTCCAAGAAGGTAAACTTCTTGGCCATATAATGTCAGAAGAGGGAATCAAAATAGACCCTACAAGGATAGA
Source organism: Pinus albicaulis (assembly GCA_034641835.2). Taxonomy (NCBI): domain Eukaryota; kingdom Viridiplantae; phylum Streptophyta; class Pinopsida; order Pinales; family Pinaceae; genus Pinus; species Pinus albicaulis. Next base: position 1,305,197,924 of record CM076570.1, read on the forward strand.
TGGCATATTATAGATTAGCCATCCAAGAAGCCTCAAAGAATTACAATATTTCATTGGAAAGATTAATTTTTTGAGGAGGTTTATCCCCAACCTTGCTGAGCTATTAAAAAACATTACAAACATGCTTAAGAAATATGTAGGTGTAAAATGAACTTTACTAGCTAAACAATCATTCGAACTGTTCAAACAAGCTCTTACTCAAACATCAGTCTTGATTAGTCCAGATTTCACCAAAGACTTTCATATCTTTTCTTTTGCATCTGAGCATACAATAGCTGCAGTATTACTTCAAAAGAATGACTTGGGGCAAGAACAACCAATATCCTTCTTTAGTAGGGCCTTAAGAGATACTCCTCTCAAATACAACATCATGGAGAAGCAAGCCTTAGCATTAGTGAAAGCATTAAAGGACTTTAGAGTCTATATTTTACACTCTCACATAATTTCCTTTGTTCCACATACTATTGTCAAGGACATTCTAAGTCAAGACCTTGATGGTAAAAGGGAAAAATGGATTGCAACTATTCTTGAATATGACTTAGAAATCAGGCCCACCAAATTATTTAAAGGGCAACGATTAGAAAACTTATGGTTGAGTCTAACTTCCAAGCATTAGACATGAATATGGTAGATGTGTTGGAAGAAATAGAAGAATCTATTGCTCCTTTCATTGAAGAAACATTTCTGAATTCTCCTTGGTATGCTGACATTATTTATGTGCTTTTATATTTGAATGCCCCTCCTTCTTTGTCTAAAACTAAAGCTATATTTTTGAAAAAAAAAGCTTTGAGTTATTTCATCTTAGATGGAGTATTATATGGGAAAAATGCTATTGGAATTTTGCTTAAATGTTTACTTGAAGATGATGCAGGAAAAATCATGCATGAGTTGCATGAAGGAGAATGTGGAGGACACCTCTACTGGAAGGCCACAACAAACAAAATTTCTTAGATCTAGTCACTATTGGCCTACCCTTTTCCCAGACACTCAGAAGTTGGTCATGTCTTGCCATAAGTGTCAAATTTTTGATAGCAAAAGGAAACTCCTTCCCTTACCATTACATCCTATCAGAGTTGAGGCACCTTTTCAACAATGGGGTTTAGACTTCGTTGGGGAAATCCACCCATCTTCCTCAGCCTAGCATAAGTGGATCTTCATGGCCACTGACTTCTTTACCAAGTGGATAGAAGCTATACCCTCTAGAAATGCTAATGACTCTGTCATTATCAAGTTCCTTGAAACAAATATCCTATCCAAATTTGGTTGCCCCAGAAAAATCATAACAGATAATGCTACTGCTTTCAAATCTAAGAAAATGGTTGATTTCTGTTACAAATATCGCAGAACCTTGGGCCATTCTACTGCCTACTATCCCTAAGGAAATGGATTAGCTGAATCTTCCAACAAGAGCCTCATCAATATCATCAAAAAGCTTTTGGAGCAGAATAAGAAATCATGGCACAGTAAGCTGGTTCATTCCTTATGGGCTGATAGGTTAACTACAAAGAAGTCAATAAATATGTCCCCCTATCATCTGGTCTATGGCATGGATGCAGTCTTCCCCACCTCATTAGGAGTTCCAGTCATGAAACTCCTTCAAGTGCAGGTTGAAGAGAATGATATACAGAGGAGAATCAATCAAACCATCCATTTACAGCATACCAGAGAAGAAGTCTATGAAAGGGCACAGTTAGTCTAAGAAAATGTAAAGAAACTATTTGATAAGAGGACCAAGGAAAACAATTTCCAGGCTGGAAATTTTGTTCTTAAATGGGATTCAAAAAGATAAGAGAAGGGAAAACATAGCAAGTTTGAGAACTTGTGGAAATGCCCCTATATTATTCATGCTGAGAGGGGTCACAATGCATTTTTCTTGAAAGAATTGAACAGAGAAGATCTATATGGAGATCCTGTCAATGGAAGGATGCTAAAGCATTACTTCTGTCAAGAGTCATGAGTTTCGAAACGTTTTATTTTTCATTGTAAATATCATTGTCTGAACATTGCATTTCAAAGTTAGAAAATAAAAGAAAAGATGGCAGATTGTAAAACAAAAGAGGTACAACCACATACCAAAAAGAGAAACAAAATCTGAAAGTGTGCAAGCTCAAATGCCACTCCTAAAAAACACACTCCTAGTTATTCATACAGCTTAATCATGGCTAATTAGTTTTGAATTTTCTGCTGATAGGTTAGTGAATAGATCATCCAAACAACTTAATCTTGGCTTATCAGTTAGGTAGATTAGGATAGAAAAAATAAAGGTTCAAACAAGCTCAAAATTCAAACCTGGGATTCCGAAAGAAGAATGACTCCAATCTGTTTAAAACCGTGAGTCAAAGACAAAAGTGTTGGGAAAAATACTGAGAGGGGGGGGGGGGTGAATCAATATTTAGGACTTACTCAAAACTTTTACTTTTCCATTCACTAAAACCCATACGCTACTTTTCTGAAGCCAACTAGCGTATATACGCGGATATCCTTCATAAAACTCGCGTATGCACAGAGATCTAATTATGCAGATAATTCTTAACTTAATTCTTTGCAACATTCATTCATCTGATGTTAGTTAACAGTAAGCATGTGCAGTAATAAACCATCACACATAAGGAACACACATGAACACCAGGATTTTAGGTGGGAACCCAAGTCGGGAGAAAACCACCGCTGCCATTGTCTCGGCCTTCAATATTTTATTATAGAGAAAACATCTTACAACCATGTATTGGCGTAGACTCATACCAGCACGCAGGCAGCCACCTGCAGAAGGCTACAACCTTCTCTCGTTTACCAGCCTCTTCTGGAAGGGAGCTACAACCCCATGCTCTCATTTACTAGCCTCTCCTGGAAGGGAGCTACGACCCCCTGCTCTTGTTTACCAACCTCACCTGGAAGGGAGCTACAACCCCCTGACTGAAGGCTACAACCCTCAACACCACCATAGACCACGTTTCATCAATTTTCACACTGGATCCAAAGGGTTCCTTTAGAACACAACTTGCAGGCCACTTTTCATCATATTTTCAGACTGGACCCAATTCACACATTTAAGCTCAATCATACATCATCAACAGATAGCAGTAACACAGCAGAACAGATCAGACATTTGATACTTCATACTTCAGCAAACCCTAATCTTCATACACACTTTCCTTTCACTGATCCTGCGTATATACGCGCCTTCGACCATACAAACCCGTGTATACTTCTGTACATATTACAGAGCTAATTTTACTGCCCATACGCGCTTTCTCTTCAGCAAACCCGCGTATATACGCGCTTACTCTGCGGCGAACTAGTGTATGGTTCTTCAGACATTTAGGTCATTGAGATTCTTTAGAACAGATACATCACTCAGATTTTACCCTTTACTTCAGACATATGTTCGCCTCATCTCATATCTAATCATTCCATAAACAGATCTAGCAGATACAAATACGTTCCAGATCTAGATTCCCTTCTTCATCATTTCTTCATTGGTGCATCATACATTCAGATCCTTCATTCAACTGTAACCCTTTCCATTCAGATATGCTTCAGAGAGAAATATTCATTCAAGCTCAGACTTCTTGCTCACAAATTTCACAATGATTTCCTTCTCCTTATATAGGTTTACCCTTTATCAATACCATGGGCCAAAACCACATTACTTTCGATGGTATTTCTGGACGAGGTCACATAGACGAATCATTACTCAATACAATGGGTCAATACCATGGTGGTTACCCCTAGTTTTACATATTTAGAGCGCTTTTTCCCATACGCGACTTGGCACGTTATTTCCCGCGTGCATACGCTACTTTGTCTAGACAAATCCGCGTATGCCTTGAGACATACTCTTTTCATCATGTTATAGCACATACTGACATTCCTTCCATCATTACCTTCTGTATTCATTGTATATACATCATATTTACATCATTTAACAAGTTCATCAAGACATATTCCATCAGGGACAACTTCATCAAGTAGGTTGCCATCATCTTCATCAAGTGGGTTGCCATCAAGGACAACACTCAACATCATATTGCCAACAAGAAGTAAACTGGTTCTTTGAATTTTCTGCTGATAGGTTAGTGAATAGATCAGCCAAACAACTTAATCTTGGCTTATCAGTTAGGTAGATTAGGATAGAAAAATAAAGGTTCAAACAAATTCAAAATTCGAACCTAGGATTCCAAAAGAAGAATGACTCCAATCTATATAAAACCGTGAGTCAAAGACAAAAGTAAACTGGTTATGATATGTTCAAAACTTGAACCAGAGAGAAATGTAAAAACAACTCAAACAAACTCAAAAACAGAGCTGAAGAAAAGAGAAGGATGTGATTAGAACTTTCAGATCTTAAGCCTTCACCATTTTGATTTAATTTTCTGCAAAATAATATCTATGAGCATCTTGTTTTTTATGCCATAGATCAGCAACAAGTTAGACTGTTCAATCCTGACTCGTATACTTTTTAATTTTCTGTTGTAGAAGTTAGAGAAAAAAAAAATATGTTAGATTGTTTAATCCTAACAGATAATAGACTCGGTAGAGAAGCTTATGAACTCAACTGTTAAATCTGAATTCATGGAGAAATAAGAAGTAGACTTAGATTAGTTTTTTGCTTTCAAAAGAATAAAATGTTTGTAAAAGAGTTTGCCAATCCAAGTGCACTCTGAAAGAAGAAAAATTGTTAGATCAATAGGATTGGGTAGGTAGAAAGCTTGTGTTGATGAAGTTCCATTGTTTTTTCATGGCTGCTTACATTTTTTCAAAACAGAAGAAGATCATCCAAGTAAAGAAGTTTGTAGCGCAATGGATGAGGCACTGATCAGCCCCCCCAGAGAATACAAGTCTGAAGTTCTTGATGCCTTCAAGAAGGCATCATCTCCATGTGGAGTCACTGTTAGCCACCTATAAAATTTGTCATATCAAAGGGTGGCTAAATCATTTTTGAAGCCTTCAATAAACAAGTTTTATTGTAAAAATTGTTAATTCTTGAATTCATGGGAAGACATCATGTCCCTTAATTAATTTTTACTGTTGTTTTCCTATTAAAATTTGAAAATCTGTTGTTTTCCCTACAGAAAAAGACTGCTGAAAACTCCATTTTTCATCATTTTTTTACTCCTCTTCATCATTAACTTCCATTTTATCCCCTTGTTCTTCATAAAATTCCTCTATTTTCCATTATTTCCCCTTTTCCCTTCATAAAAACCCCTTTATATGGTTTAAGAATCCTTTTTAGACGTTATCGAAACCCCCAAATCCATTGAAAATCCTTGAAAAAATGATTAAAATGAACTTTTTTGCATTAGAGGCCTAAGCCTCCATGCGACTTGGCGTTGGAACCAAGCGCTAAACCCATGTGGTGCTTATCGCATCGGAACAATCGGTGAGTGCAAGTTTATTTGTTTTATGAAACCTCTGATCCGATTGGCCCTTTTGTTATAGCCCCCGATCCCTTGTTTCATTCGCATAACCTTGAGCCCACAATCAGCTGCTAATCATAAATAAAACCTATCTCCGATGCGATATTCCTTTGTATTTCTTAAAAACTCCATTTTTCTATGTTATAAAGGAACCTGTCGTTTCATTGGTTAAACCTATTCCCGACCGTTGATCATAAACCATCAAACGGTCTGCGCAATCTCGCATCGGAAGATTTTATTGGGCGCAGTTTATATTTTATTCACCCCCTCCCGATTGGCGGTCTCCCGATGAATTCTTGACCGTTGATCTTCCCTGCCAGATCCAGATCCGACGGCCCTTATCACTCCATCCCAAAGCCTTTCCCCTGCCGTTGATTTGTCCCTTAGATCAATGGTCCACATTCAATCACTTCGTTGCGCCTTTCCTCTCTCCTCCTCCGGTCGCAAGACCTCCAATTGCATTTGGGCCGTCCCTGCAATGAGATCCGACGGTCCAGATCTTTTCTCGCCACCTTGGTTAAATTCATGAACCCCGTTGTGTAATGTTTTTCTAGCCAATCTCAGCCGTTGATCTCTACAGATCAATGACCCACACTGACTTTTTCCTCTGCCTCATAGTTTATTTCTTTATCCCACAGATCAAATCTCCACCGTTGATTTGTTTCATCTAATGACCCAGATTAATCTCGATAGGCCCAACTCCCTGGGTCCTACCCTTTCCCTAGGTCATATCTCAGCCGTCCATCCTTGATCTAACGGTCTTGATTAAAACCACCCCACATCTTATCGCCCGTGCATCTATCCTTTATTGCTCTCTTTCCACGACCGTCAGATCTAGGACCCCAGATCTGACGGCTGAAGCGCAATTTCGCGTAGATTTAAGCCCGAACGTTAATTTTTCAAAATCACGCGATATGGGTGGTTTTGAAATGCCATGTGTCGCCCTCTAACACATATCGCATTCAGAAAGGAAAAACCGTTTTTCTCCCCTTTTTCCGCGTGAAACCAGCTGTTTTGTTCTCCGAAACCGCTTTCCCCATTTCCATTTTGCTTCATCGCGTTCATTCCTCGTCGTTGATCTCTGCAGATCAATGGCTCGCATTCAATCTCTCATTTCTTAATCACCCTTCGTCCATCCTCCAAGGGACTTCTTAAAGCAATCGCGGCCATCGATCTCTGAGGGCGATCTGATCTAACGACCCAGAATCATTTCAGAAACCCCGAATTTCCTTTTAACCTTTTTTCACTGCTGATTAAGGTTTTTTAACTCCTCTTTGTTCTTTCTGCTGTTTCATTATAATGTAACCCTCTGCATTATATTTCCCCAGACCAATCCCGACCGTTGATCTCTTTAGATCAACGGCCCTGACTTAAATCTCCCCACCGTTTCATCGACTGCTTCCCTTTGAACCTCAACGTGAAATCTCCGCCGTTGGATGCTGTCATTCAACGACCATGCTCTAAACCTAAGCCTCCAAAGCAGTTTTACCCAGCCACGCAGGATTTTTATAACATTTTGTGTATTTTTTAGGTTTTAATCGATTTCCAATTATTTTAAAAGAAAAATAAAAGCCGAGGATGACGATCCTCTAGGATTTCATTCATCAATGAGTATCCATCTACAGGGTTCAACACCATGTTTTATTGGTGCCTCATGAGCGTTGATGCCACTATAAAGCCCCTATAGCACCTGTACATCAACAAGACACAGTAAAGCTTTAATTAAATAGAGAGTATCAGTGTTAAAGTTTTAGTCACCGCAGAGATGAAGAATTGAAGAATGTTTACACAGTTTTGAAAGATTATGGCTAAAATCGACAATTAAACGCCTAATCTACTCAATTAAACACAGTGGAAGAACAGAAGACAGAATTTAGACCTAATTATGTCTAACACACCGAATCAAATCAAATTAACGGTGTTTAAAGAAAAGCAATAATATCTAACAATCCGAGAAGCCTCCACCGCCACATCAGAGGCTAATTGATTCCTCACCAGCTAGCAAAGGCCACTTGTAGCCTTAAAGCATTCAAAGAAACCGATTTATTATTAGAACATAAGATATTAGCATAAAGACAATTGAACAATTAATTCGATGAAAGGAACTTATTATAAACTGTCAGTAGAGTTATTACAAAGATGACATAGAACCTTAAAGTCAAAAAAATTTGCTCAGCGAGCTTAATACTTAATGTAAGCCCATTAATACATAGAAATATCTAAAATCTTCTCCATTGATCCCCTTAAAGGCCGAGAAGCATTAAATTGTATTAATTGAGCCTGTAGATCTTTTCTTTCATTTCACATCCTCATTTTCCTATAAAATATTCTTGAGGAAATCAGTGTAAAGGGTTGGTTGATCACTAGTTGTAATACTGAAACTATTTTAAATTATACATACTCTGTTGAAGTTGAAGAAGAAATTGAAGTCTTTGAAGTCCTGATGATGTTGTTGCATGCTTGTTCTTGAGAAGGCTCTATCATTGGATCCATGAGCTTGGCTGTTGGTGAAGTATTCTGAACCGTTTAATGTTTTCTCCTGTTTTCATTTTGTTCCATAATTTCTTACTACAGTAGGATGAAAGTATTAGGCTAAGAAATGACTCTTGGAAGCACCTTAGACTTGTTTATCCTTCACTATTCTATGTTTTCTTCTGTTGAGGTATTTTAGAGTCTTTAATCTCTCTCTTTAGTCCTCATGCTTGTTTATTTCTCTAATAGTTCGAATAGTTGGTTTCAACATGATTTATGGTTTTCCTTTCATGTCTGCTTCCACTTAAATGTTGTTATTGAAGTCTCCCTTTGAAGTATATTTGTTTATAGTGAGCCAAGGAGGTTTTTTCTGATCATGCCCTTTGTCCTTGTTTGAACAGTTGTCTTAAAGGTATTTATAATTTTGATCATAGATGTGTTTAGGTCATAGATGTGATCATAGATGTGTTTAGATCATAGATGTGATCATAGATGTGTTTAGGCTTAGATAAAGGGAAAAAATGACTCCACTTATCCCACAGTGAAAAATGATGGAAGTTGTATTCTGGGTATTCGGTCCCCTCGGAAAATGAAATAAATGAGTGATGTTATTCCAAAGACCAATCCCCATTCCCTGGTAGCAACTTTAATCATGCGACAGACTCCATATACCTCATCTTCCAATCGCTACTTTGGAAGGAGGCATTGTGATGAAACCACCTAGAGAAACCCATAATGTAGTACATGTTCTTGCCTGGATCTCAAATGGACATTTATCAACATTGAAGGTCGAGCCTCATTATTTACCCAGACCAAAACCTCATCAAAACCTGTAAGACGATAGTGTTTGGCTTCCTATATATATATATATATATATATATATATATATATATATATATATGGTTTCGATCGAAAAAGTCCTCCCTATTAGAGAAACCAATTGTGAATAGGAGGATTCAACCACCAAGGATCACTACGCTCGAAATATTTGTTGAGACACAAAGGTGGGTTCTCCATTTGTAGAGGATCCCTACATTAATCATCCCAAACCAGGGTTGTGATAGGAAAAAGAAATAAGAGGGCTTTATTATGATCTCTTTGAGCGAGGCGTTGTTGAGGAGATACGTGTTACACGTCAGCGAGAGATGTGTACAAGAATTGATTGACTTATCTGCAATAGAAGATCATACTCGACATTGTTGGAAATAAATTTGTACCAAAAATGGAATCTATATTTTTTCCAAGAAAACGGGGGAGGCAACAATAACAATCATTTGTGGCCTTATTTCTTGGAAAAGTGGATTCATTATTTCTTGTTAACTAAGCCTTGCAAAAGTTTTGAGGTTCAGGTCTGTCATCGTTGGTGGAATATCAGAGGATGTGTTGGGGCCCTTGTTTAGACAACCCAAAGAAGGCAGGCAGGCAAAACAGGGTGCAGGGTTGAGTGGACCCATGGAAGTAGAAATAGTGCAGAACAATTGACTCAGGGCGAGTCAATAGGATGTGGTCGGGGCTTGTTGGGGCTCTTGTTTTGAAATTCAACAGCTTTTGAGTTGCGACTAGTACATGGCGGAATGCAACCATGGTAGGCATAGATATTTCAAGGTTGTGAAGGAGTAAAGGACAGGTGTCACGGTTGTTGCGGGAGTAAGCACAGATGGTGGAAGAGCGTGGCAGGAAACGAGCAGTAGAACTCCTAACTAACAGAACGAAATAGAAGACAGTCGAGCAAGAAGAAAGGAGGAACAGTCAGTCGCGCTAGCAGCAGAACAAATAGGCAGCTGGCCAGCGGAGAAGGGAGGTTGGTGCAGACTGGATCAGGCAATAGGGAGTCATAGGAGAGCTCCGTCTGTGTTATACTGTTTTCTATTCTTCTGTATCTTTGTGTTTCTCTATGTCCAATAGGACCTCTTTGTATTCTGTTCTATTCGAGCTCATGTTGTGGAGCCTTGTAATAGCTTGTCACTGATATTTGATGCATAATATAATGAGAGTTTGTTGTTTTGGGATGTCTGTTATAGTCTAAAATGAATGGTTTCGCAAGCACCTTTAAAAATTTTATTTATTGTAAGTTTGAATGCATTTTCGAGAGATATCTTCTTGCTCAGCTGTCTTCTGTTTCTTTCTGTTAGTCGAGAGTTCTACTGCTCGTTTTCTGCCACGTTCTTCCGCCATCCGTGCTTGCTCCCGCAATAGCCGTGACACCTATCCTTTACTCCTTTGCAACCTTGACATCTCTTAGCTGGTTTCGTTCCACCACGTATTAGCCGCAACTCAAAAGCTGTTGAATTTTAAAACAAGGGCCCCAACAGGCCCCGACCACATCCTATTGATTCGCCCTAAGTCAATTGTTCTGCACTGTTTCTACTTCCATGGGTCCGCTCGGCCCTGCGCCCTGCTTTGCCTGCTTGCCTTCCTCCGGTTGTCCAAACAAGGGCCCCAACTCTGGGACCTTGGTTAGAGCTGATACTTTGAGTTCCTAGAAGGTTGTCATGGCCTGCTGCCATCCTTGCATTAGCTCATATGTTTCGGCTGTGATCTTCGTGACAACTTCTTCTCGTACATTCGGCAGCAAGTCACCAAACACGGTGTTGATTTGAGTATTGGCCTTAGAGGCCAATTGTTGCATTTTCTGTGCACTGATTTTCACTGGCTGTCGGAGCTCCCAGAGGGCTTTCTTGGCCGCCGTTGAGTTCTCTTCTATTTGTTGTATTTGGACTTCCAAAACGTCAGCTTGTGAATACAGTTGGTCGAGCCCAGTTGGGTCCGTGGCCTCCTTGATCTCTCTTGATATTTGTTGTAGCTGTATCGAGACCGGTTGTGCCTTTAGAGTAAGTGCTGTCGAGCATTTCTATAGACCCTTCAGTAGGTCGTATGCCTCTTTTGCTGCAGTACTCAGAACTTCTTGCATTTTCGTCACTTGGCTTTGTCTCTCTGATATCTTTTCCAAATATACAACCGCTGGGTTGAGTAACGCTGGTCGGGATTCCAACGCTGCCTTGATTTCCATGTTTTCTTGCGGAGATTTGAGTGTGCCACCCTGATGTTGACCGCTCGCCCGACCGACTACATTGGTTTCTTGTATCTCTTCGGGTATTTGGCTGCTGCTGGCCGTAACTGTGGGCCAAATGTCCTGGAATACTCTAGTTATGGTCTCTAATTGTTCTTGTAACTACACCTTCTCTGTCTTCAGCTGTTCACGCTCTTCAGTAAGCGTGGTGATATGTAGTTGTTGTTGCTCGCATTTTAGCTGGAGCTCCGAGTCAAGTATCTCAGCTTGCTATTCTTCTCTTTGAATAAAGTGGTACAATTGGGTTGTCCCCCATGTTTCCATGCTTTCTGCACCAAAGGTACTCTGATCTAGCATTCGTGCATGAAGTGGCTGTCCATTGGTGACAGGTTTCACTGACTGGTCCTGCGGGGATTGTGGTGGTGTTTGGTGCAGAAGCCAGTTGCTAGAGTCAGCCATCTATAGATCGGGTTGCCCTTCTTGCCCTGTTAGGTCAGCTGGTTGGATCAAAGTCTACTTGGGGAGTGACCTAGCTATTTCTTCTATGGACTGCTCTATCTGATTAATAAGCTCAGTAAATGTAGTTTGCAGAATCAGGGTGTGGTCAACTGGAGGTAACTCTTCTATACCCGAGTTAACTTCCATTCCGCAGTCCCCATTCGTTCTTCTTTCGACTACTGGGTTGGACACCGTAGCTGATGAAGTGGAGGGTGTGGGATTGTGGGGCTCCCGGGATATGGATGAGGTGGTGTGTGGTAGTTGGTGGGTGCGAGGTGGCGATACGCGAATGTTTAGGAAATTGAGGAGGTATATGGGGTTGTGGGCTGGTAACCCCCTGGTCCCTTTGGGCTCGATTATCAACTCTTCTCTGATTGGTACTCCTATATTCAATTGTCGAGGTGGATCCTCCCCTGTGAGATCGACCATTAGGCTAGGTCCTGCGACCTTGGCCCTTTTTTCTTTCGGTGCCGCTGCTGGTTTCGTAGCTTTATTCTTTCCGACCAGGGCTGTAGCCATTGGGGATGGTGAATTAAACGAAACATTGGATATTGGTGCAAATATGGAGGCTGTGCTGGGAGATGGATTGGAATGGGATGCCTGAAATTCTGAAAATGTCGAAAATTTAATGGAATCGCTTGAACTACTCTATTAATTTTTTTTACCTTGGTGTTCAGTGGTTCAATAATTGAGAAAAGTTGCAGGTTTTACATCATGGTCGCTAATTCCTCTGAAGTTTCTCCCGGCAGTGGGTTTGACAGCATCCCGTCAAATATATATGTGTAGACTCCATCCCTAACCTCCATCGCCACTCCTGGCCATGAACAGACCTTCGTGTGAAAGGTTGCTTTGTCAATCTGGAACTTCAAGGGCCTCATCTTGAACGTTGATTCTGGTACACATGTAGGCCTGAGAAAAGTCTACTTGTGGGTGACCTTGAACCATACCTGCTCGCTATATCCATTTAACAGACTTCCTGGAATTCTTTGTTGATTCATCATGACGTCAACCATCTGACCATACCAGACTCTGAAAGCTTTTGCATTCACTTATTTTGTGCTAGGGTCCTCGAACACTTTCCAAGGCACGAACTTCATTGCCACTGGTTGGTCTTGTGCTATCTCTATCGGTATCCGGATGCTTGGGAAGGTCCATTTCCACATGGCCAGCGCCATGATCAAATATCCATAAATAAATCCAGTCACCCTCTTGTAATTGTCTTCGCAAGCTTCAAACAATTCTTTTAGCAAGAAAGAGCACCAATTCAGCCTTGTCCCTTGGATACAATGCTCTGCAACCGAAATTGTATCCAGCGTGCACTCCCCTTTGGTATATTGCCTCGTTGTCTTGCTAGCAATTAGTTAGCAGGCGAACTTGACCTTCGGTCTGTTGATCAATTCAATCTTTTGCTTCGTTCTCCCCTCTTCCAGTGCCATACTTGACATAGTAGTCCGTGTCCCTAGATTTCTTCACCCTCTTGGATACAGTTTGGAATGCTATTGATACGTCCCTTCCCTCCTGTGATAGTCTAGTTAATTTGTGAATGTCTTCTACATGGATTTAGATTTCCTTCTCCAGCCATACTGGACCATTCTGGATCCTTCTTAATAAAAATTTTGTGCACTGCATTGCAGCGCCTGTAATCCCAAACACTGGTAGATTTCTCAATTTTAGTATCGTAGGCTGTTGTATGCTTTTGAACTCTGGTATAACTCTTGCTGATGTCCATCTTGCTTTTGTTGCATAATTCTCTATATATACTTTTCTTTTCAGTGCTGGGAACTCAAAAGAATCTGTAAGGTCTGTGTCGATTAGCATTCCACTGTCGTATTTGCGCACAAGGGACTCCATATTTTTAATTCTGCTGTCAATCTCTTGCTCCACAATCGTTGGGCTTACTCTGGTCAGCCTGGCTCTTCACTGGTATACTTGTAGAACAATTCTCTCTCTTTTCTCTTGAATTCCTTCTCCCGGATGCCTTCTTTGTTCTGCTTCTGGTTCGGCTTCTCTTGTTCTTTTGGATGTTTCTAATTATAACTCAGATTTTTTTGGCATTCTTGCGCTTTTCTGCATGCAGGTATGTAAGTAATCGGCACGGGTGAGGTTGATGAGACCCCATAGCTAATTAATTTTTTCCTCGCTTCTCCTACAGCTACAATCATGCGACTAGTTACCAGCTAAGGTGGGTTCCGATATTGCTAACTGTGGTTTTGGGATTTGGACAGACTCGACTGCTGGTGGTTATGTCAAATTATGGAAAATTTATTACTTTATGGGTGATGCTAATTATGGAAATTATTTCCAAATCTTGGTAATTCTATGGACTGACATTGGTACTACGCATAATGATGAGGGGCTGATGTTCGGCATGCTTTTCTATCTGATGTGGATGACACGCTGGACACTACCCCTCCCCGACCACAATATGTTTCCATTATCGATTTCTATGTGATAGTAATAGGAATAAATTAGGTAGAATAACAATAAGGAACTACCGAATTGTTGAAAGAAAATGCTACAGGGTATCCATAGTGATGGAAAACCAGTGATATTACAGAAGGCAGCTAAAAAAAGGGGCTGAAAATTATATGTTGGGAATTAAGACAACAAATTGGAACATAAACTAGTAGACAATTTATCAGTCAACAGTGAGAGTAAAGAGATAGTTCTGGATGAAATTCCTCATATATTCCCCAAAAAGGGAAGTTGATTATTAAATGAAGATTAAACCATGTGTTACATCAATTCATAGAATCTACAGACTAAATAACCCAGAATTTGTGAGAGTTGAAACTGCAACGATAAATTTTTTGTTGAATAGAAACTATGTAAGTCCAAGTATATCCCTATTGGGAATACTAGTAATGTTGGTCAAACCATAAGTGGAACCTATGATTGGTGGAGTAGCCACTTGAGCCATGAAGGGGTGAAACCTTTTACAAAGTTCATCCATGGGTTGATCAAAACCTTTGATGATGGAGGGGCAAAGAAAGAAAATATCACATCACCACTTGAGGAGGCTTGTGATAACGTTGTCACACTCATGGAGGAGCAGCCACATGCATCAACAGTTGGGGCATCCAACACTTTTGAGGAAGGAACTCTTGCAGCCCTACAAGAAGTTTCCAAATGTACATCAAGGTATGAAAGAATTTCCACAATCTATTGTTGCAGCAAATTCTTTTGAAAATTGTGGAGATTTGCTTTTGAATGACCAAGGGTCAAATCCCATTGTACCATAAAGCATCTTGGTTGCACTACGTTGTGCAACATGAAAACTTTCAAGGAGGAAACAAACCATCATCTTCATGAGCCTTTATTGGATTGCATATCACATTGGAGGTTGGGGTTTGAAGCCTTGAAAGATGATAGTAGACATCTTGCAGTGAGAAACCCTTTCTCCCTTCAAGATAACACTTTCTCAATGAGCTCCTCTCAGCTCAAAGAGGAATTTATACTTTCAAATTCAAGACCTCATTGGTTTTGGAAGACTATTGATGAGAGGGAGGTCTCAAGGAGAGATCTCATTAGAGGTGCACTTCCACACACCATGGAGTGCAAATATTTTCTTCCTTTCTCACAAGAGCAGATAGAAGATGGAGGACATCTTAGGATGGATAACATCTCTCATGCTTGTGTTGGAAATTCCTTGAGCCATACACATCTTGATGGGAGGTTTTTGCCTACCACCTATTTGGGTCTTGATAGGGTCTCATTGATCTTGAGAAGATTTCATTTCAAAATCCCATGAAGTGCAAAGATAGGAATTTGATTTGGGAGGATGGTAGCCCTCATGGGAGGACTACCAAGATTAAGAAGAGGAGAAGGCATCCACAAGTGATTGAGTGGATGTGGTTGATGAGAAAGGAGCTGGGAGGCTACTTGCAAATTTATGATACCAGGCAGCAGGAGGCTTGGCTGCGCTGGTTACTCTTGAAAGAGTTTGGCCATCACTTGGCAAACACTCTTCCTAAGAGTATGAGGATGGAGAAAAGATGGCAGGATACTTGCATCATTGAGCAACATAGAGCATGGATGCATGATGTTGATGTGATACTCATATCATTCATTGTATCTTCATCACATGAGTTGTATGGTGGGAGTATGGGGAGGCAACATAATACTTTGTTGCTTTGCTTGGGAGATCATGAGCATAATTTCTCTCATGTTTTGCATAATGTTGCAGGAAGAGGGGATGGCCTTATCTCCTTGGTATTTTATGTTTTGGAAGCTCTTTCATTTTGGGGAGCATTCCATATTTGTTGCAACATTATTAGAGGATTCTTTTGACAAGGAGTATGTCAAAGAACAAAGCTTGGCATTGACAGGAGCTTATTTGCATAAGCTCACAACGCTGTCACCTTGGAGCAGAGACTTATGGATGAAGTGTACCCAGTGGAAGTGTGGTGGATCCATAACCCACACGTCCCAGGATCATTTCATATTTGTTGCACTTGATAAACAAAGAGTAGGTAATGATGATAGAGACATCTATCACTATGGCATATTCTTCTTGACTTGGGTTTCCAAGCATGAGGAGGATTATCTTCTTGTAGCACATGGTTCATTCTTCTTCATAGCATGCCAACACACTATGGAGGACTCATTGATGGATCCATGTACCATCTTACTTCCAGCATATGGTGAGAAGTTCTTATATACATTCATTGATTTGCACACTCTTACCATTCTTATGCAGTGCATTGCTTCACAAGAGGGCAAGCTTGTCACATTGCTCCATGAGCTTTATTGGGCCAATCTACATGATGGAGGTAGCCATCTTTTATATGGCCTTGGGCAAATTTTTTATCATCACATGTATTTTCAGCTTATGCACCCTAACATGAATCATATGGAGACATGCATGATTAACCATGTAAAAAGAAACATTTTGCCTTGTACTTTTCTCAAGCAGCAGCTTGTAAAACTGCGCTGTCACTACTGTGAAAGTTGTTGGTACCTTCTTTCATCACTTGTAACCTTCAGCATTTTCTTCATTTTGCTGTTTATCATGACTTAATTTTCTGATATAGATCAGATTTGTATAAGAAGCATGATTATGAGAGAGGCACATAAGTTGGATGTGTCCTTGAGTGGGAAGAATTCTCACATTTTCTGCACTACATGTTCTAATGGGAGCATGGGAGGAGATATGGCTACCACAGCCACATGTTTGTTCTCTTTTGAGGTGGGCCATGAGATTGGTATTCATCCATTGTACAGCCATGGGCAAGCGCTTGATCATGTATTGTTGTTACATTCAACCATTTACTATTCATCAGTAGATGTGACGGATCTTGTACATTGCTTGCCATGTAATTTTCTGAAGTTGCAGTGGATGAAACTGTGTTGTGTCCTCTTGAGATGTTGTTTTCACTTTGTAGCATCATGTAAAACCTACAACAAACTTCTCATTTTGATATTCTATGATGACCATGTCCTATACATCATGGATGATATGTTTTGGGCCAGCTTGTTCTTCATTGACGAAAGAGAACTCTTTGAAGGATTTTTCTTCATTTTTCCATTTGAGGGCAATACTTTTGCAGCCCAGGATCATCACTTATCATGCGTGGAGAGAAGGACAACATGGGGTAAGCTATGAAGCTTTACAAGTTCAGATTTTCAGCCCACCTTCATTTCTGGAGCTTGAGGTGAAAGGAGATTTTCAGGATTTTCCTTGTTGGGAGGTGGCTCATTTTGTTTGGATGATTGCTTGGGGATGGAGGATACACATGGGGGAGATGTTCATCATCACATTTCAGACTCCATGCCTTGAGTGGATACTATCCAGTTCTATCCTTGCAGTTGCTTGAGGACAATCAACATTTGGGAGGGGAGGACTGTAATGTTCCAAATTTTTCTTCAATAAATTGGAACATTAATTTTTGTCTAAATTCATTTAGGAGATGAATAATTGAGTAAGGAGGCCCAATGATGATAAAAACATAAATAAAATCCCTCTAGTGTGGAAATGGATCAGCCATGGAACTAGATTTCACACCCCCATGTGTGAAAAGAGACATTTGCAAAGAGGTTTGACCAAGTCAACCAGCACAGGATATGAGGTGGAAAGCACTACATGGGACAACACAGAGATAGAGGAGGGAATATTCCTTTATGGAGGAAACCCTAATGGATAGGCCCCATGGAGAGAGAGCCTTCACATGCTATATATGGATAGAAGGAGAGCCATTGTTATCCATGCAATATGTTTATGATTTCATGTCTATTTAGGCATTGTGCATTCTCTGTTGTTTAGCAAGAATTGCCGAGAAACTCCTATTTAGGATTTCCTCACCTTCTTGAGAGGCCTCTTGAAGGTTGGTTCTTCATTCTCCACATCTCTTGGTTGAAGTCCAAAGCATCGTTCTCCAAGATAGCATTATTGCTGCAGCAGCATAACTCTGTGTTGTAGGGAGTTGCAGTGGAGGACCTCAACACCACTTCCAGAGCTGATTTTCAGAGGAGGGAGTCTCCATTCCTTTGGGAAGCTAGTGAGGGAGGTTTCAGTACTTATTTCAGATCTTGGCATCATGCCAACCCATATCCTTGCCCCTACAGCGTGGTTTTCTCTACTAATTGCGTTATTTTCATGCAGTATCTGTAGTGGGGGTTTGTAGATTGATTGGAGGGTGAGATCTCAAGTGTACGGATCAGCCTTACACTTTGAAGATCCATTGGAGAAGGTCTACTCCAGATTGCTCATCATCTTCAGCCTTCTCTATTGAGTTCCAGATTTGAGTTGCTGCAGCTACCCAGCAACTCCGGCATTTTTGCCCTTTTGTATATTTTAGCCAATCCTTTGGAGGATTGATGTATTATTGTTTCTAAGGGTTAGAGATTTGCTCCGCTATTGAGCCATATATTGTCATATTCATGTATTGACATCATTTTGTAGCAGTATTCTATCATAGATTGCGTAGTCATAGCCTGGGTTTGTCATATATAACAAGGTTCTTCACTTTCTTATGTACATATCTCATTGAGGTTCTCTTTGCTTATTTGAGTGATTGATTCCTCAAGGCTTTGTATACATTTGTTGTTGTTATATACACTTGTTGGCTATTTACACCTTCATATGCTCTGGGTGATTAAAATAACATTGTTGCTTCATTGTTGGCTCATGTATTTGCTGCAGCCCCATTCTCTGGGCAATTCTTGAGGAGGAAAATTACAAAAAATATAGACAGAGTCTGTAGAGGGCCAGGTAGCCTCTGGATCTCATCCTTTTTATAAGGTGACATATCCAGTAAATGCCTCTATAGTCAATCTTTGGAATAGATTGTGATATTTCAGAAAAAGGAACATTACATTTTTTTGAACCCAAGGTATCATTATAAAGCTCAATAAGAAAGAGTTTTGAATGGGGAGGTTAGAGATGGATTGATTGACTGCATTGATCACATGATCCCCATAGAGAGTGAGCAGCTGAAGATACACAATCAGATCACCGTGTTCAGCCAAGCCACAGGTACCTTTAGCAAGAACCTTGCAAGGATTGCAAGTGAATCAGATGAGCTAGTTAAACAAAGAATTTCAATTTTCAAATTCATATTTTAATTTTTATTATTTTGTAGAATTGTTTATAATTTCAATTTCAAAGTTGGATATAAATTTTGGAGCTAATTGAAACTCATTTTTTGCAGCACAATGGTGGGAGGCATTTGGTAGCCATTGTCCTGAATTGCTCCTCATTTTGAGTCAAACTTGCAGTGCTTCTGGGTGTGAGAGCAATTAGTCTGTCTTTGAGAGGATTCACACAAAGAAGAGAAACCTTTTGGAGAAAAAACGGTTAAATGATCTAGTGTATGTCCAATACAACCTCCGACTAAGACGCAACCAATCGTTGAACAAAAGCCCTGATTCAGATCCCATTGTGTTGGAGGATATTAATCCAAACATCAAATTGGGTAGTGGAGACTTGTGCACCAGAGTTTGACTCTGATGAGGATATTGGTGTGGGGATTGACTTCGATACACAGGTAGAGGCTATGCTCAATGCAGATCCACTAGTAGTAGACCCAGTCTCAAGTTCTCCAGTTGCAGGCGCATGCACTTCCTCTAGTCAGCCAAGACGGAGGCGTATAACTCGTATATATCAGTGTGGTAAGGGCAAGGCTATAGTTCCAGTTGAGGATGTTGATTCAGAGGAGGAGCGAGCGATTTCCCCCCCTGGTTCAGAGTTTGAGGAAGAGGAAATTGGCTTGTTAGATGTCTAGCAGTAGTGATTATTCATGTTTTGTTGTGGAGGCCATTTAGAACCTCCTTGTTTATGTTTTTTGTTTTGATCTCTATCTCATCATCATGTATTGGACAATGCATTGGGTGCAATTTTGATATAATGGATATATTCATGAGCCTACTTTGATCATATGTTTTCTTTTGTCTATATTCTAATGCTTTGTGTTTGGAAACATGAATTAAAATCTTTAAAATTATGTTTTTTACAAAAAAAAATAATATTTAATGTATTTTTTACAAAAACCAAGTCATTGAAACTGAACCGGCTGAGTCGATACCGAGTCGGAGTCAGAATCAGAGCCGATCCTCAGCCGAATTGAAACCTGAGTCTGATTTTTAAAATGTTTTGTCTAACAAATAAGTTTTTATCTTGTTGTACCATGCGTGGTGTTTGCTTCAGCCCATAAAGAGATTTCTTCAGTCTACACACATTGTTTTCTTGGCCTTTAACTTTGTAACCAGGTGGCTACACCACATACACTTCCCCTTTTAGAATTCCATTCAAAAAAATTGACTTCATGTCCATTTGATACACCTTCCATCTATGTTGCACAATAATTGACAACATTGTCCACACTATCTCCATCCTTGCGACTGGCACAAATATATTTGTGTAATCTCTTGTGCACTACTTCTTGTATCATTTGAAAACCAACCTTGATTTATGCCTTTCAACCTTTTCTGTAGAATTTCTCTTGGTGTTATAGACCCACCTGGCACCTATGACTTATTTTCCTTCCGAAAGGTCGGCTAACTTCCATGTTTCATTCTTTTGTATTGCCTTTATTTCTTCATCCATTGTTGTTATCCATTTTTCTTCCTTGATTTCATCTTTAAAATGAATTTGGTCGTCTACATGAAAAAATAATAAAAATAAATATTTTAGACCTTTGATGTTGTCAACTTCATTTTACTCATAAATTTCACTTAAATTTTTAATTTTTTGTCTTTTCGTGCTTGTCGAAGATGGACTTGACATATGACTTGACGTTGGACTTGGAGAAGATGGAGTTGCTAATATTTGCGACACACTTGATAGATTATTTTCATGACTGCACGATATTGTCCTATTGCTTGTTGACGGTGTCACCTAATGATTGATTTTTTGAGCTTGAATAGGTGTAAGAGGCGTCACCATTGAGGAATTAATTGTTACTGTCAATTCCTCTCTGTCTTCATATGGTATGCTTTCTCTTACATTGATTGGCTATGCCAAACTTCCATCCCATGCTTTCTCTTATATGAACTCCACATCTCTACTGATTACGACCTTCTTGGTTAATGGATTGTAAAGCTTGTATGCTTTGGATTCATCGCTCTAACTGAAAAATATGCATTTCTCCCCCTTGTTGTCCAAATTCTTTCTAGTTCATATGGAACATGCATAACCCACACATCCAAACGCTGTCATGTGAGTGGACACTATGTTTTCTTCTACTCCATGCTTCTTCGGGAATCATATTCTTGACAATTTTGGTTGGAAACCTATTTATAATATATGCAACATAGAAGAGAACTTTAGCCCAATATTCATTTGGAAAATCCTTTTCTTTCAACATACTCCTTGCCATTTTGTAATATTCTTAAAATTTAGCTTTTAGCTAAATGGAATATTATAGATTATTTTGTCACAAGGTAGGTGAATAAATGGGTAGGGAGGCCCATAAATCTCCTTAGCAGCAATAAAAACACTTCAAGTGTGAAGGGAGACCTTCTAAGCAGCTAAATAAAGCACCTTTGAGTATGAACAGGGGTTGGATCATGTTGAATAGGTCAACTTTTACAAAATCAACAGCCTTGTTATGGGGGAGTGGACATTAACTGAGAAATAATGCAGTTTTGGAGGGAGATTGATTGCATGGAGGTAGTGACCTAATTGAGTGGGGCCAAGGGTAAGGAAGCTCATAACTTCTTTAAGGAAGAGGATGGTAGCCATATTGGTTATTTTTTGGATTATTATTTTGTATATGACTTGTTTAGACTTTTGGCATTCTTCAGCTGTTAAGTTGAGTTGCAGTGCTGTTTAGCACTGGGTGTTTCGAGCGGGAATCCCATCTCTTTCCTTGAGAGGCCTCTTGGAGGAGCATTGCACTTCATTTCCACACTCAGGCTTCAAGCCAAGCTACAAATTTCTTCATCAGCATAGTTTCTGCAGAATATTGTGCTGTGTTGCAGGGTGTAGCAGTGGAGGATCATTTTGGGTGTCTTCAGAGCTAGTTTTGCAGTGGAGGAAGGTTTCCATCCATTGGAAGGCTTGTAAGGAATACCCTTGAGCTTTATTGACACATTTAGCAGCAGGCTAAGGAGTATTTATCCCCTAGAGCGCAATTTCAGCCCATATCTGCGTTATTTTAGGGAGGCGTTGCAAGGGTAGTTGCAGTGGTTGTTTTGGGGAGGTGATTTCTTCAGTGGAGGAGCCATTCTTTCATCTGGAGGATATATTGGAGAAGATATGTAGTTTCTACATCAGCGTCAGCCATATCTTCTCATTTCTGTTGTTGCAGCATACATTCAGCCCTAGGGTTGCAACTTACATTGGTATATTTTGTGCATTTTCTAGAAACCCTTTCGGGTTGTCTTGGAAAGATGATCTAATGCCTAGATCTGCATGTCTGGACTCTATTGGGGCCTATATCAGTGTTTTCATATCATTTTATCATCTCTAGTTGTAGTTATTCCTAATATGATTGCGTTCTAGTTTCTCTCCGACGTTTTGTATTGTAACGACAGCTCATATTTGGGAGTGATTTCTTATGGGGGGCTTGTTTCCTCATTGTATATGATTTATGCCTCACTATTTTGTATATATTTGCTGCTCTAATACATAATGTTATGACTCCATATTGGTCCCATTGTCTCATGTGTTAAATATTTGTTGTTGCTTTCATTTTATGTGTGATATTGTTGCTTTCCCCATTTGGGAATATTACAGTGGTATCGAAGCATAATCTTGGCTCAGCCTGTGCATTCAACCAATATGTCACCATAAGGAGAAGACATTAGAAGAGGAGATTTACAGAAAATTCAAAGACAAGACTCCATTATTTGGAGGAAGAGAGGAAGAGAAGCTCTCAAAGCTTTTTTTACAAACTATGTAGAGCATCAAGGGAGATATCAAGAAGATGAGAAGAGAGATGTTTAGGGGATCTCCAAGGGGGTTTGAATATGAAGCAAGCCCTAGATTTTTGCATGATGGGTGTGGGCATGCAGCCACACATTATGATCCACAACGCAGTTTTATGCCCATATTTATGGCAAGAGAGATGGAGGAAGAAGATGCACCAAAGGAGGAGACTTTGAGTGACTATCTTCAGGAGTACGAGTCTCAATCTTGGAGATTCAAGGAGCACTTGAACTTCCAAGAGTTTTTCCAACTCAAGGAGGAGAGAAGACCTAGAAATCACAATAGAAGCAGAATAGGTAGATTCTTTCTGCCAAATTTTGATGGGTCCTCCACATGCACAACCAAGGATTGGATAGATCAGCTAGACTCGTATTTGCATCTACATCAAGTTTCCGAAAAAGAATCCCTTAGGATAGCAGCATTTCATCTTGAAGGTAAGGCTATTACTTGGTGGTTTTATGAATCTTCTTCATTTAATCTTGCAAATATAGCTACTTATGCAAGATTCACTAAGAGATTAGTGAAGGGATTTGATGTAAAACAATCTTAAACATCTTTGATTGAGCTAGAAAAACATAATCCTTCAAAACCTTTACATGAGTTGGAAAGATCCAATGCACCAAATCCACTTCAAATTTCTATTGAGGGGGATAAAAACCTATATGATACCTTTCCAAGGGTAAGATCCCCATTGCAGGAAGAGATTTCTTCTCAAAAGGAAGACATGGAGATTCCTCCTTCAAGGGAAGACCAAGATCTAGGGTCTCTCATTGTTGATGAGCTATTCTCAAATATTGATGAAGAGGAAGAGAAGAAAGGAAGTAACAGCGTTGTCACTTTGGGAGAAGAACTATCACCACATGGGGATGGGCATGAAGCTATTGCGTCAAGTGGAGGAGCTTTTGCATCTCTACAAAAAGTTCCCAAGGAGCATCATGAGAGAGTTGTGATGGACAACAACACCTTGATCAAAGGAGGAGAAGAAAGGTGGATCAGCATCAAAGGATGAGAATCATGCACCCTTGTTTATTTCAAGGGGTTTATATAAAAAATGAGGAGACTAATTGATGCAGTGGAGGGAGGGACAAATCAGTCCACTCATCTATACAGTCTACTTCAGATTTTGATGTCTCTTTATATGGAGGAATTCCACTAGTGAGACCCCCTGATTGGAAGATGAATAAAGAGTTCTCTCAAAATGGTGCAACATTGATATATTTGGCTAGGGAAGAAGCCTTGGGAGGAGCTAGCACAACGGAGAGAACCTTTGGTGGGTTTAAAGGAGAGGTAAGCAATTTTCTGAAATGGACATTGCTATCTCCCACTCATTTATTTGTGCTTAAAGAAGATGATTCAAAAATATATGATGACATGAGCATGGTGTCAAAGGGCTACTCCATAACTTTGGGGCAGCAAATGATACTTCCACACATGATGAATATTTCTGAATATGACAAGAGGTTATTAACACTCTTGCATGCATTGGAAAAACTGTGGAATTTTTGGATAGGGAATGCCTTCCTAGAGTAGGTTGACCTCCATGTAATTCAATCTTGTCTTGGGAAAGATCAGCTGCAAGGGAGGCAACAAAAGTGAGGTAATAATACTCCAACATGTGGCTTTGGCATCAAGCATGTCAAAGAGGAGAGTTGTCATGTGACATGTGCTTCATTTCATTTTTCTACAATGATTTCATTGTTGGGAAGCCTAGATCCATATTGGGAGTCCCAACTATTGGTAGAATATTTCATGAACCTCTTCACATGTAAGGTTCTTGATGGGAAAGTGATAGATGGGAGGTATATAGTGGTTGATGGAGTCATTTATTTCCATGATCAAATCTTCTTGACTAGAGACTCAAAGCTCAAGGATAAACTACTACATGCAGCCTATGAGATCTTGCTTTCCAATCCCACTGTTTTCATTAGAACATACCATACTATCTTGGATGGATTCATGTGGGAAGACTTCAAAGAGGAGATGCACTATCATATGAGGAAGTTCATAGATTGTTTGGAGGGTGAGGAGAAACATAACTCTTGGGAAGAGTTATCATCACCACCTCCTTATTCATTAGGTGTGATAGGGAGCTCATCCATGAGCTACCTCACTGATTTAAACAAAGTGTATGGTCAGGATTGTATTTATGAGAATCATGATATATTTACTATGTAATTGCATTTTAATACTGATGTATTAATGGATCCTTCTGATCTCACAATATTTATCTTCTTGCAAACTACAAAATCCTTCCACTAATTAAACTTGCGGAAATTTAAAACTCAATTGCAAACACATGTGAATAAATTCAGTTGCACATAACACAGTTGTTTAACGAGAAATATTAAAGCTAAAAACCTCAACTATCATATTATGTATATCAATGGAATCATGTAATAATCTCATACAAAGCTTAGTACATCAAGCTCTTGGTACAATGTAGATTCATTACACACTATCCTGCAAAAATTTGCATCCCAATGCACCAGTTTCTCGCCTCTTGACAGCCTGCCTCCACTGCGCAGCCTCTGCTTAAGAAGACCTCTGAATGAATTCAAATTGGCTTTGCCTTGATTACGCAATCCTCATTGGAAACTCCAATGTGTTTCATATGCATTGAATGCATCACTATAGTCACAACGGATAGTCCATCTCACCCTTTCATCTATCTCTCTACTGGGTCTCCACTGGAACTGACATGCACTATATTTAATTGTTGTATCTGTTCAGTTGTTAGTGATTTATTAGTTGTGAATTAATTAGCTAAATAATTCATTTAACTCTCACTAGTGTATCTTTCAGTTAGACTAGATACAACTAGCAAAACTGAGTTTAACTCCATTAACTGAGTTAAACTAAATAACAACTCTTGTAACTACTCTTCCAACTCTATCTTAAATTTGCCACTTAAGTTCTAATTGAGTCCTCATGCATGAGCCACCAATAAACCCTAGGAATTGTATAATTCCTTCAGCCCACTAATTTGCCAAATCTGCTCACCAAAATAAAGTTCTCCAAGAGAATAAGTTGATGTTTATTGTCGGATTATTATTAAGGGTTAATAATAATCGACATGCACCTATTTTTAGATCAACGATCTATAAATAGAGTTCGCGCAATATTATAAAAATAGAATTTCATCTATTTTTCCAACTTGATCAACCATCTACAAATAGCATCTTGCAACTTATAGAATATGCTCACCATGTCTAAAAATAGACATACACCTAAAAATCGCCTGCGGGCCCCACTTAGCGAAGGTGCTTAATTTTCACTAAGCTCATCATCTTGTTGAATATCAACACTTTCTCTCAACAAGATAGGGATTATCCTTCACCCCGATCCTGCCTCTATGGTATTCGAATTTGCTCCTGCCGAGTGCCTTCATCAGAATATCTACATCTTGATTTTCCATAGGAATGTACTGAAGCAACATGATCTTCCGCTACACACAATCTCTGATATGATGATACCGGATATCAATATGTTTAGATCTATGATGAAACACATGATTAATCGAGAGTTGAATGCAACTCTAATTATCACAATGTATCACTGTAGGATCTAAATGTGAATTGAACATACCGATCAGGATCTTCCTCATCCAGATAGCCTCACATGCAGCTTGACTTGCTGCCATGTATTTTGCTTCTGCTAAACTGAGTGCCACGGATATTTGTTTCCCGTTGTACCAAGAAATTGCTATAGATATGATACTGAAAACCCCTCCTGATGTGCTCGTTTTGTCTGTTGGGCTGCCTGCCCAATCTGCATTCATGAAGCCATGCAACTTCACCTCATCCGTCTGTTTGTACCGTAAGCCATACTCAGATTTTCCGCTGAGATACCTCAGGACATGCTTGCCTGCCTTCCAAAAGATCTTGGTAGGCTTAACCATCGCTTGTGAAAGTTGGTTCACTGCATAGCATATGTCTAGTCTTGTATTAACTAAATACATGAGAGAACCCACCAACTATCGATAAACAGCGGCATCCACTACCTATGCCGATGTAGCATCCTCTTTCCTCCAGTTTCCTGGAAGAGGAGTATCCATGGGCTTGCAGCCCTCCATGTAAAACTTACCAAGTATCTCCCAAGTATACTTGCCTCAAGACACAAATATTTCACCTTCTCGCTGCCATATTTCCAATCCAAGGAAATAATGAAGGAGGCCCAAATCCTTCATCTCGAACTCCTTTGCAAGATCTACCTTGCATGAGTGTATCAACTACTCATCACCCGTTAGTATTAAATCATCAACATAAAGAACAATGGTTAAAAGCTTACCCTCCACCACAATTTGGTACAGGTTTGCATCCGCCTCACTCTTGGTGAAGCCAAGTCCAGTGAAATAGTTTTCGATCTGTGCGTACCAAACACGTGGTGCTTGCTTCAGCCCATACATCGCTCTTTTAAGTCTGCACACATGCGAATCACTACTGAAGATCTCAAATATTTCAGGCTGCTCAATGTACACCTCTTCCTCAATGATCCCATTAAGGAACGCATTCCTCACATCCATCTGATGAGTGTTCCAACCCATCTGCGTTGAGAGAGCAAGGATGGTCCTTATGGAAGAATACCGTGCGACAAGTGCAAAGGTTTCCTCATAATCAATCCTCTCGATCTATGAGAAGCCCTGGGCAACAAATATTTCCTTATAATTCTCAATGCTCCCATCAACAGGTTGCTTTACCTTATAGATCCATTTCAAATGTACCACTGATTGACCCAACGGTCTTGGAACAATCTCCCAAGCACTATTTCTGACAATGGAGTCATACTCCTCCACCATGGCATTTACCCATGTGGTCTCCTGCGCTGCTTCTTCAAAAGAAGATGGCTCTGTCACGACACACATGCTTATAAGAGCCATGTATCCAGTAAATCGGTTAGGTGACTGTCTCTGTTTGCGTTTTTATGTAGGGACTCCTACATTCTGTTCCGAATCAAGCTTTAGTCTCTCAACTTCTGTGGTATGCTTTCTACCTGTTTTGATGTTTGGTTCTACATGAGTGGACTCCTCCACTCCATGAATCTCCTCCTGTGGCTGATCCACATCTAGAGGCTCATCTTTGCGAACAAGAAGTTCCTCCTTCGCATGCAAGTGTAGCTCCCTCTCAAGCGACAACTTCATGGCTTTAACCTCATTGAATTTTATATGTTGTGGCACCACAGTCATTCGACTGTTTGGAAAATACACATGATAATTATGGGGTGTGTTTGTGTACCCCACAAATATCCCAACTTCTGTAGTCGGCTCCAGCTTCTTCCTGGCGTCCTTTGTCACATGAATGTAAACAGATGAGCCAAAAATCTTCAAATGAGAAATATCAGGCTTCTTACCAGTAAAAGCTTCTTCAAGTGTACTCATGCCAAGTACTCTATGAGGACAACAGTTTTGCACATAAACCACAGTGTTGCATACTTTCGCCCACAAGTGCATCGGTAGGCCTTGGTCATGCAGCATAGTTCGTGCAACACCCACGATCGTTCTGTTTTTCCTCTTCGCGGCCCCGTTCTACTGTGGGTTATGAGGCGTTATGAGTTATCTTCGAATTCCTTCTTTTCTACAGAAGTCTTTGAATTCGTTCGAGATATATTTACCACCATTATCGCTCTGTAGAGCCTTCACTTGCTTCCCTGACTCCTTCTCCACCAATGCTTTACACTCACAAAACTTTGAGAATGTTTCGCTCTTCTTCTGCATGAAGAAGATCCAACATCTACGAGAATAGTCATCAAAAAATATAACATAATACCTGTGTTTGGTTGTTGAAGCAACCAAGAAAGGTCCACACACGTCTGTGTGAATTCTCTCCTGGATCACCGAAGCACGGTTCTCCTTCTCATGAAAGGTGGTCTTCACAAACTTACCCATAGTACATCCCTTGCACTGATTTGACTGCGTAGGAATTCTCTTGGGAAGTCCAGTAGAAATCTGTTGCAAAATCTTCAAGGCACCATGGTGAAGATGGCCCAATCTTCTGTGCCATAATTCGCCCTCATCTCGGTTCACCACTTCTTCTGCTTTGCCCATCATTGCAGCGCAGCCATCTACCTCAAGCTTGTAGAGATTCTTAACTCGAATCCCTATCTTCTTGGTTTTATCTGTTGTTTTATGTTGAAGGAAGGCTTTTCCCTCATTGAAAACAACGTCATAACCTTTTTATTCCAACATTGCAACCGAGACCAAGTTCTTCTTCAGACCTGGAACATGCATAACATCTTTCAACAAAAATTGTTTACCTAACTCCCTCTCAATGGTAATGGTCCCAATGTCGGTAGCACTGTATCGACCATTGTCGCCCATCTCTATATGCATTTGGAGATCCTTCTCCTCCAAGTCACTAAACAACTCCTTGCCCATCATATGGAAAGACGCACCACTATCAAGATACCACACCGATCCAATTGCGATTGAAACCAAGCATGCGATAAAAGAGAAATCAAGTTCAAATTATGAGGCTAAGGCCTCTCCAGTTGCAGCTCCAACAACCTTCTTGTTCTTCTTTTTCTGTGGGCAGTTAGTGGCGAGATGCCCATGTTTGTGACAGTGAAACACTTCACTTTGGACAAATCCAGCTTCTTGCCTTTAGCTTCAGATTTTGGAGGGAATTTCTTCTCCTTCCCTTTCCTTGCTTTGGTAGCCAAAGCGCAATTCTCTTCATCATAATTGTTCGATGAAGAGCCATATCTAGTACTTCGCCTTATCTCCTCCTGTACAAGATCCGACCAAAGTCGCTCCCAACCCGGCAGTTTCTCTTGTCCATTGACAGAGTCTTCGTAGCTATGCCAACTCTTTGGAAGCCCAAGGAGAGCCAAGATCACTAAGTCATCATCATCAACAGTAATCTCCACACTTCCCAGTTCATCCCTACAGTGGACAAACTTCCTGAGATATTTTGGAATACCGTCGCCCTTCTCCATTTTTATTTTTTTGAGCTTATCTTTCAGCCCCAACTTCCTCTGGTCGTTTTTGCTTTGGAAAATATCTGTCAAAGCCTTCCACATTGCAAATGGAGTGGCTTTCCCATGAAGGCTTGACACAATATGGTCCTTCACACCTTCCAACATAATTATTCTTGGCTTTGCCACCTTCTTTTGCCATGCTTCAAGTCCTACAACATCGCTAGAAGCAGGGTTAGGAACATCGCTATCGATGAACTCCTTTAACCCATTATTTTCAAGCACTGCCTCCATCTTATCCTTCCAGGCTATTTAATTCGAGCTACCATAAAGGGCATACTCCAATAGCAACCCATTGAAATACATTTCAATGAATACTCAATTGTCGCACCAATAAATTTCTGCAATAAATTTGAATTGTCTACCAGCACAAAACTCAAAAATTATTCACAATTGCAATCTCCGATAATCAAAACTGCTCTAATACCATGTAGAAATTTATTAATACTGATGTATTACTGGATCCTCCTGATCTCACAATATTTATATTCTTGCAAAATATATAATCCTTCCACTAATTAAACTTGCGGAAATTCAAAATTCAATTGCAAACACATGTGAATAAATTCAGTCACACATAACACAGTTGTTTAACGGGAAAGCTTAAAGCTAAAAACCCCAACTATCATATTATGTATATCAATGGAATCATGTAATAATCTCATACAAAGCTTAGTACATCAAGCTTATAGTACAATGTAGATTCATTACACACTGTCATGCATAAATTTGCATCCCAATGCACCAATTAATCACCTCCTGGCATCCTGCCTCCACTGAGCAATCCCTGTTGAAGAAGACATCTGAATGAATTTGAATTGGCCTTTCCTTGACTGTGAAATCCTCATTGGCAACTCCCATGTGTGTCAGATGCATTGAATTCATCACTATAGTCACAACGGATAGTCCATCTCACCCTTTCACCTATCTCTCCACTGGGTCTCCACTAGAACTGACATGCATTGTAGTTAACTGTTGTATATGTTCAGTTGTTAGTGATTTATTAGTTGTGAATTAATTAACTAATTAATTCACTTAACTCTCACTAGTGTATCTTTCAGTTAGACTAGATACAACTAGCTCAACTGAGTTTAACTCCATTAACTGAGTTAAACTAAATAACAATTCCTGTAACTACTCTTCCAACTCTGTCATAACTTTTCCACTTCAGTTCTAATTGAGTCCTCATGCATGAGCCACCAATAAGCCCTAGGAATTGTGTAATTCCTTCAGCCCATTGATTTTCCAAATCGGTTCACTAAAATAAAGTGCTCCAAGAGAATAAGTTGATGTTTATTGTCGGATTATTATTAAGGGTTAATAATAATCGACATGCAGCTATTTTTATATTGATGATCTATAAATAGGCTTCGCCCAATATTCTAAAAATAGAATGTCCTCCAACAGAGTGGCCATATCCTCGTTCTGTGCCGTTCTTGATCCACTTGCACCTGTAGCTCCAGCTGCTGCAGGTCATCCCATATATCCGGCCGGTTTTACCGGAGCTATATCTGCATTGCAAAAAGTATAAGGATCAGTACCATGAATACTATTCAAAAACTTTACAATTCACATAACTGATTAGTTACTTGTCACTTACCATCGGGCCCCCATACTCGACCAGGCGGAAGCGGCAAGTCCGGATCTCCCCAATAACTCATCCCACTATAAGGATAGTCGTCTATGTACAATGGCATCTGATCCCAATGGGCGAAGAACTTTGGTCGGAACACCCGTCCGACCACCCCTCCTCTTCCTCTACACAATGGTCGTCCCCACCGACGCATCCGAGGCTCTCTCAGACTCCCATCAGGTAGCTGTACACGATGTCGTAAGGTCGGGATCTTCTCAAAAAATGAGCACAATATAGTCCCATAAGCACAATCATGATTCACTTGCCGCTTACATAGCGACAACTGTTTTTTCACTGACACCAACATCATTTGGGCCCACCCATAGTAGGTCCCACTCAACACACTCTCTATAATCATCATCTGCCCTCCAGTGATGTGATGGAACGCCTGGCTGCCCAAGATCCGCAACACTGCTGCTGCCACTGCCCGGGTCTCCAACCTCTCTAGATCTCCAATCGATATCCGAGTCCCTTTGACTCGGACACCTGGTAGACAATGTCGCTCAATGAAATCCATGATGTTACGCCCCCTCGGTAACACTGGCTATGTATTTCCCACCATCCCTAATGGTGGGCGACCATTCAGAAAATACATATGGTGGGCGACCAGTCAGCTCAATCCTGTGCCCCTGCACTATAAACACCTCATGATCTAGTTCCCAATAAATGATAATCCGAGCCAACAAGGGCTCCCTAGCCCTCATCAAAGGGTTCTCCACAAATTTCAGAACCCCAAACCTAGCCAATGCACGACGGACACCTTGATCCGCTTGGATTTCCGTCTATAATGTACCTATGTCTCTCTCTCTCCACTTGATCCGTATATCTGCCATATCTGCACAAAACCATCACCTTTGTCAGTCTACAGATAAGAAAAACTACATTCACTCACACCAAAACTGAATCTCAGCCCATACCAGCACTGAAACCACCTCCATCTACCAGGTCGCACTTTTTGGCCAAATCCTGGGCCAGGTCGCACTTTTAAGGCCCAAACCTGCGTCCCAGGTTGTAATTTTTGCCCCAAAAAGTGCGACCCAGCCGTAATGATGAAGTAGGAGCAGTTATTGAGGTTTAAGACCCTAATCTAAACTTTGAATCCATCAAAAACAAAGAGTAGGATTAGGCCTCTTACCTGCAACTGACGGATTGCGATTCCAATGGTCGGTTTGTCCGCTACGATCGCTGCAAGATTTAAGGCCTTCTCTCCTCTCCACATTCACCACAGCAACACAATCAAATGAATGATTTTGGAGGGAAAATGCCTTATTAGAAGAAAAACCCCTGTTTTTCCTTTCGCCCGCTGCGACCAAACCGTAGCCCCGTTTGACACACCGTCTGCACCGTTGGAAAGCTCTCACCGAGCACTCAAATGGGTATCCGTTAGTTTTTCATGTTTTGATACTTCACCAGGAAACATTTTGTCCACGAAGGGTCTATTCACCTCTCCTCCAAATCGAATTTATTCACTTACAACACTTTTACTTGGGGCAGCACTTTGCCTCCTTACTTGTCTTTGTTAGTGTTGATTTTTGTCATGAGATACCCTATTGTACTCATGTTTTTATGGTCCCCCATTGGACCTTGACTGTGTGGCAGCACAATTGAGTCACCCTTGTTTAGAGCATCTGAGTTGAGTCATCATCGGTCATGGAGTCTATCTCGTGTCCCTTTGTATCCCGCTATAGCTTTCCATCCTTCATTGCTTGGTCCCTCTCTCGTGTTGCAAATTATGGCCTTCAGTACCATTGTCCCCTATCCCTCATGATATTGTGTCAATCGCTGCCAAGCCATTCATGCCCTTTATGCTCTAACAAGGGAAGTTGTCCATCCGCTACTCAGTATTCCCCATTTCATCATCATCAGTAGTGTTCGTTTGTTAGTCGCTCCACTATTTGCTCTCGCACCTTAGTTGGGGATCCCTTATTGCCTCACCTATGGCGGACCTCTTTCTGTCGACATCAGCTCATTTCCTCCAGAAGCCAGGTTTAGAGGGCGGTGTACCTTGGTTCAAGCTACTTTCCACATGATCGCGATCCGTATATTTGATGGTCCAGTGATGTAGCAGCAGCTATTGGTGATTCTCGGGTGTGTGTGAGACGTCTCAACCCTCATGAGGGGGTGGCCTTGCAGGTATCCCCCCGCATGCCCAGATGACTTCTTCATTTCCGCCTTTGATGCAGCTCCTTACATTTGATGATTTCAGCCTCAACCGCTTGCAGCACCTCTTCGATTTGCATGTCTTAGTCAGATTTTGCGAGCCCTTCCCCGTGTATAGGGGGCATTTGGGGTGTATTTGTATCTCATGTACTAAACTATTATTGTATAAGTCTTGGCTATTATTCCAGGCACAACATGTATGTGGGATTCATCATTCTATTTTTTCTGGCTTGCATTTATGCCAGCATGTACTTTATAGTTCGGTTCCTTGTTTACTGTACATACTATTATTTTGTACTTTGTCTCAGTGGGCATAGGTATGCCTCCCCCGCCACCTTTTGCATAGGTACCACTTCATAAACTAGAGACTTGTTGCACCTATAAGTCTCGTCTTCTCAGGGTCTAGTCCTTTAACACATTAGACTACCTTACATTTCTCTCTCTGACTTCCCTCTTGATGTCTAGTGATTGAGTTCTTACAACGTACTTCGGTCATACGATTTGGTCCTAACAGTCATACGTTGGAGGGCAATTTGTTACACCATTTTTTGGTCATCTAACCTATTATCATTAGATGAACCCAAGTACACCATGTAAGACCAATTTTACCCTATGTAAAATTGCTTTCAGTATGTGAAATAACTTAGTAAAACACCTTTATTAAGTTGTTTATGGTCTAAACAGGAAACCCCAAAAGGAAATAATAAAAAAATCTATATTTGTTTATATTTCCTGGTCATATTTAACCCAAAACAAGGAAATCAATTAAATAAATCCTTATTTATTTGATTATTTCTTAGGAATAAGTTATTTAAATCCTATTTAAATAATATTCCTAGTTAAATTTGACTAAATCATTTATAAATAATTAAATAAATCATTATTTATTTAATTATATTCCCACCATTTCCTTAAAATAATAAATAAATCATTTATTTATTTATTATTTATAAATAAAGGAATTAACCCAAGTCAAAAATCATTTTCCCTCCAACAAATATAATAAAATATTCCTAAAGAGTGGTTCTAGAGTTTGATTAATAATATTTTATTCATGCACCAAGTTCTAGATCACCCTAATATTTTGTTATAAATAGAAGGATTTTCCCCATTCATTAGTCACCTTTTGTTGCCTATTAGATCACTCTGGATCTATACACTTGGTCACATTTTCTCCATTTTTGCCTTGTGAGCTCCCATTGAGTTCTATGTTTGTCTGGGTTTTCTACACCAACAAGAGAGAGAGATTCTAGATCTGAAGTGCTGAGGACTGTCAAGAACCCATCCCATTGAGGAGAACTGGAAAACACCTTTCTTGTTTTCCTCTCAGGTGCCCCCTTTGAATATAATATAAAAAATTCTTTCAAATACATTGTTTTTGTCTTGTCTATTGGATGCATGGAGCCATATTTCATTTTTACTACTTAATGTCTTTTATGCTTAGATTTGGATTTGTGCAGCATTATTTGGATCAACTAATTGCATACTTAAAGATATTGGCAGTCATATTTGATGTTAGCGCTATTTGTTATGCGTAGCTTAAGTGGTATTTTACGACGAAAGATTCATACTAACAGGGAGGAACACTTGTTATATCATATTCTATGGCAGTTAGGAGCAAAGCTGTATTGGTTGAACATGAGGGACCATTGTCCTTCTCCTTTACTACATATGACAGCTAGCATGACTTTGATTGTGATTCCATATGTTGATGATGTTCTTATCTTTGTTGGGAACATGATTGGAGGGAAGGCACATTGGTTGAATGTGTCCATGGGGAATGAAATTTCCCACATCTTTTATGCTTCATACTTCAAGGGGGGCATGAGAGATGATATGGTCACTACAGTAGATCATTTGTTGCTTTATGAGGTGGGCCATGTGATTGTTTGGAGCACTTGGGATATGCCTCTCATGAGCATTTGGGAGGAACTTTTCTATGAATTACCATGCTGGAAGGTGATTCATTTCATTTGGATGATAGCATGGAGATGGGAGTCTCTCATTAGGAATGAGATCCCCTATGTTGGTCATCACTCCTACCTTGAGGAGTCCATTGAACAACAAGAAGTTTTCCATATAGACCTTCCATTTTATCATGATGAGAGCCGTTTGGTTTATCCACCAAAGGCCAACTTGCACATATGGGAGGAACCATTGGGAGGTAGAATTGTTGTAGAATATTTTAAGCAATGGTGGAGACTATTTGATGAGGAGGCCACAAGAGGAGGAGGGGAGAATTTTTCTCAACCTTACAGTTGCTTGAGGACAAGCAACATTTTTGGAGGGGAGGACTGTAATATTCCTAAAATTTAGCTTTTAGCTAAATGGAATAGTATATATTATTTTGTCACTAGGTAGGTGAAAAAATGGGTAGGGAGGTCTGTAAATATCCTTAGCAGCAATAAAAACACTTCAAGTGTGAAAGGAGACCTTCTAAGCAGTTAAATAAAGCACCTTTGAGTATGAATAGGGGTTGGATCATGTTGAATAGATCAACTTTGACCAAATCAACAACGTTGTTATGGAAAAGTAGACATTAAATAAGGAATAACGCAGTTTTGGATGGAGATTGATTGCATGGAGGTAGTGACCTAATTGAGTGGGGCCAAGGGTAAGGAAGCTCATAACTTATTTAAGGAAGAGGATGGCAGCCATATTGGTTATGTTTTTGGCTTAATATTTTGTATATTATGGTCTATTTAGACTTTTGGCATTCTTCAGCTATTTAGTTGAGTTTGTAGTGTTGTTTAGCACAGGGTGTTCTCGAGTGGGAATCCCATCTCCTTCCTTGAGAGGCCTCTTGGAGGAGCATTGCACTTGATATCCACACTCAGGCTTCAGGCCAAGCTACAACTTTCTTCATCAGCGCAATTTCTGCAGAATATTGTGTTATGTTGCAGGGTGCAGCAGTGGAGGATCATTTTGGGTGTCTTCAGAGCTAGTTTTGTAGAGGAAGAAGGTTTCCATCCATTGGAAAGCCTGTAAAGAAGCCCCTTAAAATTTATTGACACATTTAGCAGCATGCTAAGGAGTACTTATCCCCTACAACGCAGTTTTAGCCCAGATTTGCGTTATTTTGGGGAGGAGTTGCAGTGGTAGTTACAGTGGTTGTTTTGGGGAGGTGATTTCTTCAGTGGAGGAGCCATTCTTTCATCCAGTGGATCTATTGGAGAATATATGTAGTTTCTACATCAGCTTTAGCCATATCTTCTCATTTCTGTTGTTGCGGCACACCTTCAACCCTAGGGCTGCAACTTACATTGGCACATTGTGTGCATTTTCTGGAAACCCTCTTGGGTTGTCTTGGAACACTGATCTAGTGCCCAGATCTGCATGTATAGACTCTATTGGGGCCTATATCAGTATTGTCATATCATTGTATCATATCCAACTGTATTTATGCTTAATATGACTGCGTTGAAGTTTCTCTCCGGCATTTTGCATTGTAACAACAACTCATATTTAGGAGTGATTGCTTATGGGAGGCTTGTTTCCTCATTGTATATGATTTATGCCTCACTATTTTGTATAGATTTTCTGCTCTAATACATAATGTTATGACACCATATTGGTCCCATGGTCTCATGTGTTAAATATTTGTTGCTGCTTTCATTTTATGAGCTATATTTTTGCTTTCCCCGTTTGGGAATATTAACATTTCCATCATGGTCCTATTTCTCCTTTCCACGACGCCATTTTTTCGAGATGTATACCTTGTTGTAATTTTTTTGTGAATTTTGTGCCCCTTGCATAAACATAGGAAGTTGTTTTAGATGTAGTCTCCACCTTTTTCAGTCCTCAAGAATTTGATGTAGTGTCCACTTTGCTTCTCAACAAGAGCTATGTATATATGGAAGCGCTCCAACACTTCACTTTTATTTTTAAGAAGTAGACCCATGTCTTTGTTGTGTAGTCATCTATGAAGTTCAAGAAATAATAGCTACCACCAATTGATGGTGTCTACATCAGTTCACATAAATCTGAATGGACAATCTCCAAAGGTTCTTTTTCCCTTATTAACTTTCCTACTGGATATGATTCTCTATGTTGTTTTCCCAAGATGGATCCTTCACATAAGTTGTCTATTTTTTCTATTTGTGGCAATCTCTTTATCATGCCTTTCTTATGCAGCAAATTTAAATCTCCAAAGTTAAGAAGCCCAAATCTTAGATCCCATAACAAGTTTTAATCCTTAGTTTATGCTTGAAAGTTAGTTTTTGTGACAACTACAACATTTTTTCATCTTCTTGTGAATTCATTAACAATTGTGCTTGTGTACCTTGTTCCTTCAAATATGGTTTTATCTTTAAGAGAAAAAAATTGTTGCTTGTCATT
This sequence comes from Pinus albicaulis, assembly GCA_034641835.2. Classification (NCBI taxonomy): domain Eukaryota; kingdom Viridiplantae; phylum Streptophyta; class Pinopsida; order Pinales; family Pinaceae; genus Pinus; species Pinus albicaulis. Next base: position 1,305,235,789 of record CM076570.1, read on the forward strand.
TTCACTTTTGCAATTAGCTATTTGCTTCGGAATTTATTCAGGATTGTGCATTCTCCATTTAAAAAAAATAATTTGTATCCATTTTACATGAGCTATCCAATCCTTATCAAATTGTGCTTCAAACATGGAACAAAATATACATCTAAAATGTACTTCTTCTCCTCCTTCTTGGTTAGAATATTGACTCTTTCTTTTTCTATTACAGAAACTTTATTATCAGTCCTAGTGTCATTTCATATTCTACACCTTCATCCAAGTTAGAAAACATTTCTATGTTTCCTATTGTGTGATTGCTACAACCTGAATATAGAAAACATACATGCTTTTGCTTCTCTTGTGCTCCATTACATGCTACAAACATACTATGTTACCAGAAACGAGAAACAAGAAACAATAACAAAATGAGAAACGAAGTTTAGAAGTTTCACATTCAAAAAACAAAGAGAGAGAAAGAAACCAGAAAAATATAAAACAAAATATTTATCATCAAAATTCGTTAATAAGAGTTTTTGAATTCTAACAATTACATTATAAAATGGTAGGCTCTTTTGGATATAACATGAAGGGATTTTCTCTTATCCCTTATGTGAAGAATAAAGATGCAATTCACTATTTTTTATCATGTTTACCCAACCTTATAAAATATGTTTTCTTGCAAATCGAACACCCTTCATTTAATTTTTGTTCCTACAATAGTTACGTACCTATATAGCTAGCGTTTGATCTTAATGAGGTGGCGTATGGCTAATTGTGTGGGATCCACGACCTAGCCACATGGTTCGTACCTTATCCAAGACTGATTCTGCACATGATTTCACATGATAGGCTGTTGGTTTGTAACAGACGGTCTTTATTTGTTTTCTACAAATCAACAACGTATATTGAAGTATACAATAATGACATTGAAGGTGAGATTCACTTGGATTTTGACTTGAATTTTTATTTAGACCTATTTCACTTCAAACCGAGTTTGAAGGGCTATTTATTCCACCTTTGTGTGAGATTCTTCATCTTTTTCTAGAATTTTATCTTCCTCTTCCTCAACTTCTATCTTGACCCCATTTTATCTTCAGCCTCCTCTACTTTGACCAATCAAGACTTGTGTTTTGAAGGCATGCTCCAATGAAGAGTTTGATGCATTCAATCTATATTCAGGAGAAATCAATGATGCATGAAGCTCATCACTGAAAATTGTGAGAAACCTTTTGGATCTTCTATGCCACAACAATAACCTCAAATATTGATGGAAAACTTCTTAAATTTTTCTCAACTATTGTCCTTTCCTCACATCTTTCACCATGAGATCTAAGTTGAGTAACCAATACAATTACTTGTGTGAAAAATAAGTCTATTGTCTAAGAGTACTTTCTACATATGGTTTCAAAATCTCTTCTCAACACTTGTAGTTTTGTTGTCTTCACTTTTGCCTTGTAGTTTTGTGGTCTTCACCTTTGCCAAATTTTGGCATGTTGTCTAGATAAAATCCCATGTTTGATTAGACTTTATTGATGCTTTAATCCTTAGAAGTATGCACTCTTCTACTATTTGAAAATGGTAAAAAAAGGATTTGGAGTCTTTCTTCCTATTGTCTCTCAGTAAATCCTTTTCTGCTTGTGTCATATCAATGCATTAAGAATTACTCAAACTTGTGCTTGAAGCTGCCATTTTCACTGTTAAAAAACTTCTCCTTAACTATAAATCTTTTTCTTCTTGTCATGTCAATGCATTGAGTATTACTCAAACTTGTGCTTGAAGTTTCCAATTTCACTGTTAAAAAGACTTCTCCTTACTAGTAAATTTGCTTTGGTAAGTCTACTGTCAACCAAAACTTTTAAACATTGCTCTGATAAACTGTCTACTCACAAGCTTGCTCATTCCCTACTCGGTCTAAAACCACTTATCCTTGCTAGTAAATTTTCTTTGGTAAATCTGTTGTCAACCAAAACTTTTAAAACTTGCTCTAATAAACTGTGTCTACTCACAAACATGCTTGCTGGTAAATGTTATCTACTCTCTGTAAACGTTGACGATAAAAACAAAACTTATTTCAAACTTAAGAAATACCTCCCAAACAGAGGATCGGCCATAAAAACTAAAAAATAAAATTCCAGGTTGAGCAACAACAATATAGTTTTGGATTATATTTAATGAAGAAAAATATACATTCACAAACTAAAATCTGAGACTTAAGCTCATTTATTGCAGTGAAAACTAAGAATTTTACATTCATTCACCATTTTCTAGCTTTTGTTCCGTACCTCACAACAATAGACCGTAATTCTTTGTTTTCACGTGTCCACCATTTTCTTCTCCACGAATCTTGGCTCAATACATTCGAACATCCTTAGTTGCATAAAACTAAAACTATATGACAGGCAAACAAAAACATACATCCATAAATTTTATGACAAGACTAGCTAAGATTAATCCAAAATATGGGCGAGCACACACAAAAACTTAATTTTCTGAAATTTCATGTATTGGGCAGTATATACTCCAGCAGCCCAGCAAAGGCGTGGAACTTAACATTCACCATGTCCACGTAGGAATTTTCAGTGAATTGAATGTCTAATGTATTGCGGGAATGGGGAGTTTGTACCCTGTTTCAAAATTTCATTTCGGTTTTGACGCTGAAACCAAAAAACTGCACCCTGCAGAAAAAATCTATTTACCTGATTTGCTTGTGTACTCTGGAAATTACTGCTACCAAGGTTGTTAAATGTGGTGGTTTATGGACCATGCCTTCGGCTTAATTAGGCTCTAAAATTGTTTAAAAAACTAAAAGATTATTATTTTTATTTCTATTATTATAAGATTACTGAATGTAATCTTCGTTCAAGATTACGAAATGTTAAATCTGTTGTAGCTTTCTATAGGTTCCAGCACTGAACCAGATATTAACAGACATACTTACAATGGATAACAGTAAAACATAAAAGTTGAATGATATAGAAAAGATCAGCATGGCCCTTGCACAAGGATGACACGCACAAATCGAGAAATGGTCCAAATTTTTAAGGTGTAGAGTTCAACGTTTCAATAGATTTGCTTAATCCTCTTGATAAATTTGTTTCTATGCACATATATCCAGATAATAAAAAATTCTGTGCACATGATCCACAGATCCTGTAGAGCATCGTTTGGTTTATCCTTGAGCAAAACTGAGTATTAATCCATCCAAGTTAGACTGAGAAAATGTACAGCAAAGGGCTTCAGAACGGAGCTCATTTGCAACCTGGGTTGGTGAATACTATGAGATCTCCAAGCAACACGAAGGACGTTTGAATTTGTGTTGGAGTTTTTCTTTCTGCGATGTTACATTGGTCTATGATGCACTGGACTCTCAGACTAATGTTGTTTGTGGGATTGTTCGATAGATTGGTTCGTGTAGGTTATATGGACTGTGGACTTGACTTATTGTAGATTTATATGCCCCACCGACTATGTGTTTTGACTGGTACCGACATTTCCTTTGGGTTAAACCTTGTAAGGACTTCAAAATTCAGATATACTAACTATGGTGGAATGTTGGTCAATGCCTCTTTTGCCTCTGCTGCTGCATTGAATGAAATTCAGTGATCATTGACTCGATGAGTCCTCTGGTTGGGCTATGGCATTTCCTGGCCCTGGTTTCAGGGACGTTGGCTCCCGGTTGTCTCTTTCGGATTTCAAGAAGTTTTCAAATTTTCTGGGAGGTGCCTGTGGGCACATCCGACTCAGTGCGACTTGTCTTACGGGTGGTACCTTTTTCTCTATCATTGTTAGTTTCCCTTACGGACGGTAGTTGGCGAGCGGCGGTCGATGTACTCTTTGCATGGCTATCACTTAATGTTTCAGCATGAGTGGTGGTTGACATTAACACTCCACCCTCCCCATCGACCCTGGATTTGTTTACGGAGGAGTCTTTGTGTCTATGAATCGGGAGCTGATGTGACAGCTCCCGATCGTCGGCCTCCGGCGACCCCCTCCTTCCGGCGATGTGAAAAACGACTACGAAATCGAATAAGCTACGGAGAGCCATCACGGTAACGGGCCGTTAGCGGAGGACCCCACCCGCTCCGCCCCTCCTCCCCCAAGCGCTTCCCTTCCGCCACCCGCCGCTCCTCCCCCACCCGCCACCCCACGTCTGCCGGCCACCAACCACAATTAAATGCGGGTTTTCATTTTTGAATTTCAAATTCAAATACTTCCCGGTGCTGGAACAGAGGTCATTTGCCAAGTAGCTCCGCGAAGAGGATTCGCTCCAGCGTCCAGCGTAAATAAGAAGAACTCGCTCCAATTCAGCTCACAGTCACACGCAAGCTAAGATATTCCCGGTGCAGATCTTATCCAATGCCGAATCCTAATTATCCAACTGCTGATTATGCCACTCATCTTTTCAGTGATGAGAACACTAATGGTTGTTCTGTCATGTAGATCATGGTTATGAGTTCATTCTCATATGAAATGTATTTCATACACAGAGAATGAATGTATGCGCACATGTCTGTGTGGTTGTGTTTCTCTCTGTCTGAACTTCTAGCATGTAAGCTTGAACAAGACTGAAATCTTGCGGCGGACGAATCGTCTGCACATATACATAGTTATTTTCTTTTCTGCAGCATAAGTATTAATATATGATGGTGCGGGTAGCTTAGGATTATGAGATGCATGCGGCTCCTAGGACACAAGAGAGAGCTGTTGATGGGGCTGTTCAGAATTTTGGAAAGCACTGTACTTATCCTACTGATGGGATTAGTATCTGTTTATTGAATTTTTATGTGTGCTGGTATATAACTCCATTGTGTTTACGAAGTTTGGCTCGGGGTATCCTCTGTGAATGATATCCACCACTCAAGCTTCAGTACAAAATTGATGGTTTACAATATTTTTTTTGCCCCTTTGGAAATTGATATTTATATTTTCACCACGGTATTGAATAGCTTGGCACTAGCAGGATGCAATGACAAGTGTGATTACAAATAATTTCACAACTGTATTGAATAGCTTGGCTAGTAGTGTGCGATGACAATAGTAAATAAAGTGTGATCACAAATAACTTCATAACAGTATTGAATAGTTTAGGGTGTAATGACAACAGTAAATAAAGTGTGATTGCAAATTACAAGTGCGATCACAAATAACTTCATAACAGTATTGAATAGTTTAGGGTGCAATGGCAACAATAAATAAAGCGTGATTACAAACTATTCTGTACAGTATTGAATAGCCTGGAACCATTAAGCGCAATGGCCTTAAAATTGTTTTGGTGGTCTGGTTTGTTACTGAAGTGGTCGACTCAGAGCATGACTCAGGCAGATTGGTACCAAACTACTTGACTCTATCCCTATTTGGTACCAAACTACTTGGTAACGGGCCGTTAGTTGTTAAACTTTTCACTAATTAGAAATTATTCAAACCTTCCCATATTGACATTTATTGAAAAAATATCACTGAATTCCAATGAGATATTCGCAATCAGACTAAATGATCAAATCGTTTAAACAACGCCTTTGCTATGTGATAGTTGTTTTATATTACTTGAATGTAAAATAATATAATTTCATCGAGTAGAATGTGTTGAGTTTTTAGATAATAAGTTACCGGGATTTTGATGCGATAAGGTTTTCTGTCAAAAACTTGTTGAAGCAATATTATTAAATCGCTGGTATAGAAAGAAAATAAAAGCCTTCACGTTTTTAATGTAAACCATGTAAAATTTATGCTAATATGATGTAAAGGGGATAGGTAGAATTTTATATTTATATTAAAAAATATAAGAAAAAATAATTGTAAATTATTATAATTTGAATGATTTAAAATATTAAGAAAACTAATAACACTGTACAACAAGCGCAATGGCCTTAAAATTGTTTTGGTGGTCTGGTTTGTTACTAAAGTGGTCGACTCAGAGCATGACTCAGGAAGATTGGTACCAAACTACTTGACTCTATCCCTATTTGGATAAGTAGATCCAGAAACGCTCTGTGTAGCCTCTCTGTTTTGGAATTTTAAATCTGTTTAACAAAAAAACCCTAATCTCTAGACCCTAGAAAAATGTTATAAAGAAGAACCCCACTCCCTCTATTTGGCTCACACCTCTTATTGAGCATTTGAAGTTTTGGAGCAGTGTTGAAATCTTTAACAACAGTTGTGAGGCTTGAGCTTGGATCTGGGTTAACAACTGTCTTGAGTTTGATTATTCATCAGGTTGGTTAATGTTTTGTAATATGTAATAGGCTAATAATTTTCTATTTGGCTCACACCTCTTATTGAGCATTTGGAGTTTTGGAGCAGTGCTGAAATCTTTAACAACAGTTGTGAGGCTTGAACTTGGATCTGGGTTAACAACTGTCTTGAGTTTGAAGATTCATCAGGTTGATTAATGTTTTGTAATATGTAATAGGCTAATAATTTGTAGCATGTTTTTTGGACTCAAGAGGCAATATGAAATGATATATACCCATGTATTATGCAATTAGGTAACAGAGAGGCCAAGGAAAACTTTTGGTATGCCTATAAATTTGTTTTGCTGTGGGTGCTGGAAAATCGTTTTCCAACGCCTATAGACATATAAATTTTTTTTCCTGTAGGCGCTGGAAAATGATTTTCCAGCGCCTACAGGAAAAAAAATTTATATAGATAATAAAATAAAATGATAGCAAGGCAAGATGAAATGATATATACCCATGTATTATGCAATCAGGTAACAGAGAGAAGCCCAGGAAAACTTTTGGTATGCATATAATTTTTTTTTGCTGTGGGTGCTGGAAAATCGTTTTCCAATGCCTATAGGCATATAATTTTTTTTTCCTGTAGGCGCTGGAAAATCATTTTCCAGTGCCTACAGGAAAAAAAATTTATATAGATAATAAAATAAAATGATAGCAAGGCAAGATGAAATGATATATACCCATGTATTATGCAATCAGGTAACAGAGAGAAGCCAAGGAAAACTTTTGGTATGCATATAAATTTGTTTCGCTGTGGGTGCTGGAAAATCGTTTTCCAACGCCTGTAGGCATATAAATTTTTTTCCCTGTAGGCGCTGGAAAATCATTTTCCAGCGCCTACAGGAAAAAAAATTTATATGTTTCTTGCTCAAGGATGTTGGTCCAAGAATTTAAATTTTTTATGTTTCTCATCCCATTTCTTATAAGTCCAAAGAATATGTACACAACCATCATAAATAAAGGGTGCTTAGTTTTTTTCTAGCATTCAAAAATCTATTACTGTTTCTATTTAGATTGCTAAGATCTTTTGCAGTCTGAAATTGCTGCTCATATCAGCGCCCAAACGAACTCGGCAAGGTTTTTGATTCCACGAGCCTAAAGCATTCTCTTGAAAATGTTAGAACAATATTTAAACCCTTGCAAAGTTTGACAATTCAAACTTGACAGACATAAATTTTTTTTAGAAGTAATTATTTCTCGGGTGAAGGGATAACACTGCCTCACCACCGCAGATAAAAAGATTCATTCGATGGGAGACCTGTGATGGATTTAGGATTCAAATCGGTCTAGATGTGATTAAAGCGATGATTGAGAATAATTTCCTTTCAATACAGTTAGTAAACTATATTTGTTCGAATAGAATTTATGTTTTGGGACAGATCTATCAGTTAGGAGGTGAAGGTATTAATCGACAAAGATGGATCAAGTCCACAAAACTTGGACTACTGGATCATCTTGCAATAGAATGGTAGAGGTGCATTATTTGTATAAGAGGTGCAGGGATCACTTTAGATGTAGAGGGATATAAGGATCATTTAGTATGTCAAGGAAATTTATGTGGCATTACGTAGAACATGGAAGAAACATGTTAGTTACAATTGGGCACATAATATATGGAAAGGTAATATACCTTATAAGATTAGGAGCTTCTGTTGGCTCGCTGCCAATGACAAAATTATGACTCGAATAATCTTCAAAAACGTTGATTTGTGGGCCTAGGGATTTGTGTGATACGCCTAGAGGGACTTGATATAGTATTGAAAAACAAGCAAGCAGAAATTAATAATGTGTTTGCCTCTTAATTAGAAGACATCAAGAGAACACAAGATTTCTTCATGAACAGATTGGATTGCAAAGTTGGTCCATATAAAAAGTCATCTTCAATGTAATTTTGATCCTACCATTGAGGTTGAAGCTCAAAGGACCTAACTATTGTTTTCTCCTGGGATTCTTAACAGCCTGCTAGCTGCTTCTCTGGTTTTGTGTTATGTTTTTTACTGTTAGGATATAACCAGAATGTGTGGGTTTGCTTTTTGAACTTCTGTGTAATGAATAAGTGGGTAAGTCCCCTAGGTGATAGTGAGAAACCTCCTAAGTGGAATGATGAATCAGCACTGCATGAATGCAAAATGTAATCTTGTTTTGGAATGTTGAATTAGCACTACATGAATGCAAAATATAATCTGGTTTTGATTTCTATGTAATGAATAAGTGGGTAATCTGGTTCTTTATTTCTATAAATGCATACATGTTTGATATTAATTTATTGTTTTTTTAGGTTGTAGGTTTTTAAAGTGTGGACAATGGTCGAAAAGTGGACATTGTGTATCGAAGTTTCCTGTCATCCAAATCCTGGACAAGCCACAGTTAAATATGTGCTTTACAATCCGGCGCGAAATCATGTAGTGCACATAAACATAGATCTACATGGGAGGACAACTAATAATGAAGCCTACTATATCGCCCTTATTGAGGGCTTAAAAGAGGCAAAAAACAATTTTGTGAATGATATTGCAGTTTACATGAACTCGCAACTCATTTGCAATCAGCTCAATGGCATCTTTGAAGTTCGAAAAGAAAATTTAAAACCCCTATACACGGAAGCAAGAATGTGGAGCTCTCAGTTTAAATATTTCAGCATACAATGGCTTTCAGACATTCATAGGATGTCCACTGATATATTGGTGGCAGGAATGTCAAGTGTAGATGAAGGTGTTAGAGATGACACCGGATCACGGTTTATTTAAAGTGAAGTCATCAATCATCATCAGGATAACTCTCAAATAAGTGGATGTGTTATTCTTATAATTTTCCTTGGGGCTATGATGGCATGGTTCTTTCACTAGAGAAGAACCGATTGTAATTTTGGATGGTTCGCGATATAATACATGAATCTTTTTGATGGTATAATTATTTTATGTTGTGTTATTTTGCCACTTTTCTGTGGGGTAAAAATTGTTTTTGTTTTTACTTCCTTGGGATCTAATACATGATAGATTAACATGGATATTTTTCAGAATAGTAAAGGTATCAATTAAAAACAAATTTGACACTCTATAGTAGGTATTCTATATAATCAAATAGCTGGGCAAAGCAGCTCAACAATTCTATATAATTAACCCTGTGCTCCATTCAACAATTGTAAATAAAGAACTATAACTGATGTGCTGAACTTGAAGATCTGAGAAGCAATTCCTACCTCTACCACTACCATTCCTAATCTGATTTGGTTATGAACTTCAAAAATCATGAGAAAAGTCAGTGCAAATGAATCTGATGCATCAAACAGCATCAACACAGAGTGGCTCCAATAGGGCAGCACCTGCTCACCTGTTCATGAAGCTAATCTGCGTACAGAAAGCTACAAAGGCTCAATCTAACCAGACAAATAGTGACTTCCTAAAGAGGTATGTTGGTGGCCCCTTTGTCTTTTGCACAATCCATGAACATGAACATCAATATGGATTTCTACAACTCAATGGCTTTGCAGCAACTAAAACATCCACAACAACAGCAATTTGTAGATAGACATCCTCAAACACATTTCACCAAAGGATGGAGATAAAAATGTTGCAGTGAAATTTGAAATCACAAAACAGTTCGAGGCATTTGCAGAAAACATGCCAATTCTGCTACTGAATGAAAATGTGCCTGTGTATTACAGTACTATCAAGCAAATTTACTGTTTTCTAACATAACATTTAAAAGTAAACAAGAAATATCCATTAACTGCATCATCGAATTCCTGATGTTCTCTTTTCATTTATATATAAAAAATGAAGTACATGTACACAATTGCATCTTATCAGAAGCTGGAATAATTTTAAGGTCTCCTAACCCAAGCTAGGAAAACCAATATAACCCTAACAACAAAGTGCTCCGCACTAGGAATCACATGTAACCAAAGCTTGCCACTTGCCACTCCGCCATGATTCGGTATGTCGGACAATAAACAAAAAGATGCAGTTTCTATCACAAATTTTTTCTGAAGCCAATTTCTGTGTTGTCTGAAAGTTCAGTGATGTCAGTGACCCAATCATCTCCGGATAGAGGGGGACCCATTGAAGAAGTTGTGTCTGTAACATGAAAATGAATTTTTCATCAGAGAAGATAATAAGATGACAAGTAATAAATGCATTAGAATACAAAGAATATCAATTAAAAGTCTTGTCCTAAGCACCTTGACTCATCTGATAAAAATAGTTATAATGTGTCTGTGAACATCCTTCATCTGAAATTACATTAATTGGATGCTCAAGCCCTGCAAACATTCCAACACTACATTAACAGCATGAACAACAACCAGTGCTAATCGTTAGGAGTGAAGACAATGCAAACAAACATGGAAATTCACCAGTGTCCGTGATGTTAGTGGCCCAATCCTGTTCTGGTCGAGGGGGGCCCAATGACGAACCAGCTGTGTTTGTAAGATGACAACACAATTTCCATCAGAGAAAAAATAACATGTCAAATAATAGATGCATCAGAATACATAGTAGATCAATCAACAAGCTCGTCAAATGTACCTTGACTCATGTGATCAAAAGGTTGATTGTTGGTCTGTGTACATGCTTCATCTATAATCACATTGATCGGATGTTGCGCCTCTGCAAACGTTACAACACTACATTAAGTTAAAAGAAATAGCAAAGACCAAAGACATTGCAACAAATTTGAAAAATCGACAAAGCGATCTAAACATAGCAACAAACTTGGAAGATCACGAATTTGATCTAAACATACTGATATCGTCTCCCTATAGAACTTACTTGGAACAATAGAGGAAGCATTTTTGGAGGGAGGACGACCACGTCTGTTGAGGTGTGGAAACTGAAATGGTTCATCTTCGGATGCAGAGACATTCAAATCAATATTCAAGGTGACCTTACTTGTCCTTTTATTTCTTTTTTTTGGACTAAGGAAACTCTTATTTCTCTTCAAAGATGACTCATAAGCACCCAAATCAACTGTGAAGTCATGATCCACAGTATCAAGATTATTAGCATCATCAACAAATTTTTTAGCTAGATCAATCAATTGTTTTTCCTTGCTCATAGTGGAAGGAGGATTGTTTCTAATCAGGTCTAGATAACCAAACAATTCCTCTTTCAACACACCAAGTTCTTCAACATTGTCATCTTCAATATTGGTCGGGATAGTATCTGCAGGAAGGTTTGGCGCCTCTGTACTTATCTCAAAAGGAACATTCAACTGATTGGGTGTGGTATGAAGATCCAATAAAGGGTCTAAATCAATCAAGGAGGAATGAAACCAATCTATCTTTATAGCATGCTTGCAAATGTTCCCCCGAATAGACCATGGACAATCGCAAGTGATAAAAATTTTGCGATGAAAAGTGATAAGATATTCCTTATCAGCTTTGCTTTGACTCCTTACCCAATAAGCATGAGATATGCTCTCATGAGGCCTGCAATCACTGTCTGGAATTCTTCTAGCCTTTTCCATTGATGATTCAAGCTGCATCTCTTTCTTGTGGTTGTTATAATATCCTTCTTTTTTCAAAATTGCCTTGAATCGATAACATGGCTCAACATTTCTTAGGAGAGTGTAGAATAGCCAATCCATTCTACGAGAGCATTTCTTTCGCTTATCACATAGAAATGTTGACTTCAGGTAACCGTGGTATGATTCCACGGCATTATTTGTTTCCTGGTTCGCATGAGGAAAATCTCTGCAGCCTTTAACCCACATGCCTACATGGAAAGACTTAATTAGTAAATATCATTTGTCCAACATAAATGACAAACATACAACACAATAGGAATATTATGCAAACTTACGAATCTTGTCACCAGCAATCCACGTCTTGTAGAAATAGTCCAAAAACTTCTGCTCAGTTGCATATTTGATGAAAAAAGCATTGATTGCATCATCCACTTCATCAGTACAACAATCTTTCATGATATGGCCAAGTTAATTGAACATTTCTTTTGCTTTCTTTCAGTTGCTAACCAGCCGATTAACATTCTTGAGCCATGCCCTCCTTACGTGCCAAATACACAAAATCACTTCACATTTCGTGATTCTCCTGTGACATTTAATTCATTTTTAGAAATTCTTAAAATGAATGCAATTCGAAATGTCAAATAAGAATATCGATGTTACCTCAAAGCAATGATTTCAGCCATAGCATCATCAACCATGAAGGCGTTGACCCTCCAATCGGGATGAGTTCGAAAACACCTAAGCATAAGGCTCTCCAGCCATACTTGTATATCTTGTGATGTATTGCGTGACATCACCACCCAGGCAACTGGTACCCCGCTTTGTTGCTCATCAAAGACAGCAAGTGTGTACAACTGATACTGTCATTTTAAATGAAATGAAGTTAATTTTAACATAAATGATTTTATTGAAGCAATCATTGGAAAAAAAACTCACCCCATATTTGTTTGTACTGAATGTTGAGTCCATGGCTATCAAACTATTGTGGGATAGCTTGACCATAGTTTCCAACATCCATTTTGTTTGTATTCCAGCTATAAAAGGGATGTCCGTGCCATTGGGCTTCTGGAAGAAGAAGAAATCATCCTGGTTTCTTTGGTACCAAAGATTCACACTCATTTCATCTTTGCTATGCAACTGATAACTTTCTTTCATTAGACGATCATAAATGTTTACAACGTCTTTTCTGCGTAAGAAGAAATCCCTGTCTCCGGATGTAGCATCTATGTCAAGATATTTCTTTATATGTATTTTACAAACAGAGTCAATTGGAAGTTCAAGAAAATAACAACTTTCTATATAAGAAATCATGTCCTTCGAAAGTTTTGGCTTTTTCTCAGTAACATCATCACTTGAAGTGTTGTATTTACCATGACAAGGCGATCCTTGCCCATCTTCGTGATCATACTGATTGTATGTTATTACTGCTGTGTTGGGATCTTGAACCATAATCTTTACAATAAAGTGGCATTGACATCCCCTCTTTTTGGCAAATCCCTTCTTTCCTTTGCTTTTCCATTCTTCTCTCTTGTCAGTTGGACCATATGAGCAATGATAACTGCAAAATAAATCACAGGAATGTCACCAAATCTGGTAAATATAAAGCATATTTAATATCAACATCTAAACAATGTAGTTCTAAAGTACTTACTATTCATACTGTAAGGCTCTTGTGCTTGGGGGTTTTCTTTGTTTACGCCGAAAGGAACATGGAGCATCTGGATTCAATTCCTCTCCCTTTATAAAATCAGCAACTCTTTCTTTGGGAATTTTTGCAACCCGGTCAATATTCATGTTTTCTTTGTAGATTTCAGTCCAAGCTAAATCTTTACCAGAAAAAATGACTTTGTCTTTTGGGTCTTGGACCTCAAGAGCCATGACTGACTTCCATTTCTTATCCATGCTGGATGACTATCTGCAAGAATATGTGAAAAGATATTAGGGAGCTGGAAATGATGAGAAGGTGATTTGTACATATACAAGAAATATAGTAATTGCATCTCCATGAAATGATGTAGTGGAAAATGATTTCTAGTACTCTTGTAGGTGCTGGAAAATCATATTCCAAGGTGATGGAAAATCAATTTCTAGCACCTACAGTAGCACTAGTACTGCTGTAGGTGCTGGGAAATAAATTTCCAAGGTGCTGGAAAATCATTTTCCAAGGAGCTGGAGCACTAGTACTGCTGTAGGTGCTGGAAAATCAATTTCCAAGGTGCTGGAAAATCAATTCTCTTCAGTAGTACATCTTGATTTGAAAACATTTGAAAACTCTGTCAGTATAATATCATTCTCTTCCATTCATATATGACACCATCAACCTCAACTTCAAACAAATATTCTTTGTCATGTGCACAGAACAATAATTAATATCAAAATGTTTCATTTGACGAAAATTGTAATATCAAAGTGTAGCAAAACTGAGAATTTGTAGCCAATACAACATACTGTGAAACATCATGGCCTTTTTAAAATTTCAAAGTGATAACATACTGTGAAAATCATATTCCAAGGTGATGGAAAATCAATTTATAGCACCTATAAGAGCACTAGTACTGATGTAGGTGCTGGGAAACAAATTTCCAAGGTGCTGGAAAATCATTTTCCAAGGAGCTGGAGCACTAGTACTGTTGTAGGTGCTGGAAAATAAATTTCCAAGGTGCTGGAAAATCAATTCTCTTCAGTAGTACATCTTGATTTGAATCAGTATAATATCATTCTCTTCCATTCATATATGACACCATAAACCTCAACTTCAAACAAATATTCTTTGTCATGTGCACAGAATAGTAATTAATATCAAATTGTTTCATTTGACCAAAACTGTAATATCAAAGTGTAGAAAAACTGAGAATTTGTAGCCAATACAACATACTGTGAAACGTCACGGCCTTTTTAAAATTTCAAAGTGATAACATACTGTGAAAATCATATTCCAATGTGATGGAAAATCAATTTCTAGCACCTACAGGAGCACTAGTACTGCTGTAGGTGCTGGGAAATAAATTTCCAAGGTGGCTGAAAATCCGGTTTTCCAAGGAGTCGACACCAGTACCGCTCGTAGGTGCAGCAAAATCGGGTCACAAGCTTGAAAGCAGTCTCTTCAGTAGTACATCTTGATTTGAAAACATTTGAAAACTCTGTCAGTATAATATCATTCTCTTCCATTCATATATGACACCATCAACCTCAACTTCAAACAAATATTCTTTGTCATGTGCACAGAACAATAATTAATATCAAAATGTTTCATTTGACGAAAATTGTAATATCAAAGTGTAGCAAAACTGAGAATTTGTAGCCAATACAACATACTGTGAAACATCATGGCCTTTTTAAAATTTCAAAGTGATAACATACTGTGAAAATCATATTCCAAGGTGATGGAAAATCAATTTATAGCACCTATAAGAGCACTAGTACTGATGTAGGTGCTGGGAAACAAATTTCCAAGGTGCTGGAAAATCATTTTCCAAGGAGCTGGAGCACTAGTACTGTTGTAGGTGCTGGAAAATAAATTTCCAAGGTGCTGGAAAATCAATTCTCTTCAGTAGTACATCTTGATTTGAATCAGTATAATATCATTCTCTTCCATTCATATATGACACCATAAACCTCAACTTCAAACAAATATTCTTTGTCATGTGCACAGAATAGTAATTAATATCAAATTGTTTCATTTGACCAAAACTGTAATATCAAAGTGTAGAAAAACTGAGAATTTGTAGCCAATACAACATACCGGCACTCAGGAGACATTTCTTGTTGTTCTTGGAGACATGTATTTTATTATTTCATTTAGTTTGGCATGGTAAAATCCTAATTTGCCCTTATATTATTGGATTTGCTTTATGGAGATGGCCCTTTTGCTATTTTAGGGTTTTTAACTACATCTTTTATTATGGAGTGTTTTTATCCACTCATCTTCTTGTACACTCATCCATGGAGTTGGTTACCTTGGACTTCACACACGGGGAGTGGTTGCATGCATGCACATTTTTGGAGGGTGCATTTCATGTGGAAATTTTGCATTTGACTTGGTTTGATGCCTATTTTTGGTGGTTTGTCCCCTTCATGAGCATTGTTTGGTACATACTACTACTATTGTTGGATGGGGGTGAATTGTCTAAGGGAGCCTATTTGCCACATGTTTTAACGTGGTCAACCATGGAGTTAGGAGAGATCTAACTCCATCATTATAATATTTGTTTGATTTTTCATGGAGTTAGTTAAAAGAAAATAATATTTTAATGGTTGAGGAAAGAGAAACACGGGTTTAAAAAAAGAAAGGCTCATAATAGGAAAGTGGTAACAACAAAAGGTACATTCCTATGTCACACCTATATATACATATATATGTAGTCCCATTAATAGCAATTGGACTCATATCAAGATTATACAAAGGGTAATACTAGCAATTGCATTTAAAGGTGTAGAATGTGGATGAAGTGAAAAGGAATGTTGATAGGAGTTGAGATGTCCAAAGCAATAATGAAGTGAAACATATTGACATAAAAAATAATCAAATGATACATAAAAGAATATACTTAAATATCCTCTCAATTTGTCTAAATAAAAGAAAAATATACCTTCCACTTTAGAAGATGTCTATCATTACAGATATTTAATAACAAAATGAGACAAAATTGTTCTCTATACTATACTATATGTATTTAATACTTTTTTTATGTCTTTGGCATAAACATATACATATAAATGCAGAAAGAAAAACATTTAAAATACACAGTTAAAAAAATATATATCTATTTTTTTTTTGAAAATTAAAAATCTAATAAAAATTCAACATCATAAAATTAAAAATTTCTCTAAGCTCTTTCTACTTAACTCTAGATCATTTCATTTAACCATCATATGCCTTCTTGTAGTGAATATTGTTTTTATTATATAAATAAACAAAATATGGTTAAACAAAAATAGTTTTAAAAAATGTATATATTATATATAATAAACAATAAAACTTTAAAAAGAATATTACTTGAGTAAAAATACAATATTATTTGTAATAAGGTTGATATTATGATATTTATGAGCATTTCCATTAAATAAAAAGAACATGCAATGTCTAACTTGAAAAGCTCTTCAACCACATAGAATCTTCCAAGTGCTATCCAAAGTGGGCAAGTGGCCTTCAAGAGGCATGCTCCAGCCTCTATGTTATCATCCAAGTGAACTGAAATGGTCTTCCAACATAATAGGATTCATAGAGCTATTGGATTTGCAATGAGTAGGTTTCCATACATCCTTAATAAAGTATTTAGTCATACATGTGTTATTTTTTAGTATTTTGGGGTTGTTCAACCATACATATTTTATTCTATTGGTACTCTAGAATATGTTATCAGCTGTAATAGTGTAAGGTTGATTATTGGTAAAATTACTTGGGTTGTTATTGAGGTTATTGTTGTTAGCACTCGATTTCTTGTTGTTACAGCTCGATTTTTCATCCTATTGACTATTTATATTGCCCTATTTGTTTCAGAAATCATTAGTTTCGAAGTTCCAGGTTTCTGTTGAGTGTCTCAAGAAAGCTATTTTTTAAATATATAATGTATGAATAATCATATCAATAAAATTCTATTTTTATGTTTTTCTATAGATAATTCAATGTTGTTTAACTTTTAGCCTCAGCCAAATATACAAATTCACAGTAATCTGATTTTAGTTTCCATAAATGTTGAAATGTTTGGCGTTCTGTGTTCTAGCTTGAATATATTTCATGTATTGGGAAAGCTTGAGTTTTTCGTTAGATTCTTGAGCGAATGTTGCAACATACCAATTAATCTCAGTTGTGTTTATGCATTTAGTAATATAATGAAAACAAAAGATACCTTTCATATAAGTTTTAAGGAAAACATAGAAAGATCATATAGTATTCACCTTGAAATATCAAATATATGATTTTTAAAATATCCTATAATAGAAATTAAATGTCAATAAATACACGATTACTATGACAATAAAAAGAAAATCATTGGAATACAAAGGGAAATGGCTACTGCTAAGAAATAAAAATAGTGAAAACTTTAGTGCGCTAGTTCTCACCACACAAGAAGAATAATGATATAATGTTAATCTGCATAATAATATGTTGATTTCAACCCAAACTTTCACAATACAATGTAAAATCTCAGTCATAGACAACATATAAATCTTGATTATTTTCAAGATGACGATCTATAAAAATAAGAAAATCAAGATGCAGAAGTAAAGAGGATCAAATGAATAGTAAGGAAAGATAGTTATAGTGCTGTCATTTTTCAGATGTTAACCATGAAAAATAAAGTCTATTAACCTTCAGTACTCTAGAAATAAGGTCAAAAAATTACTTAAAAGGCTCAATCAAGTAACCATAAAATGATAAACATAATGGAATTGCATTTACAAATGTTTCCAAAATCGTTCAAAAACACATTAAAACATTAAAAAAACACTCCACAATCACCAATAAGTCACTATCTCCCCAATCATATATATTTTTCTAAGTCAGAATAATATATTTTTGATATATTATTCAAAGTCAGAAACAATAAATTTGGTTTATGGTATAGGGTTCAAATCCCAAAACTGTAATTATTACAGTTCATAGGTTAGCTGAACTTCATGATTTTTTCTCCACATCATTCGGACCGGTCCTTATGGACGTCCAACTCAGCTACAGATGTCTTACACCACTCATATGTAACACCGCCTCAGCAACTCGTTTTTATGTGAATGTTTTATCTTATTTTTCCTATTTCATTTCAGAGGAAGCCACTGTGTGTTTGAGGACGGTGTTTGCTTTTTCTTTTCTCTGGGAAACGGCAGCAGCGCAGCTCTCATCAGCAGGTATGTAGATTAAGTTCCCATTGCATTGCCCTTAGTTTTGAAGCTTCCAACTAGCGTTTTCCTTTTCCCATCGCACCATTTTTCTTTGGTTTTTCATTCACAACATTTTCACTTTCAAGCCCACAATTTGGTTTTCCACATTTCAGCACAAGTGACTTTGCCTGCAAAGGTTCATGTTTTTTCAACTTTTGGAGCCGAATATCTTTGTATTCAGGATCGTTGTTGAGAGAATTCAGTGCATTCTCCAATTCCCTTATTCTTTCCTGAACATAGGCATTTTCTTCTGAAGCCATTGTACATTTGTTCAAATGATTGAGTAAAGAGTTGTATTTCTCCTCAAGACACATCTTTGCTTCTGAAAGCTCCAAAAACTGATATTGGAGAACAACTATCTTGCCCTCTTTCTCCTTTTCTATGGATCAGAAATACTCAAGATCCTTTTTGAGAGATTCATGGGCTGTTTCCAACTCCCTTAATTTTCCCTTAAGGCTTACCTTTTCTTCTTCTGCAACCAGTGTTCTTCTATCCAATTCAGTTCGTAAATAGTTGTTTTCCTCTTCAAGAAACATTTTTGCAGCAGCAAGGACTGAAAGTTGACATTGCAAATCAGCTAACAGGGTTCTTTTCTCCTCTACCATAGCCAGAAGCTGACTCTGTATATTAATGATTTGATCATCATTTTCCCTTGCAAAATCTAAAAGCTCACTCCACGCATTATGGTTTTGATGTCCACCCTTGCAAGCGGATTCTTTCATTTCTTCCAAGGAAGACTTTGTTGAGCTCAACTCTTCTTCCAGTGCCTTATTTCTAGAGAGTTCTACCACCAGTTTTTCATGTAAGGAGTAAGACTCAATTTCTTCTTGGATTTGGCATGAATCATTTGATTTTTTTTTATCTTCTTTGATCTTGTTCAGCTGAATAGTTACTTCATCACACTTTAACTTTGTTGACACTAGTTCTGTATGAAATCCGAATGATTGGTTCTCTAGGCCCAACATTCTCTGGTAGCTGTTCAAACATTTCTTTGAAATTTCTGCAGATCTCGTAGTTGCCTCCTTAAGACTCTGAAGAAGAAAACTTTTCTCATTATGAAGAGCAGCATTCTCTGCTTGCAGTGACTCAATTATGTTTCCTTGTTTTTCATTCTCTTTCAATGATTCCAAGTGGTTTTCCTCAGCCTGTCTATATTTCCTGGAAACCTCTGCATGTAATGATTCAAATTTCATCTTTTGCTCTTCCTTTTCCTGCACTAGTTTGACATGTGTCTCCTGCAACTCCACAATTCTCTTATTCAACTCCTCAACCTGCTTGCTAAGTTTACCATTTTCGACAATCGATTATTCTGATCACATGTGAATGGGCTAAGTTTACCAAGTGAAATGATCACATCTTTAATTTTTATCATTTTTGGTAAATTGGAGATTTTGTAGAACGTAAAGTCTTGGTCAAACTCTCACTCTTTTCTTGCCAGGTTTTTTGTCAAGCCAAGTTTTATAACTATGTTTGAGATCTTCAAATATTGTTTTGATGTGATGATCTTCTATTTGCTGAATCATATTGCCCTGCCAGATCCAGAACCTTTGGATCATTTTCCCTGTATTGATGAACTAAGGATAGATGAAATGGTTTTTTTTTTATGATGGTGGTTTCTTGATTGACGTTTAAAACAGTTTCATTTTTTGCCACTAAATTTTAGAATATGAACACTACTGAAGTTTGTTTCATGTCCAAGTCAACTCATAGTCATCATGAGGAATACAAAGTTGCAAAAACATTAGAAAAGGGTCAGCATTAGAGAAAAATAGTAGTGCCATTAATCTCGATGACCCACAAAATTACAACGTATGATGCTTCAATGATCAAGCAATCCAGGCACCATCTGCTCTAGCACAGTCTCTGGACTAACGCAGAAAGACAAATTTTTAATGCTTTGGCAGAAGAGGAAAAAAGTGAATTTAAAAGCATGCCACGATCTTACACTCTAGTTTAAGTGTAGCAACAATTAATGTGATGTTAAACAAAATATATATGTAGATGATTAGCAACTGTATGGTACTTGACTTAATTATACCAATGTAGATCCATCTTGTTCTCTGCTAAATGCTGAGAAGGATTATCAACAAACCTGAGATCATCTGCAAACCTCTTTGTGGTTAAAAGATGAGGGGTTAACCTCTTTATGCTTTAAAAAAAAAAAAAGCGTTAAGATGGATCTAAGTAAATACCTGGGCAAGGGGCAATAGTCCAATAGACAATCACGGTAAATTATATGTTGTCTTTGTTTGATAATATTCTATCTTTTAAACCATCCAAAACCAATATATTAAAACATTTCTATAAAAGACAGGGAGTAGGCAGCTTAGCTACTAATTACCCTTTTGCATAGTAGGCAGGTACTAAGCAGTTATGTTGCCTAAACCACTTGTTGATTTGAGACATCAATATTGTAGAGAAACTTTCAATCTATCTATCTTTTGTTCAAAATTATTTTGGGTGAAGTCATTGTCAAGTTACTTATAAAGAGTAATGCAATCTCTAAAAGATGAGCTCATTGGGCTAACCGAATACCGAATAACTACTCATGTTTTTGTGACAGATGGGCAAGAGTGGGCACCTTTATCGTTATGAGCCGATGGAGCTTCTACATTCGAAATATATGGTGCTGATGAATTTCCATATTTCAGCGAAGCAGGCTGGTTGCCCATCATCAAGTTGTTCAGTGGGCATACGCTGAAATATTCTTCTGATTTCGTTGATACTTTTGATGGTAACAACGCGAAGGTTGAGGGGATATTGTTTCCTGTAACAGAGGAAACCATTGCAAAAGCAACAAACATAGCAGCTGAGGGAGAAAGGTGGTTCAAAAGGAAACCAGTACAGGGTGTAAACCTGAATTTCTTCCTAAAAGACAACTGTCATGACCCTTGCTGGAGCATTGGGGTCCACTCTAGCATTTTAAAACCAGAGTGGGAAAAACCAATGCGGCAAACTCAGCTTTATTTAACATGTGATGGACGTTTTTCTAAGGTCTTCCTTTATCACATGAGATTTTTGGTACACATGGTCGGGTTCAATAAGATGAATCTCCCTTATTTCTTGCATCAGAGCTTAATAAAAATGGTTGCTTGTGCAAGAAAAAGGAAGATTTTATATCCCCGTGATGTCTACCACCATGGCCTCATTCAGATCCTGTACCTAGATGCTTTAAAGAAGCAAGCACAACAGTCAAATGAGAGGGTAATTCCACAGCCACTTCCTAGAAAACATAGGAAGGAAAGCGCTTTACCTACAGAGGCCGAGAGCAGTCATCAAGCTACTGCAAAAGCCACTGACCACCCTAACAGGAGGCGTACACGGCAGCAAACAAAAGTCGAAGAGAACAATAAAAATGAAACAATTGCAGAAATTCAACGTGCAACAGAATACTGTAAGAGGCCACGAACAAGGCCTACAAACAAATTGAGGTTGGGCTTGAAAGGCAAGTTAAATCCCAAACTGAAGGAACCAATTGTGATTATTGATGAGCTTCCAGTAGGAAGTGAAAAAAAATTGCGAACAGTTCAGAAACAGCGTAAAAGAGGGAGGAGCGCAGTGGCCAAAAAAAACCCCCTCAAAATCCTTGCAGAAGCAGCACAGTTTGCTGAAATCTGAAAGATGAGAAGATTGGAGTTTTAGAAATGAAATCCATACATATGGGGCTGGATAAATTCATACATAGTTGTTATAGCTGGATAAATTCGGCATGAAATCCATACATATGCGGCTTTGGGGGCAAAGGCTATATCCTGTTGAGGCAGGATTAGTTCCGAATTGTAAATTTTTGTATCTTATATGAATGTTAGAGTGATTTCCAAGAATCACTGGACATCAACTGTTCTGTTTTGTACATCTCACAGTAAACTGTATGCAAAGGCTGTTCGTCACTACTCTTACTGTATTGCAGTCAATTTACTCAGTATTTTTCAATGATAATTAATGCTGAAAATATTGAATACAGTTGAAAATTTGACACTGCAAATATGTGAATGAAATCCTAGAAAGGAAAATTTAAAATTTCAAACTGGTAGATTGGACGTTGTACATATTTTTAAAACCATGTATATTGGTATAAATGTAAGCATTCATGATCATATGCATGGATTTACATTTCTAACTGGTATATTGAATGCAATTATAAGCCTTCAAAATACACAGCAGCATTTCCTTTAAAATTTCAAATTGGTGGATTGGACGCTGTACATATTTTTAAAACCATGTATATTGGTATAAATGTAAGCATTCATGATCATATGCATGGATACCACATAGATTTTTCCCATGGCAATGATCAAGGAGAAAGGCTATAAAAAGGAATTGATCGTCATCATCTCGGTGTTCACTAGTGAGGTCGATTTGGCTCGTTTTCCTCTTTATTAGTTTTTTTCCTTTATGGTTTGATAATGGGACAAATATCTGATGTTTTCTGAAGTAGTGTGTTGGAATGATCGATTCGACTTGGCACATGCAATTTTCACAACTATGGGATGATGATATGAAAGCATAGGGATGCACAATACTTTGCATCCACCCAAACATCGACTAGAATCTCTTTGCAGAAATATACACACTGTAATATGCATAAATATCGACTGAGATATACTTCTAGGTACAAAGACATCTACAAAAAACTATCATATGAACTATCGTAAGGAATTTCAGGCCAGTACTCTGCAATATCGTTCTCTCCGTAAAAAGTGCCTATCCAAGTCTATGATTAAAGCTTACAATATTCTGTTGCTTTCTGTCAACCTGACCACGATCATAACAGTAAGGAATTTCAGGCCAGTACTCCTACTTTTAGTTTCAGAATTAAATCTGCTGTTAGTTTTAATGAATTACTGCTTCTTGTATGGATGAAGTTGCTTCTAGGAATATCATAAACCCTACTAGATAGTAGGGACATTGACAGAACGAATTTTTTGGAATGCCATATTTGTAAGTTGTACCTGATTTTACATATACATGTTACTATATTTAAATAAAATAATCTTTTCCTAGCAAAAGAAGAAATCTGCATTGAATGTGTCTCAATCAAAAACATTCACAAAGACAGATGATGTGAGAGTTCGCTAGTTTGTTTGAATTTCAACATCACATTTTCATTGCACCATATTTATTTTTCGGGTCAGAGAAACCCTGGCAAAGGCTCCATTCTAGAGCAGTTCTTTGTTTTATTTGGCAATAGAAGAGTGAAAAAATGTTGTTTAAATGTCAAAGTCATAAAGCTGTTGGTTAACATTTCTGA
This sequence comes from Pinus albicaulis, assembly GCA_034641835.2. Taxonomy (NCBI): domain Eukaryota; kingdom Viridiplantae; phylum Streptophyta; class Pinopsida; order Pinales; family Pinaceae; genus Pinus; species Pinus albicaulis. The sequence continues at coordinate 1,305,259,597 of CM076570.1, forward strand.
GGGAGTTGCGTCATTCTTTTCAATTCAAGGTCAACTCACCCTCGTTCTTGATCCCCATTGCCTTATTATGCATAATGATACATCTTATACCAGCCAGATTTATGAGAACTGGACTGCTCCTCAGAACTCGTTGACCTCAAAAACTGGAATCTGTGAAAAGGCAAACAAAAACTACTTGACACACACATCTAAACCATTAGACACAAATATACAAAGTTCCGGACAGGATCAAGATGGGTTCTGGACCAGTTTTGACCAAAACTGGTTTAAGTGGGCAATTCTGACTAGGAAACCCCAGATCTGGTCTGCACCAAAACTGGTTTAAGTGGCCAATTCTGCCTAGGAAACCCAAGAACTGGTCTGCTTGGCTGGTTTAGCCTGCTCTGTTCTTGTTCTGATAACCTTGTCACCATTAGAAACACAAATAACATATTGATCAATGATAGGTATTGATTTGTTATTAATGCAAGAACTTTTGTTATCTATCATGAATTTCTGCATTTGCTTAGGCAGTTTGCTATTTTACCGAGCAGAGTTAGGACTGTCTCTAAAGGCATGCTTTTCTCATCAGCAAATATCTTATCCTTATCCTTGCAAAATCAAACCAGGAAATGCATTTCAACAGAAGAATTGTGAATTATTTGTTCTTAAAATACTCAGAGATTTTAACTCCAGGTTGTTAAATGAAGTAGCCCAGCTGTACTATAAAATGCTTGCTTCATTTCTCTGATGATATGGTTGATGACTTTACCATGACAGTGCAGATTTCATGGCTTTTAATTTTTTTTGAAAGTGATCTACCATTATAACCACCTTTTCATTTTTGTTTGAATAGGCTGATGATTGCTCTATCATTTTTCATCTTCTCTGTAAATGCATGACTTTTATCCATAGCATCTAATACTTTGATATGAGCTATTTTACCATACAATATTCTTTGTTGTCTTTGCTAGTTTTGTGGGATTTAAAATTTAAATATGGTTGATAACATAGAAGATAAGTGCGGAAGCTTGTGATTAAGATGGTGTCAGCCCGAGAGAGCTACATGGCTTCGATTCAGATTAAATTTTCTCTTTCCAATCACAACAAAAGGGAGGAGAAAAAAAATGCTCCTTTCTGTCTAATTCAAGGAAAGGAAAAAAAGTTGGGATAGAGCTGTATTGTTTATAGAGTTTTAAGTATGCCTATTTCAGTTTTATGGGATGCTTCCCTTTTTTATTACAACCTTATCAAACCTTTGGATCAGTTGTGGGGATAGAGCAGTTGCTTGAATGAGATATATGTATAATCTTAATTGCCACGATCGCAATAGTCCTTTCTTTGTTGATGGCATTGGAGTTATTATGAAACTTTGTTGATGCAAGCAGGTTGTTGGAATCAGAAGGTTTTAGGATATGTAGTGTGGGTGAATCTAGCAAAAGTAGACTTGGCTTTGGAATCTAACTTGTTTCTGAACTACAATTGCAATCCTTAATGTTTTAGAAGTTAGATAAACTTAAGGTACTCAAATTACTTCCAAGCTTCATTTCGTCAAATAGGAGGACCCTGGACTAATTTTTTTTTAGGCTCTTGACCAGAATCTTATGACATAAAATATTTTTGCCCTCAACATTGACATGGATAGGCTAATAAGACACAAAGAGAGTCACCAATTTCTTGAACAATATAAGCAGGTATTTACAGCCCAAAGTAAGCTGTGCAAGGATATAAATTCTTGTGATCTCAACCACTCCTCTTAAGATCTCAATATTGCTATTGATAGCATGGTAGATCACAAGGCCCCAAGAATGCATGGGCCACCTTGTGAATTTGATAAAGCTATTTGGGACTTCATCGACCTCACACTTCATAGAGTTTACAATGAAGAGTTACAAGTCGACAATCTAGGTATTATGATTAATCAATAGAACATCAAATTGTTCCCTATAATTAGTGATATTGAATTGATCTCCAATTGGAGACTAATTATTTTACTGATAGGGGCTTATAGATTTATTGCTAAGCTCTTAGCTTGAGAATAAAATTATTTCAATATCATTGACATTTCATACAACCTATCTTCAATCATCATCATGATTAATGATTATTGCAGAGTTATTGTTACTAGTTGAGAGATACTATAGATAGGCCAATTAATATACTTTATTAATGATTATTGCAGAATTATTGTTTCTAATTGGGAGATATTATGGATAGCCCCAAAAGGTATACTTTTGGACACTTAACACTATGAGCAGTCCAATTTGTTTTGTTATGAATTCACTAGTGGGCATGACCAAATTAAGATTACTATAGTGGGGATTTATTTTTGACAACTTGGCTATAGTTTGGGCGGGGATGGGATGGGCGGAAACCAATGGTCAAGAAATCATATTAGTGAAAAATTGAAAATAGACTTTGAAATATCGTATGATTGTGTTCAGTGACATTTGATCTATTATAGGCAGAGCATTTGCCTTTGATCCCAAGTTCATCAAAGTGCTCTCCACCCTATTTGCAATGAGCAAATATACCTCTAAGCCTTTAGTCTTTATAAATCGATTAGGCAATCTTGCTCTCTATTTGTTGGTAGTTAATGCCTCAAGCTATCTAATGGAACATAGAGTTAGCTGCATGTGTCTAATATGAGGGATTTTTTTGTGTAAGGTCAACAATTAATCTATTGTCATTTTGTTGTGTGCTATTTTCTCACTATTCAATTGGATGAGGACATTGTGAAAAACAAAATGGATCCGATCTATGTATTTTAGGATGCTTCTTGTGCTAAGATTTAATGGATAAAAACATTATTGTTATATCACTCGAGGTTTTCCTACTTGGTCAACCCAATAACAATGGCTTTTGGTCAACCAAGAGAAATTTTTAGATTTCTCGTGACCTCTTGCGGCTTTCAAATTTTGGCAGTTGATGTGGAATTATGTGTTGGCCTAAATGATCAAGCTAGATTATTTGCGAACCCAATCCATAAACTTGTTGCCAAGTTTCAAGTGTGTTTTAAAGTTTTAGTTACCACCATGGTTCATTAATCTAGACGTTAGCTCTCCAAGAGCACTTTTTGTAAATCAGTTGCTATCTTAAGTACATTTCTATGGTCACCATGCAAAGGCAAGAAAGGCTTCGTTGAAGGAAAATGTGCTTGATCCTTGAAGCATCTTGACTGTGTTGTATTGCAAGCTATATAAATGACTACTAAAGTATAGGTTATAATTTGGGCAGCTGGTCATGTATGCATCATCTATTATGGGTTATGTTTCAGTTGGTACTGGGAGTTGTATATTTTCTTGGGCTCTGATTCTATGGTTCACTAGTGTTTGAAAGACCGGTTGATTATTTATCAAGAAATTGTATGAGATATCTCCTCGTGCTTTCTCAAAACTCACCTAATCTCCTAGATATCATTGTCAACGAGCTTTGACATATCTAAACACAAGTAACTGCGCCTGGATTGGTGCCTTGGTAATGTTGAAACTTGAAATGTCCTGCGATCTTTGCCTATGACAAGATGAAATAGCCCTAATTGGACAATACCAAGACTAGCCCAATTTCCTCATAGGAAAAGCACAACCATTTCCTCATGGAATTCATTGTATCAGAGTGGCATTGATTCTGATGCAATTGCTAAGAGACTTGCAATAAGTATACTTTTGGCAGTGCTCTCAAGGCATTAGCTAGCTTGGGCATAAAAGAACAGAGCGAAACCTGACCAATGGTGATAAAAAATAGGGCCATTACCCAACCCAATGAATATTGGAAAATATTCATGCCAGTTCTATGGATGCCAATTTAAGTAAGAGTATTGGACTAACTCTGTTGAATCCTAGTGAATCCATGTTGGAAAGAAATGAGGAGAATTACATTGATAGTATTTTCAAATGAACTCATTTTCCAATGTACCAATCCCCACTATAACAACCAGATAGTACAATATACCTTGTTTGTACGCATGCATCTTTTAGGGTAGAAAGTACCCTTGTCTATATGTATTCTAAAGGTGGTAACATAGAGGATGCATGTTGCAGCCATTCTAGTTAATTCTTCTATCTGAGTGGAATAGAAGTATGATGAGATACGATGTCTAATTTATGAAAAGTGAAATTACACCATTCAAGCAATTCCTGATTTTGGCTTACTACGTTTTCAAGTCATCCAGCATTGTTTGATATCTTGACAGAAGAAGGTCAGAGGGATTCAGTGTAGAATGGAAAGGTGGCATGGGCATTTCAGATGGGTTTGGTGTAGACAAAGGGGAGGAGACGGTTATTTCAAGAGTACATGATGACATAACTGAGATAAGAAAAGAATATTAAGATGAGCAAAAAGGGGGCGCAGCACTACTCTTTGAATGGAATGAGGAAATTCAAGTTTTTATTGAGGGGTTTTGAGAGCTGAGTTCAAAGGGATTTTTACCAGTATTACATATTTGAGAAAAGGGGGGAAATTGCAAATCAATTTGCTATTAAATTTCCAGCAAGATTAACTTCTGAGCAGAAAACTGGTATCAAAGGACATAGAAACCTCCAAATCAATTAAACTACGTGCTCATTTATTCACTGTGTGTATAGATTGAATTTGGAAATTAAAACCAAGCATAGATAGATGGTGGGAGATTCTCCTTGTCAAGGCTGGATTGGTAGTTGAAGGCAACTACTAAGTGCACCATGGATGCTTGGACTGTGATACTGATACATGTAATTTGATGGCCCTAAGAACCTTTGAAATGACCAATGAGAGGCCTACAATATTCATTCAATCTAATTCCATAAAAGAAAGGCCCAAATCAGTACATGCTTTGACATCTTCTCCAGAGTCTCTATACATACAGAGAATCATCTTGACATTTGCTAGAGTTTGATATGTAACTCTAGACTTTCCAGGCTGTCCAAACTGCAGGCTTGTATGAGGCTGCGCTTAGATGGATCTATATATGCAACTTAATGTTGAGAAACTTTAGGTTGCATATTTAGTTTATATGTATTTTAGAAATATACACACTGTAATATGCATAAATATCGACTGAGATATATTTCTAGATACAAAGACATCTACAAAACACTATCATATGAACACAAATCATTCAAAATATATTTTGCAGGGATTTACATGTCTAAATCAACGCACTAGGATTTAGGAATCTAAATGAGAACATTGAAGATTAAAACATCAATTGTGGGAGTAAAAACAGGGATAGATAATTACATCAAATGGAAACAGGTTTCGCTCCAAAGACTGCAACCCTGCGACGAAAATTGACAATATGCAACGTGAATCGGGATGAAAACAGAGGTTATTTGCGCGCGCGGGTGATGCATTTTATTGTGGTTGGTGGCCGGCGGACGTGGGGTGGCAGGTGGGGGAGGAGCGGCGGGTGGCAGAAGGGAAGCGCTTGGGGGAGGAGGGGCGGAGCGGGTGGGGTCCTCCGCTAACGGCCCGTTACCGTGATGGCTCTCCGTAGCTTATTCGATTTTGTAGTCGTTTTTCACATCGCCGGAAGGAGGGGGTCGCCGGAGGCCGACGATCGGGAGCTGTCACATCAGCTCCCGATTCGTAGACACAAAGACTCCTCCTTTCAGATTTACTTCCTTTCCCCGCTTTTCGCACAAAAGGCATATCTGTTAACTCTTAAGGGTTACCCTTCTTTATCCCTTGCACGTCTTTGCCTGTATCCTCCTGCTCGTCTCTAGTAAGTTCTAGAACCTACATCTATGTAGTTGGTGGCGACAGAGAGGTAAAGTTGGTCTAGTAATGACTGATCTGTCTCGTGTTCAATCCTGAGCTTAATTCTGATCTGGTGTTCAATCCTGAGCAATGTCGTGTTCAATCAGATTCTTGGATTCTTTTTCTTCAAATTCAATTAGAAAATATGTAAGGATTTGTTAGAATAAATCAGAAGGGCTTGGATTTTTTTCCTTCAAATTCAATTAGAAAAGAGGCTCATCTTTACCTTCAGCGTCTTCTCCTCTTTTCGGTTATCTGTTTTCTTTTGTTCTGTTTGGTTTTTTTATGAGTTTCTTTTAGGTTTCCTTTCATCTCCAACATGATTTCCTTGAGATGTCGGAATTTACTTATGTCATAAGATTCTGGTCAAGAGCCTAAAAAAAAATTAGTCCAGGGTCCTCCTATTTGACGAAATGAAGCTTGGAAGTAATTTGAGTACCTTAAGTTTATCTAACTTCTAAAACATTAAGGATTGCAATTGTAGTTCAAAAACAGGTTAGATTCCAAAGCCAAGTCTACTTTTGCTAGATTCACCCATACTACATATCCTAAAACCTTCTGATTCCAACAACCTGCTTGCATCAACAAAGTTTCATAATAACTCCAATGCCATCAACAAAGAAAGGACTATTGCGATCGTGGCAATTAAGATTATACATATATCTCATTCAAGCAACTGCTCTATCCCCACAACTGATCCAAAGGTTTGATAAGGTTGTAATAAAAAAGGGAAGCATCCCATAAAACTGAAATAGGCATACTTAAAACTCTATAGACAATACAACTCTATCCCAACCTTTTTTCCTTTCCTTGAATTAGACAGAAAGGAGCATTTTTTTTCTCCTCCCTTTTTTTGTGATTGGAAAGAGAAATTTTAATCTGAATCGAAGCCATGTAGCTCTCTCGGGCTGACACCATCTTAATCACAAGCTTCCGCACTTATCTTCTATGTTATCAACCATATTTAAATTTTAAATCCCACAAAACTAGCAAAGACAACAAAGAATATTGTACGGTAAAATAGCTCATATCAAAGTATTAGATGCTATGGATAAAAGTCATGCATTTACAGAGCAGATGCAAAATGATAGAGCAATCATCAGCCTATTCAAACAAAAATGAAAAGGTGGTTATAATGGTAGATCACTTTCAAAAAAAAATTAAAAGCCATGAAATCTACACTGTCATGGTAAAGTCATCAACCATATCATCAGAGAAATGAAGCAAGCATTTTATAGTACAGTTGGGCTACTTCATTTAACAACCTGGAGTTAAAATCTCTAAGTATTTTAAGAACAAATAATTCACAATTCTTCTGTTGAAATGCATTTCCTGGTTTGATTTTGCAAGGATAAGGATAAGATATTTGCTGATGAGAAAAGCATGCCTTTAGAGATGTTCTAATCTCCGCCGTAAAATAGCAACCGCCAAGCAAATGCGTAAATTCATGATAGATAGCTAAAAAAGTACTCGCATTATAATAACCAATTCCCATCATCGATCAATATGTTATTGTGTTTTTAATGGTGACAAGGTTATCGAACAAGAACAAAAAGCAAAGCAAACGGCCAAGCATACCCGCCCGGGGGTTTCACCAAGAATCGTCACTTCAACCCTTGGTGTGCACCGTATTCGGTTTCCAGTCGAATTGCTCACTCTAAACCCGCCTTTGGTCAAAACTGGTCCAGAACCCATCCTGATCCTGTCCGGAACTTTGTATATTTGTGTCTAATGGTTTAGATGTGTGTGTCAAGTAGTTTTTGTTTGCCTTTTCACAGATTCCAGTTTTTGAGGTCAACGAGTTCTGAGGAGCAGTCCAGTTCTCATAAAACTGGCTGGTATAAGATGTATCATTATGCATAATAAGGCAATGGGGATCAAGAACGAGGGTGAGTTGACCTTGAATTGAAAAGAATGACGCAACTCCCTCAGAAATGTTAACCAGCAGCTTTATGACTTTGACATTTAAACAACATTTTTTCACTCTTCTATTACCAAATAAAACAAAGAACTGCTCTAGAATGGAGCCTTTGCCAGGGTTTCTCTGACCCGAAAAATAAATATGGTGCAATGAAAATGTGATGTTGAAATTCAAACAAACTAGCGAACTCTCACATCATCTGTGCCTTTGTGAATGTTTTTTATTGAGACACATTCAATGTAGATTTTTCTTTGCTAGGGAAAATATTATTTTATTTTTAAATGATAAGTATACGTATATGTAAAATCAAAGCAAACTTACAAATATGGCATTCCAAAAAATCCGTTCTGTCAATGTCCCTACTATCTAGTAGGGTTTATGATATTCCTAGAAGCAACTTCATCCATACAAGAAGCAGTAATTCATTAAAACTAACAACATATTTAATTCTGAAACTAAAAGTAGGAGTACTGGCCTGAAATTCCTTACTGTTATGATCGTGGTCAGGTTGACAGAAAGCAACAGAATATTGTAAGCTTTAATCATAGACTTGGATAGGCACTTTTTACGGTGAGAACGATATTGCAGAGTACTGGCCTGAAATTCCTTATGATAGTGTTTTGTAGATGTCTTTGTACCTAGAAATATATCTCAGTCGATATTTATGCATATTACAGTGTGTATATTTCTGCAAAGAGATTTTAGTCGATGTTTGGGTGAATTGTAGTGTTACATGCATCCCTATACTTTCATATCATCATCCCATAGTTGAAAAATTGCATGTGCCAAGTCAAATCGATCATTCCAACACACTACTTCAGAAAACATCAGATATTTGTCCCATTATCAAACCATAAAGGAAAAAAACTACTAAAGAGGAAATCGACCTCACTAGTGAACACCGAGATGATTCAACTCAATTCCTTTTTATAGCCTTTCTCCTTGATCATTACCATGGGAAAAATCTATGGTATCCATGCATATGATCATGAATGCTTACATTTATACCAATATACATGGTTTTAAAAATATGTACAACGTCCAATCCACCAATTTGAAATTTTAAAGGAAATGCTGCTGTGTATTTTGAAGGCTTATAATTGCATTCAATATACCAGTTAGAAATGTAAAGCCATGCATATGATCATGAATGCTTACATTTATACCAATATACATGGTTTTAAAAATATGTACAGCGTCCAATCTACCAGTTTGAAATTTTAAATTTTCCTTTCTAGGATGTCATTCACATATTTGCAGTGTCAAATTTTCAACTGTATCCAATATTTTAAGCATTAATTATCATTGAAAAATACTGAGTAAATTGACTGCAATACAGTAAGAGTAGTGACGAATAGCCTTTGCATACAGTTTACTGTGAGATGTACAAAACAGAACAGTTGATGTCCAGTGATTCTTGGAAATCGCTCTAACATTCATATAAGATACAAAAATTTACAATTTGGAACTAATCCTGCCTCAACAGGATATAGCCTTTGCCCCCAAAGCCCCATATGTATGGATTTCATGCCGAATTTATCCAGCTATAACAACTATGTATGAATTTATCCAGCCCCATATGTATGGATTTCATTTCTAAAACTCCAATCTTCTCATCTTTCAGATTTCAGCAAACTGTGCTGCTTCTGCAAGGATTTTGAGGGGGTTGTTTTTGGCCACTGCGCTCCTCCCTCTTTTACGTTTTTTCTGAACTGTTTGCAATTTTTTTTCACTTCCTACTGGAAGCTCATCAATAATCACAATTGGTTCCTTCATTTTGGGATTTAACTTGCCTTTCAAGCCCAACCTCAATTTTTTTGTAGGCCTTGTTCGTGGCCTCTTACAGTATTCTGTTGCACGCCGAATTTCTGCAATTGTTTCATTTTTATTGTTCTCTTCGAATTTTGTTTGCTGCCGTGTACGCCTCATGTTAGGTTGGTCAGTGGCTTTTGCAGCAGCTTGATGACTGCTCTCGGCCTCTGTAGGTAAAGCGTTTTCCTTCCTATGTTTTCTAGGAAGTGGCTGTGGAATTACCCTCTCATTTGACTGTTGTGCTTGCTTCTTTAAAGCATCAAGAAGTAGGATTCAATGAGTTTATAGACATCATGGAGAGGGTGTCTTCCTTTTTCTTGCACACAAGCAACCATTTTTATTAAGTTCCGATGCAAGAAATAAGGAGATTCCATCTTATTGAACTGCACATGTAGCCAAAAAATCTCATGATAAAGGAAGACTTTAGAAAATCACCCATCAGCATGTTAAATCAGTTGAGTCCGCGCATTGCTTCCACTCCACAAATGCAAGAGGGACCCCACCAACAAAATAAGGGCCGTGACAAGGCCTTTAGGAAGAAATTCAGGTTTACACCCTGTATTGGTTTCCTTTTGAACCACCTTTCTCCCTCAGCTGCTATATTTGTTACTTTTGCAATGGTTTCCTTTGTTACAGGAAACAATAGCCCCTCAACCTTCGCGTTGTTACCATCAAAAGTATCAACGAAATCAGAAGAATATTTCAGTGTATGCTCACTGAACAACTTGATGATGGGCAACCAGCCTGCTTCGCTGAAATATGGAAATTCATCAGCACCATAGATTTCGAATGTAGAAGCTCCATCCGGCTCATAACGATATAGGTGCCCACTCTTGCCCATCTGTCACAAAAACATGAGTAGTTATTCGATATTCGGTTAGCCCAATGAGCTCATCTTTTAGAGATTGCATTACTCTTTATAAGTAACTTGACAATGACTTCACCCAAAATAATTTTGAACGAAAGATAGATAGATTGAAAGTTTCTCTACAATACTGATGTCTCAAATCAACAAGTGGTTTAGGCAACATAACTGCTTAGTACCTGCCTACTATGCAAAAGGGTAATTAGTAGCTAAGCTGCCTACTCCCTGTCTTTTATAGAAATGTTTTAACATATTGGTTTTGGATGGTTTAAAAGATAGAATATTATCAAACAAAGACAACATATAATTTACCGTGATTGTCTATTGGACTATTGCCCCTTGCCCAGGTATTTACTTAGATCCATCTTAACGCTTTTTTTTTTTTAAAGCATAAAGAGGTTAACTCCTCATCTTTTAACCACAAAGAGGTTTGCAGATGATCTCAGGTTTGTTGATAATCCTTCTCAGCATTTAACAGAGAACAAGATGGATCTACATTGGTATAATTAAGTCAAGTACCATACAGTTGCTAATAATCTACATATATATTTTGTTTAACATCACATTAATTGTTGCTACACTTAAACTAGAGTGTAAGATCGTGGCATGCTTTTAAATTCATTTTTTCCTCTTCTGCCAAAGCATTAAAAATTTGTCTTTCTGCGTTAGTCCAGAGACTGTGCTAGAGCGGATGGTGCCTGGATTGCTTGATCATTGAAGCATCATACATTGTAATTCTGTGGGTCATCGAGATTAATGGCACTACTATTTTTCTCTAATGCTGACCCTTTTCTAATGTTTTTGTAACTTTGTATTCCTCATGATGACTATGAGTTTACTTGGACATGAAACAAACTTCAGTAGTGTTCATATTCTAAAATTTAGTGGCAAACAATGAAATTGTGTTAAACGTCAATCAAGAAACCACCATCGTAAAAAAAAACTGTTTCATCTATCCTTAGTTCATCAATACAGGGAAAATGATCCAAAGGTTCTGGATCTGGCAGGCAACATGATTCAGAAAATAGAAGATCATCACATCAAAACAATATTTGAAGATCTCAAACATAGTTATAAAACTTGGCTTGACAAAAAACCTGGCAAGAAAAGAGTGAGAGTTTGACCAAGACTCTACGTTCTACAAAATCTCCAATTTACCAAAAATGATAAAAATTAAAGCTGTGATCATTTCACTTGGTAAACTTAGCCCATTCACATGTGATCAGAAGAATCGATTGTCGAAAATGGTAAACTTAGCAAGCAGGTTGAGGAGTTGAATAAGAGAATTGTGGAGTTGCAGGAGACACATGTCAAACTAGTGCAGGAAAAGGAAGAGCAAAAGATGAAATTTGAATCATTACATGCAGAGGTTGCCAGGAAATATAGACAGGCTGAGGAAAACCACTTGGAATCGTTGAAAGAGAATGAAAAACAAGGAAACATAATTGAGTCACTGCAAGCAGAGAATGCTGCTCTTCATAATGAGAAAAGTTTGCTTCTTCAGAGTCTTAAGGAGGCAACTACGAGATCTGCAGAAATTTCAAAGAAATGTTTGAACAGCTACCAGAGAATGTTGGGCCTAGAGAACCAATCATTCGGATTTCATACAGAACTGGTGTCAACAAAGTTAAAGTGTGATGAAGTAACTATTCAGTTGAACAAGATCAAAGAAGATAAAAAAAATCAAATGATTCATGCCAAATCCGAGAAGAAATTGAGTCTTACTCCTTACATGAAAAACTGGTGGTAGAACTCTCTAGAAATAAGGCACTGGAAGAAGAGTTGAGCTCAACAAAGTCTTCCTTGGAAGAAATGAAATAATCCGCTTGCAAGGGTGGACAGCAAAACCATAATGCGTGGAGTGAGCTTTTAGATTTTGCAAGGGAAAATGATGATCAAATCATTGATATACAGAGTCAGCTTCTGGCTATGGTAGAGGAGAAAAGAACCCTGTTAGCTGATTTGCAATGTCAACTTTCAGTCCTTGCTGCTGCAAAAATGTTTCTTGAAGAGGAAAATAACTATTTACGAACTGAATTGGATAGAAGAACATTGGTTGCAGAAGAAGAAAAGGTAAGCCTTAAGGGAAAATTAAGGGAGTTGGAAACAGCCCACAAATCTCAAAAAAAGGATCTTTTGTATTTCCGAGCCATAGCAAAGGAGAAAGAGGGCAAGATAGTTGTTCTCCAATATCAGTTTTTGGAGCTTTCAGAAGCAAAGATGTGTCTTGAGGAGAAATACAACTCTTTACTCAATCATTTGAACAAATGTACAATGGCTTCAGAAGAAAATGCCTATGTTCAGGAAAGAATAAGGGAATTAGAGAATGCACTGAATTCTCTCAACAACGATCCTGAATACAAAGATATTCGGCTCCAAAAGTTGAAAAAACATGAACCTTTGCAGGCAAAGTCACTTGTGCCGAAATGTGGAAAACCAAATTGTGGGCTTGAAAGAAATGCGAATGAAAAACCAAAGCCAAATGAGATGGGAAAAGGAAAACGCTAGTTGGAAGCTTCAAAACTAAGGGCAATGCAATGGGAACTTAATCTACATACCTGCTGATGAGAGCTGCGCTGCTGCCGTTTCCCAGAGAGAAGAAAAAGCAAACACCGTCCTCAAACACACAGTGGCTTCCTCTGAAATGAAATAGGAAAAATAAGATAAAACATTCACATAAAAACGAGTTGCTGAGGCGGTGTTACATATGA